>CM031236.1:654620806-655220806 GCA_018340775.1 Taxus wallichiana var. yunnanensis | reverse complement strand
TCACCGAGGCTTATAGTTCCCCTCATCCAAGGTGGTCCATTTTTTAATTGGAGCTAACACTAACAATTGCAGCTTCGTAGCAATGGAACGTCATTTTCTTCCAAAATATTGTTTGTTTGCAATTGTCTATAGATGATCATTTCATGTAAATACGAGTGAGATGTTAATGGGATAGATTGTCCTTCGTATATCGAACCAACATAGATTGTTTTTAGTTTACATTATAATATGTCGAATAGGTATTCAAACACTAAAAAGAGATAAGGTATGTGGTTGAGTGATCGCCACCACCCACCCGAGTCTAATCCCCTAGGTCCCGAGTGGTTATCCTTGCATTTACACAATCGACCGGGAGGACTCACCCTATATTAGCGCGCCATGAAGTCTGTCAAGTCGTTGGGTCATTAACTCCTGTAGTATCTAAAAACAATGTGAAACCCCAAGGGATGATGACAAGATAAATTCCCTTTCTCTGTTCAAACACCAAAAACAATCAAAGTGGGGTGAAAACCCCAAGGAATGATGACAAGTTCTAGCTAATTTTCCTCTATCATATCTTGAATAGGTATTAAAGCGCCAAAAATTGGCAATGCTAGGTGAAAACCACTGAATTGCCTTTCGTCTTATGTTGAATAGGTATTTAAGAACCAAATATAGGTAAAGCCCGGAAAAATCGTGATTAATGTTAATACGATAGATTTTACTCATTCTATAATAATATATGTTGAATAAGTATTCAAGCAATCAAAAAGACATAATTAGATTAAAAAAGCAGAATGATGATAATGAGTTGGATTACCCTTCATGAATAGAAACTCAAGACCTATATGCCAAATAGGTATTCCATAAATAATGTCCACTCATCATAAAACTTTTAGTTGGTACATGTGTCCATTAAATAGGGTTTAAATTTGGCTCTATCAAAAGTTGACAATACCCTTTAAAAATACGAAATAATATTATATATATGTTAATATAAAAATATATGAAAAATTAATATTTAATTATTAAATTTATATTTTATATATATAATTAATTAATTAATGATGGTCATATTTTAAATTTCCAATTCATGAATCATAGGTAACAATTATTTTAAAAATTGGCAAGTATTTTACAGCTAAAACTATGAAAAAACCGTAAACGGCCATCAAATTTAACCCTAGACATAAAATATCGCCCCGAGTAAATTCCACAAATAAATAAACAGAAATAAAATTAAAAATTGCAATCGCATTCACCGCAGGTATTATTAACGGCCGTAATGCAAAAAAAAATGATGATTGTAAGCTATAAAGCTATTAATTAAATAATTAGGCATGCAAGTTGTGTCCTTGAGCCGTGGGGCCCACCCGCCCACACACGTGCAGGACATATTACTCTGCAGTTAATGTCCCTCCATCTCCAAATCTCTGTAAGAAATCTCCACCGCAGATCCGCCATAACATGCTAATCTTTGATGTTTTCTCACACGCGTATAAAAACAGGGAATTATCACTGAAACTCACGACTAATTACCGTGCGCGAGGTTAAGAATAAAATTAACCAAAACTTAGCTGTAATATTTTAAAAATTAGCCGTTATTTACCATTATGAGCTGTCCACGCCAAGCACGCCGTGGCCTGCCAGCTGGGATACCGGGGACGATATTGGTGGGAGTCTGGACAGGTAATATTATATTTTTTATTTGGGTGGATAGTTAAGCGAGCTTAATTGTGTGAAAGGGTATATCTTTAAGGTTTTAGGATTTTTTTGGTTGATTTTTTAAAAGTAAAAATAAAAATTTTGAAGTGAGGGTCAAATGTACATCAAATTTTAAGTCGGAATTAATTGTTGGTAATTCGGAAATTATAACTATAAGACGGTTTTTAATATAGAACACGTGTCAACATAGTTACAACCTATTTGAATCCAGAGGTGGATTAAAGGTTAAGAGTGCCCTAGACAATATTTAGAGGGAACATCCTTCTCACAATTTTAATTAATAATTTTTTCCATTGAATAAATAAATAAAAGTTAATTTCCTTTTAATAATTTACATCGGGATCATACTTGAATCACAAATTTATAGAAACTACTAGATATATATATATATATATATATATATATATATATATATATGTATGTATGTATGTATGTATGTATGTATGTATGTATGTATGTATGTATGTATGTATGTATGCTATAAAATTATCAAAGAAGAGAAATATTTCTTAGATGAAGAGAATTAATCGCAAAAGTCGTTAAAAATACAACAAATACATTTCTTTGTATAAGGCTACTTGTAAGTTTGATTTACCGATCGATTAGGTGATGGGATTCGGACTTGAGCTAAATACCATTGTTTCACAAAGCATTAAAAATTCTTATATAGCTCCCATGGGTTTGCAAAGAGTGGTATTTAGACAAGGCCTACCAATTCCTCCTTAAAAATAATAGATGTTTTCCTAAAAAAAAATTGGAATAAAGAATTAAATACATATTTCCTTCAATTATCCTCGCCTCTACTAGATAGACCAACGACATTATAAGAAATACATGAACCTTTTCCTAGAAAAAAATTCAAACCTGCATAATTTGGAGCTACATTGGATAATGGGTAAAAATACCATTAAAATCACATGAGTTCAAAAATATGCCATATTTATTTTTACTTGCAAAAATATTATATTATTTTTATATGTGTACAAATAAAATCTATGTTAAGATATAATAATATCAATAAATGGGTCAATTTTTATTAGATAGGGTAAATAAACAATTTTAAGGGATCCTGCAACTAAAATAGACCCCAAAGATATACAAAGGAGTGCAAAAGAAGAAAAACAAGAGCCAAAACCCCGTGGGATACAACTAGAAAAACTAAACTTCAACCAAAGTTCCCAAAAACATTAGATTATCTTCCACTTATCTTACGACAATTCATCGTGAATCGACCCCAATATTACTTCTAGTGACTCTGTCACTCGATAAAATGTGCTCTTGAATATGGATTTTATGTTTTATACCCTATCACATCCCTCATCCTCCCCTTCTTTAGTTTCATTCATATCCTTACTACTTTCTTCCTCTATTCCATTCTTTCTAAGGAATTATCTATTCCTTGGTCCCTCCCAAAAAGCCATTACTTTGAGTTCTCTAGATCAACAATCCTAGATTCTTTTGCTTACATTATTTCCTTATGCGAAGGGGTGTCTACCCCTTAGTACGAATTATGATCTTCCTCTTCCAACCCCATAGAATCTAAGCACACTAAGATCTAGTGAGAATCCTCCTATGCATCTGTATTGTTATCATCATTTTCCCGTGAGTCCAAACTCTACACATTATCTTCCTTTGAGCCCATTTCCTCGTAAATTGTTCTCGAGAACTAATATTGAAACAATTAATAAATGGGTCAATTAATATTGAATCTTTAGGTAAATTGTTCTAATGCTAAATTTTAAAATAGTCTTGCCAATAATAGAAATCTTTGGATTCAAGTGCCCTTTGACCGTTGGCGCCTGAGACAATGCCTAGTTTGCTTAGGGCTTAATCCCCCTTCTTTGAATCAAAAATTATAATATTGAAATGGATAGCCTCGATTAGCAATAATGTAACATTAAATATAATTATTAGTTACATGTTTGAATTGATATAGTTTTGGAATGAGTAACCTCCACTTGACAAAACCTAATAGTAATGGAAGGTTTGACCTCATATTCATTTGCTTAAGTGTGTTTGAGGTGAGTACTGATGCTTACCATATGTGACCGAATAAAAATTGTATTATAATGGGTAACGTCCACCATTCAACAATTAGATAAAACATTTATTTGAATAGTATTGGAATACATGCCTTCATATCTATTTGCTTAAACATGTTTGAGTCGAGTGTAATGCATCTTTATAAGTGTTTGAATTGGAGTAGTATTGGAATGGGTGACCTTCATTTAGGAGTAACCTCACAAATTATTAGTTTCAATAGTATTGGAATGTGTAAACTCATGTCTATTTGCTTTCAAACATGTTTACCACAAGTATAATGGTTTTCATGTGTTTGAATTGGAATGGGTAGCTTTGTCAAGTCTTTGAATTTGAATACTATTGAAATGGGTAACCCTTGTAATTATATGAATTATTAGTCCAAATAATATTGGAATTCACGACCGTTTATCCTTTTGTTTAAGAATGCAAAACC
The DNA here is from genome assembly GCA_018340775.1 of Taxus wallichiana var. yunnanensis. Taxonomy (NCBI): domain Eukaryota; kingdom Viridiplantae; phylum Streptophyta; class Pinopsida; order Cupressales; family Taxaceae; genus Taxus; species Taxus wallichiana. The sequence continues at coordinate 655,216,626 of CM031236.1, read as the reverse complement.
TTATATTCATTTGCTTAAGCATGTTTTGAGATAAGTACATTGTTTTCCATATATGTTCTAATCAAAATCCTTTTGAACCGGGTAACTTTGTGCTTGATAATAAGCTCATAAACCATTAGTTTGACTATTATTGGAATGCATGAACTCATATGGATTTGCTTTAGCATGTGTTGTGTTGAGTATAATGCTTTTCATAAGTGTTTGATTCATAATAATATTGAAATGGTTAAACTCCGGTTGGTAGTATCTCAATAAACTATTTGTTTGAATTTTTTAAAAACATGTGACCTCATATCCATTTGCTTGGGATTTGTATGATCTTAGTACAATGTTCTCCCTAAGTGAACATCAATTACATGAACTGAGTATTATGATTTCCATAAACAAGCTTCAATTAGTTATAATGAGTTTTTCGCTTTCCATGTAAGTGATTATCAACTACATGTAATGAGTATTGTGCTTTCCATGTAAGCAATTATCAACTACATGTAATGAGTATTGTGTTCTTCATGAGTGACAATCAATTCGATGCATGCAATTAGTATTAGGTCTACTTGTGGAAAAAACTTTATGGTTAAGTATGTTTAGATCGAATTATTAAAATGGATGACCTAAAATAATCAACATCGGTTAGTGAGCGAAGGTACAATTGTTGACCAAACTTCATAACTAAGTGTGTTTGAGTTAGAAAAAAAGATGAAGGAATACTTTAAGTCATTATCGAATAAGTCACCAACATGGTGTAAGAGTCTAACTAGTATTTTGGATGGGTGGTCTCTCGATCCTTTAGTTTACCTAATTTATATGTATATAGTTGTGAAGAAGTTTCATAGTTAAATGTATTTGAGTTGGAATTGTACTTGGATGGATGACCTCCATGTCCTCGTGCATTATTCAAATAATTTATGGAGTTCAAAACCTTTTGAAGACTCTCGTCACCGAGCATTAAAAAAAAACCTCCCATTTTACCCCAAAATGATAATCCTACAAGAATAAAATACTGAATTAAAGATAATAATAATATTCAAATTATTGTGTGTTGAGAGCGACGGAACGGCGAGAATTCCCGTTACTTTGTTATGACAAAAAAACATGCACGTAATTTCCCCGGGACGGGCAGCGACAGAAAAGTGTCCCGTTACCCGTAACCCGTTCCGTTGGTTTATATTCTGCTGTGGCGAAACGCGTGAACTGACGGGAAAAAGCATGATGGGCCAATTCGGAGCCTGCATTCGTACAGAAATATTAAAGAGGCATGGCGACGCTTGATTCGCTGCAGTGACCTGTCACCAGGGCGAATTCCCATTGGTCGATCTCCCTCCACGTCAGCCTCCAATTTAAGGCCCGCTTCCCGGCGTCAGAAATGATTGAGCGGGGCGGCGCAAATATCGGCGCGGGGAGCATTCCAGCCGCCGGCAATGATGGGGGCCCGAGCCTAGTAGGCTCGGCAACCGAGCAGCCGCCATGGTAAAAGCCATGTAACGACAATGCCGACTTTTTCCTATTTGCCAGCCTTGTGGATCGTGATATAGTCGGCGGCGTCGCCGGCGGGCTCCTGTTCAGCGGGTGGTTTCCCCGACAGTCGTGATGTGACCGCCCGCTGAGTTCCCAACAGCTGGCCGCCTAATAAATTTGCGCGAATCCGGTCGTGATTCGCACCCACGGCTGCGCACGAGTGTGTAATGATACTAATGTATTTCGCGGAGGTTGAGCATATTAATGGATTTGGAATCCAGTTTGGAGTCCGCCGTGGGGACTTTGTCGTGACATGATGGGATTGAGGGATACGGCTATGTTACGGCGTAACGGGAGGACATTAATTTGCAGGTCGTTAAAATTAGTTGCTACCTATTTCTCTAAAATCTTTTAATTTTTTTATTAGCGGAGCCGAAGAAGCAATTCCAAGATGGCTGGGCAAAATTTGAGGAGGACTATGCTGAAAAATGCTTCTCAAAGATTTGTGTGAAATTTTTAAATCTCAAAAAATATTTTGGATGACTTGTACAAACATTCACCTCCTATTTTCCAAGATATGTGTGGGAGTCACATATACGTTACATAAGACACATATTAAACAATTATCAAAAGTTTTAAAATAATAAATATACTACTACTATAATACTATTAAGGTCAAATCCCAAGTTTCTAGCAAGTTGGTGATGTTAGCTCAACGAATACTTGAGCACAAATACCTAAAAACCAAAGATTTAATATTACCGTTTAGGGTTCGACCTTTGCTTGGGATTCATTCAGACATTTTATCTGTCGCCTTATATTTTTTTATGCTTCTTTGTTACAGAGCCACCTTGAGAGGTAGAGAACAGAGCTAGGATCGACTTGCACACAAATATCTTGCCCACTTGGGAGCATGCACAACATGATTTGGAACAAATCAAGCGTGCAGAGTGGCCACAAGCTCGATATGGGTTGAGATGGATATATGAGGTCGGGGCAGAGCTTGGAGAAAAGTGTTGAACTGATCTCAAAGGGTGACTTCAATTCGTGACTCACAATGTAGGGTGTCGAAAGGGTTCTATGGGAGCCACATTGGTGCCAAAGGGCGAGATGGGCTCATAATGGTCTTGATCTAGATCACTTAGATCAATTCAAGCTTGGTGTGTAAACAAGCTAGGGGCCGAGATGATTGGATTAGCTCGGTTTGTATGCAACAAAGAAGGAGCTCGAGGAAAAGGTAGTTGGGGATTACTTTCAAGCAAAACAAAGGTCGAGTCACTTGAGGAGCTCACACATTATGACCCTTGCAAAGAAGAATTGAGCTAAGTGTCAAGTTGCTCCCTAATGCAAAGGTTGATTGGACCTATCTGAGATGGCAAAATGCAGGGCGAGGAGAGAAGCTCTTTGTAGAGGGGGCGAACATGAAGAGATAAGCTTCTTTGTCCATTGAAAGCACCCCTCCAAGTCATCATTGGTATCTTCTCTCTAACCATTTTTCAATAGCAGTGATGTGGAGGCCAACAAGAACAATTGTGCTCAAGACAATGCGGCTCAACTATATGCCTAAGGAGTTGAGGAAGAGGGTTGTGAATAGATTCGGGAGGATTATGAAGGGTGAGTGTGTTTAATGGAGTAGTCTAATTTGGTAATACATCATTTGTGTGTAGTAGATCTGAATGCATATTGTGCACGAGGTGAAGCTCTTGGCTCTGAAATTTGACCAAAAATATCTCGATGTATCTATCGCTGACATAGTTAGTGTGGGTGTTTCAATGTATAGATGCACATTTTCTTTAATTTAATTGGAAAAAATCTAATTTAATGCATTTTACTAGTTAAAATTTACATGGGTTTTAATTTTAGTGGTTAAATTCGAATGAAATTTTTTTATTGAAGTGATAAGAATCCAAATGGGTTTTAATTTTAGCACTAAAATCCAAGTAGAAGCTAAATTTATTTATTTTATTATTTACAATTTTTTCATAATGATTTTTATAAGAGATTCCAGTGTCCCACATGCAGTTTGATGGTTTTTATGTGTTTATTGATTTGCATGTCTTCTCGTCTAATTTCAATTGTTTGTTTATGTATTTATTTATTAAATTTATTTAATGCTTATTTTAGTTATGATGATTTTTAGAAAATTAGAATATTACAAATTTGGGCTTTCATTACATCATAATTTGATTATTTTACCAGTTTAAATGCATCTTAATTTTACACCATTTTGATTGAGGGGTCATTTTGTTTGGATTATGAAATTTTCCTTTTATTTAAGGTGCCAATCAACTCGTACTTGATTTAATAAAAAAATATATTCTTAATTTTTGTGACGTGGATACTTGATTTATTCTTGTCATATGAAGTGTAAAATATTCATACTACTTTTCATCATCGAAGGGTTGGTCCAATATTTTCCCTTCACAATAAAATTCAGACCAACCCTTCAAATTTGATCCTTGACTAGGGTGGTAAGTAGGTAATTGGATTTTGTTTGATTTATAATAAAAAAATTCGCGAATAATCAATTATAATAAATATGATAAGAAATATATTTATATTTTATTTATCTATTTACATGTATTTAAGGGGAGCTTTTTGTGTTCCATGAAGGTTTAGAGGAAAAGAAGGGGCATACAAGTAAGTAAACATAATTATCCCAGGACCAATCAACCAATATGGGTGGTTGATGAAATACTTATTAGTATTAGGTGTACGGATAATCCATCTCTTGCATAGTAGAATTAAGGTTTAATGAGTGTTCACTCTCTCTAAATTATGTTTGACTTTGTTTATCAAGTTGAAAAATTTCATTCAAGGAGCGTGTGGATTCATGAGGACCAAAGATATTTTAGCTTTGTTTATCTATGAGATATTTTAACTTTCATAGAGTATACTCAAACTAAAGTCTTCACATGTTGATAATTTCAAGAGTATCAACTTGTCCTTTTATAGACACTAAATCACGCACTTTGGGTACATTTCTGAGGTCCTCGTCACATACTATTCATATGATTCCTAAGTGAGAAAACTAGCAATTAACAGACCACACTAGCTTTCCGACATTGTTTATCAAACATTTGTAGATGCATTTTCTCAACAACTTACTTTTCCATCTACTATAGCTGACAATATTTTGTTTATGACAATGATCCTCCCCTATATATACGAGTATGCATCAATAACTTGGGTGTTAAGAGAACTTTAGTCAATAATGGATTGGAGCTCAATCTTTGTACTTTATCATTCATTCAAAACATATGCCTTTTTGTAGCTAATATTAACTTGACATTATTTCTCTATGAGAATATGATTCTACCATGTGTCCATGCCTCGGCACTATTTTTTTTTCTTATCACGGTTGGGCCAAAAAACGACTCTTACGGTATTTTTTCTTATTATTTTGCCAGTTCCATATAACTTCGCTACTCGATGAGGCCATGGATTCATAAAATGCAAGAAGTTCCTTCTACAGTTCAACGATGCATTAAATTATTGCATTAAGTAATCCATTCCAATATTGTCGCCTAGACCCAACTACTACATTACCTATTCTAGCTTCTATAACTATGCATCCTACTACCGATCCGCGACCCATGGATTATCCAGACAACCTACCTCCACTTGAGGGAACCGTTTGTGCATTAAACAATGTTCCACCCACTTTAGTATCACCCCCTCCTTCTACTAATTTTATAGTACTTTATCGTGGGTCTTCCCACACACTAGATGTCGTTTCACCTCCTTCACCCTCTCATGGGAAATCTACATATGCACTTCCTCCTTTCACATGCACTCTCTTCATGAATAATGCTTACTGGTCACACATTCCATTCGACCCCACTTGCTCTGACACTATTTACACACATGATGGCTCGGATAGGATTCACACTAGATGATATCATCCCTCCATCACATTCTCTTCATTTATATCATGGGTATGTTTGCATTACGTTGCTTATGGCCTCTGAGTATTTCATCTATCAGTATTTGTCGCACGCACTCCTCACCTCTCTCCACTTACTCTTGGGCAATCATGGCTTGACTACATTGGTGGCACTTTAGATCCTGATCATATCAACATTTCATTCCCCATGCCCTTCGATTGCGTTTTTATTTGCAATGATTCATTTCTTGGCTATTCACAAAATCTTACTCGATGGTATGCACATGGATGTCCATTACCACCTTTCACTAATGAATAATATGCAATGGGCATGTACAATCTACGCCACAATGGCTCCTTACTTGATCAACCACATACTATTGCTTACCAGGTCTCTAATGCATCTCCATTTGACTTTGACCATGAAAATGATGATCTCTTAGATGATGTTACTTGATTCTTCTTCATCATCATACACTTGGGGGCATCACGCTTACTCCCCCTCACAGCATCATCAAGTGTCTTACATTTCTACTATTTCACTTCAAAATGTGGATCTAGTCTTTCGCACGCATCTTACACATCTTGATACACTTGTATTGTCATTACCCAATGACGCACTTTTTGCTACTACGGTTCACACTTGACTGTTGAGGGCTCACTACATTCATGAACCTCACACACACGACACATTTCACATTTGGCGCATTCACGACACATCTTTCTAGCGCACATTCATCACAACACACTACCCTATGACGCACTCTAGTTCTACAGTTCATACTCAACTATTAAGGGTATAAATCTGAAATGAACCTCACCACACTCACTCACTCTCTATGCTTTACACTTTATCGATCATATATTTCTAGCGCACACTATCAAACCATTTCCCGATGACACACTCTCATTCTATGGTTCATTCTTGACTGCTGAGGGGGCATTTATAAATGAACCTCATCTCATACATACTCATTCACATTCTCTCGGGAGGCACACTTGCTCTATCACACTCACTTTACATTCCATTCCATTCACACTCACAACATGTTGCATATCTTGGTTGCACTTATTCTTGTTTTCTTATACTCGCATGTTACACTTTGCTTACTATGTTAGCTAGATATCTAGTATGTCATTATATTTATCATATACACATGTGCATTGTTGGTTTTTAGATTGACCTTGAAAACAAGCAACAGTCAAGGGACAATAGTCCCTCCTCTTTATGGGAGAGGTTCCCTTATTGAACACAAAACAAACAAGCAAATCTACTTATTTACAAATGTACAAACTATCAATATTTCAATGAGGATTTTGATGCTTTATATGTCTTCATCTCATAATATTTTCAATACAGAAGAGAAGAAAGTAGAAGACTTAATATTCAAAAATGAAGAAAGAAGCACTTTCAGACATATAGGTTGCAGAATGATATCCTACTTATGCATGCAAGAGTGACAAGATTAGAATTATATACACCCGAATACATGACATATATGCAATAGACACAAAGTTCTAAGCACAACATCAACTAAAGGACACAAATTTCTATTCGATATATATAACTTCACATGGATCAGATAGAAAGTAGAAATAGATAGAACACAAGAAAAGATAGAACTTCTTTTGTATTGATTGCCAATTCAGTACTCTTACATCAAAAACATTAAAATCCCCTCCTTTCTAATGACAAGAAAAGCTCCTTAAATAGCCTCATGGGCGGTTACAAAAGAGTCTTTTCAGTTTCCTTTCTTTTAATCAAAGGATTAATATCTAATTAAGCATTATAACATCAAATTGTCTTTTACTTCCATATTATATGACTAGAAAGAAAATAACCATCTTAATTAGATAGTTTGATTAAAATATTAAGAACTAGGAGTTGGGACACTCGAAGGAGTGACTGTGACACTCTTCGCCTTGAGTACTTGATTTCTGAATCTCTTCAATGCTCTAACTATGTCCATGCCTCGAGGGATGGTGGTATTTGCAGTTGCATGAGTCCAACTGCCTAGGCATTTCTCCATTTCTTTCCCAAATTCTGCATTCTCTAGAAACTCCTTATTGGCCTCAGTGATGGTTGCTTGAAGTGTACAAATTTCCCTCATTTTATCCTTAGACATAGTATCTTGTTTAAACAAATCTTCTTTAACAAATTTCCTAAATGGAACTTAATCTCTTGGACTGTGAATTTGTCCCTTGAATTCTCCTTGAAGATTTGGCAGTGAATATCTTGAAAGGTAGATACAACACAAGATTTAAAAGCTTCTCCTTCTGCAACATATTCCTGAGTTCACCAATGGCTTCCTCAAGGACTTTTATTTTCTAATCAATGTTGAAGACCCACTGCTTAGAAAATTAAAATTTACATCGTCAAATACTTTATTTTCCAAAAGAACCTATACATCTGTGTCACTCATCAACCAAAGATATCGAATGCATTCACTCCACAATTTCAATTCTCTATCTAAACCACTGAGTGTTGTAGTAAATTTAAGTTGTATCATATGACTTGTATGCTTATTTGATGAATTTTAATCCCGTGACTATCATATCATCAACCAAGGCTTCCATTTCCTTCCCATAGGTAGCATGCTTATGGATGTCTTTGATAGCTTGAACTTCATCATTAGTCAGGAAACAAAAGTGGTGGGATTGAGGCTAGTGGAGTTGGATCAAGTACCTTGTCTTCTGCTAATAGGGACCGAATGAAATTTGAAAGGATTTGGTTCTATTCCTCCAACTGATCCTATGTTTGCTTGCCTTTCTCAACCCTTTCAATTACCTTTGACACTATCTCCTTCAAATTGTGCACTTCACTCTCGGGTGTAGATTCTCCTAGGGGAATTCTTGTTAATTCCAAATCACTCACAGACATATCTCTTTCATCCTTGTCAATCTTAGGTTTAGCAATTTCCATAAATCTGCTGACCTTGAGAATCGATACTAACCTGGATGTGATTTTGGCCTTCTTTGTGGATGAGGAAGGAGTAGTACCTAGAAGGGATGCCACAACATCAAACTTTGGAGCAACAATATGAGATGTAGCTTTTCTTTTCTTACTCTCCACCAGTGGTTGCACCCAAGCAAAAAGAAGAACTAGAAACAGAGGGAGCAAGAGACCCAAGTGCAAGTGTGCCCATTACACTTAAAGTTTGTATAGCAAGATACTTCCAAAACAGATGTTTCAACTTTAGAGGTAGGTGCCTCCTTGTCAGGAGTTTATTTGGTAGAGGGTCCTAGGATAACCATTACTTCTGCTTTCAAGTATGATCCTTTTGTTGATCATCTTCTTCCTCTTCTTTTTCCATACTACCTCCTTCAAGATTACTTTCCTCATGTTCTCATGTTTCTTTCTCATCACCATCATCATTACAAAGATCTATGACTGGTTCAATTTCAGGTACTACTTCCAATTGTTTCAAAGAAGACAATTGTTCACTTTCTCCTTGAATTACCTCCTCTACCTTTTCATCTTTCTTAGCCTTCCCTTTCTTCATATATACCAAAGTTGAAGATTCAAGTGGAGAGGGGACCGATTGTGCATGTGCCTCAGGGGTTTCCATAGGAATCTCCTTCTGAGGAGTGGAGGCTTCTTGAGAGGAAGACCTTGACTTACTTGCTCTAAACATTTTCATTTTTCTATCAAACCAAAGTTTGGTCCTCACCAAGACAGGGTTTATAAGTTCTTTCAAGTCATCCTTTTCCTTAATAAACCAATCAATGGTTTCAATAGGAGTATGTCTGATATACCTTTCATATTCAAGAGACTCGTAGATCTTGACCATCATCTTGTAGTTCATCTGGTACCTTGTACACTTCAAAGTCCTTGATTTGTTGAAGAGATAATCTGCCATAATACCTTCTTTTGGATTCATAATCATCAGAATAGTTAGCCCAAGATCTTCACTATCAACAAGATGATGAAAACCCATTCTAAAATTATTAGCAATAAAGCCCTTAATATCAAAGTAGGTCCTTGGCTTGAAAAAATGAAGTGTTGTCAACATTTTGGGCATCCAAAGCAGTCTTGTAGGTGTAGTTTCCCAATGTGATTGGAAATTGAATGCCTGCAATATTCTTGTCTCTGCAAGTTCTGTGAAGCTTATCCAACTTCCTACATACTTCAACTAGAGCCATTTTATCACTACAATACATTGGGAGTTTTAGGGGTGTTCCCTCAAAGCCAACTAACCGTATGTAAGAAAAATTTCTGAATTGAATGAAATAGCTCCCATAGACATTAATCAATTGTTTGGCCTCCTTTGAGAATCTCCGAGTTGTGTTGCCCTCTAAAAACCTGACAATATACATGGTGAAGGCATCATTCACCCTTCTAAAATGATGATTACTACTCTTCAATGTTAACTATGGGCAATGCTCATATATAGGAGCATCATTTTTGTCTTCATCAGGAGAAATCCCCAACCACTCCTTGTATGTTGTAATAGTGTACATCAAATAAGAAGTCATATAGAAATTTTTAGTCCTTTGAACATTGGCAAGCTATTTAGTGAGACTATCACAAATTATCTCTCCCCAATTTAGGCTTTGCTTTCCTTCACATATGATGTTGATATAAGGGCACATCCAAAAGTGGAACTCATTAGTTGAGGGTAGCCCCATTATTCTAGCAAGAAGGGTAATGACATCTAACAGCTCCTCCTTGAAATCAATTCTATACATGGTTTTTGGCAGTCTTGAGGCTCCTTTCTTTGGGTTTTTAAACCATGACTTGGCCACCCTACTCTTGTATTGTTTGCTTATCCTGATCAAATAGAAGTTGGGCTTGAGCTTTGGTGAGAGTATTTAAATCTTCCACCACTGGGATTTTGAGGGCAACATTGATACAACTAGTGTCTAACCGAGAAATCACCTGCCCATGAGGATCAACGACATATTTTGTTTCCGGATTGAAATAGAAGCCACAAGCTAACGTAATGTCGGCCACACCGAATAAAACAGAAAACCCCCCGCATGAGCTATACCACTTTCTTTGATTAAGTGAGCAATAGGAGTAGGATTCTCATAATCAAGTTGTGCCCAGAAATCATCGAGGTCAAGGTGTTGGGCATCACTATCTCCTATCTCGGGTATAGTTGTTTCCAAAGAAGAGAGATGTTCATGCCCTTTATAATGGATCTTCATAGTGAGTGTGAATTTCGAGCAATTGGCTAGAGAGAAAAATACAGTCACCGACAGGCTCATGTGGTAAGGGAAAAAGATTCTGCAATGAACTTCTCGATCCTCTAAATTTTACTTTCAAACGAACCACGACCTCTGCTAGAACAAGATGCACTGGAAATTTTGAAAAAAACTAGAAAATTCTTCACCATGGCTACAAACAGTGGAGAGGGTGAACGGAACAGGAAACAACAACTAACTGTGGGAAGTATGGTAGAAACAACCAATTGCCCTAGGTATTTATACACATTCCATTTTGAATAGGCGGCAGGATGCATTAAATGTAAAAATTAATGTATTACAGGGAACAAATAAAATTTGGCCACAAAACACCAACTTGAGATTATGGAATGTGGATATGGTAGAAAATTTGAGTACAACTAGCCCGTGTGATCTTTGGGACACTAGGAAGCAAAAATATGAAACACCCGTAGTATGAAGGAGGCTTTGTGTATGATGCGGTGAATGTGGGTTATAGATGGCCTAGGAGCACTTGGGACGCTTGGGACATGGAAAGATGAGACACCCGTAATACACTCAAATCGGGTAAGTCGAAAAAAAACTTGCACATTTGACCCTCAAGACATTGGGATGTGAGTTCTCTGCAAAGCTGAAATACCCGCAATGTTAAAGGGGTTTAGTGAATTTGAGGGTTGCGGCCAATGTGGGGATGCGGAGAACCGGTTACACTGGAGCACAAGGGAAAAAGGTTCATCACAAAGTGAAATACCCGCAACACACACAAGAGAAGGTAGTTCAATGCGGGAAGGTGGGGAATCGATGAACTGAGATCCCAATGGAACACGGGACATAAGGAACACCAAAACTTAAAATAGCTGCAAAATAAAGGAAAAGTCCCCAAATTCAAAATTTTGAGAAATAAATAATCTGTTGAAAACAACTCCATCTCTCTCTCAGACTTCACAAAGGCAAACAAAGATCCTGTAAGAGCCAATTTACCAAAAAAATTGAAGAGTAAGGAAAAAATACACATATTTTTGGGCAAGTGACAATACATGTTCACTTGTTCTCTAGTTGCGAATGCATACTTCATACTGATCTTAACACACATCACGTATGCTTAGTGTTGTACCTCTTACCAATCCCACAACAGCTCTCTCTGGGGCATCTACTTTCATACACATCATAGGTGTTATTGTTTCGTTTTATAATAATTCCTATTCATACTAAAGCACGCTAATATATCGGATCATACATACTTTGACATACTTATTATCTTTCTAACATGCTAATGGGCACTTCATGTGCAACATTTTTATTACAGAACTATTTGCTACCATGGTTGTCTAATTATTTATTTCTCATTATCATCATTGTATTCCATTGTTTTGCGAGTTATGTCCTTTGTCTTGTGTGCACATTGTATGCTTTTGGCGCTTTGGCTATAATTGTCTTGCGACATTGTGAGCACAATGTACCATGTTTGAAACTTAATTTTTTGGTCTACATTGTCTTCTTGCTTCCTAGCTTACACTTTGTCTTCTATATGTGTATTTTTCTTGTTTGTACTAATGCATGCTTCTAGCCACTTTATTTGTATGTGTTTTGGTTTCTAGTTTCTAGCAAGCACATTCCCTCCCCCCTGCAGGGCATCCGTTTCAGCATAACATTTGGTCCTCTCCTTTGGGCCGCATTCTCCTAGCGACGTCGCATGTACCCAAAATGAGGCGGGGCATACATTGGGTGAATCAGTCATCCCATTCAAAAATACACATCCACAATTTAGACTTACGTAGTAAATGCAAGAACATTGCAGTCTATAGTTCTGAAAAAGGGCTCATAATTTGACTTGGGTCCTCAACACAACACAGATGCCAACGCCCAACTCCAAACACTAACATCGGGCGCTCCCGACCCTCCCCGAGAGCCTATTACTAGGGGTAAATTACAAAGTTTTTCTCATATCAACACAATTTTAGTAGTTTACACAACTTTCAAAGAACATGCATAGTCCTTTAACAATCAACATGCATATTGTATCCAAAACATGCACAGTCCTCCTGTAATCAACATACATACTATATCCTTTTTTCTATGTGTGTTGGATTGAACTTGAACAAAGCAGGATCACACCATCTTCGGTGGTGTATAAATCTTCGAGAAGCAGTCAGGGTTGGAGAATAACACTAGACCTTTCTCCTTAACACTTCTTCTGTCGTGGCATGATATTGCATAAAAAACTCGCACTTGGCGTGAGATCACCTAAAAAAATCGTTCTTGGCGTGAGATCACCCACATTATTTTTAACTTGTTCACAAATTTCTTGATCTGACTTATGAAATTATGACATGAAACTAGCGTGTGATCGAATTAATATTGAAATTTTTCGTCACTTCATCATCCTCCTGTATTAAACTCTTGAAATTTTCTTTTACTTGATCAACTGAAAGGGCGTTGATATTTTCATTGTAGAAATTACGGTGCATATCATCAAATTCTTCAGAAATATATTTTAATGCATCCATTATTTCAACTCACTTCTCATCCAACTCTTTGATCAAATTAGGGAATGGGATAAAGTTGGTAAAGAACTTTATGGGAGACTAAACTCCTAAACACCAAACTTATATGAAACCTTGGGTATGGTGCTTAATGCAAATAATGAATTTGTTGTTGGGAACATGCAGATTGTGCTCACCTTGAGTACTTACTATTAGATCCATGGTGAAAGTTTGATATTTATGTTCCTAAAATTAATGAGTTGAAATCAGCCATAATTATGATATGATGGTGACTTGATGCTTTTGATGTTGTATTTGGGAGTCCTTACTTGTATATCAGGGATGCTATATTTATGAGAAGGGAAAACCAATACAGATGGGTCAAGGATGGGATCAACTACAACATCTAGGCACACCAACATAAGACATGGGTTACTATGGTGAGTGCTAACCAAGAAAAATGACTTATTTAGGCAAATCATAATCAGTTTTGTTTACTTTTGTTAAAGGATAAACAAGATGGGGTAGAAGTTTCAGAGATTTCTAACTAAGGAAAACATGATTTGGATAGTATTATTCAATTTTCAGGAATTATTTCAGGCTCCCAGTGGGTTACCACCAAAACGGGAAGTAGAGCATGAGATTTAGCTATTGCCAGAGTCCCCTCTACCGAAAATTGGGTTGTATAGGAAATCCTTGATATACAGTACTAAAGTAAAGAAACAACTCCATGAACTACTAGACCAAGGGTGATATATTCGAGCACCTCACCATGTGGTTCACCTATTGTGATGGTGCCAAAGAAGGATGGTTCTTGGAGAATGTTCATCGACTATCGCACTTTGAAAAAGATCACCATAAAGAATGGATATCCACTTCCCTCGCATAGATGATCTCTTGGACCAGCTTCAACATGCCAAATTCTTCACAAAGTTGGATCTCAAGTCTAGGTTATCACCAATTCAAAATGAAGGAGGAGGATATATGGAAGACTGCCTTCAAAATAAAACATGGTTTGTATGAATGGTTAGTACTTCCTTTTGGTTATGCAATGCACCCGCTACATTTATGAGATTGATGAATGATGTATTGCGGGATTTCATAGATTCATGTGTCATTGTATATCTAGATGATATCTTGATTTTTAGTGCCACATGGGAAGAACATCTAACTCATTTATAACAAGTCTTACAAGTTCTCAAGGAGAAACAACTACTTTGTAATATGAAGAAATGTGAATTTTCCAAACAGTCACTTGTCTATCTTGGGCACGTGGTTGGAGGAGGAGAGCTATGAGTGGATCCAAAGAAGGTGGAAGCCATCACCAATTGGCCAACACCAATAAGAGCCACAAAGACTAGAAGTTTTTTTGGAGTAGTATAGTACATGCGGAAGTTCATTCTAGGATTCTCCACGATTGCAACATCTCTACACACAGTGGTCGTAAAGAGTAAGGGTTTTGAATGGGTAAGGAACAAGACAAATCCTTTGAGTTATTGAAATACAAGATTAGTCATGCTCCATTACTTTATCTTCCTAATTTTCAACAACCTTTTGAAGTAGAGATAGATGTCAGTGATTACACTATGGGCATAGTGTTGCTTCAAGGAGGTAAACCCATATGCTATCATTATGAAACTTTCACTTCAGCAGTTAAAGGATATTTAGTATATGATAAGGAAATGTATGCACTAGTTCAAGAAATTAAAAATGGAAGCATTATTTATTGGGTAAAGAAACTATTGTGCACATTGACCACAAACCTCTCTAGTATTTGCAAGCATAGTCTAAATTGCAGCAGGAAAGGCACTACAAATGGATGGGGTTCCTTCAGCAATTCCATCTGGTGATCAAATACAAGAAGGGTAGTACAAAATTGGTGGTAGACATGTTGTTCTAGGCCACCCACATAGGAGAAGTTCTCTTGTTTGGCCACTATCTCTCAGATCGAGCCCTTCACGAAGGAAGCTTACGGAGAGGCATATCCCAAGACAAAGACTTTGGGGTGACATTTCAGCAGTTGCAGTCCCAAGGGGATGAAAGGATGGGGATTGAAGATTGTTATCTCAAGGATGGGCTGCTCTACCGATGGGGGAAGCTTTGTGTGCCTAAAGAAGAAAGAATTATATTGATGAGGGAAGCACATACCTCAAAGTAATGGGACATTTCGGTGTTGGTAAGACCCTAGCCCACTTGTAAAGGTATGTGTATTGGCCCAATATGTAAGAAGAAGTATCAAAATTTATACGTGGATGTAAACTTTGTTATACTAGCAAGCCTAAGACTAGGAAGGAAGGTTTGTATATGCCTTTTCTAGTACCTACTCATCCGTGGGAGGACATTTCTATGGATTTTGTAGGAGGATTACCTATGTCTAAACATGGCCATGACTATCTCTATGTTGTTGTTGATAGATTCAATAAGATGTGTATTCTTATGGCATGTAAAAAGACAATAAAAGCACATGAGGCAACATATATTTTCTTTGCTAATGTATGGGTGCATTTTTTTCTTACCATATCTATTATTTCGACAAGGATTCCGAGTTCTTGGGAAGTTTTGGACTACTTTGTGGGACAAGATGGATACCAAGTTATAGAGGAGCACAAATTTCCATCCACAGAAAATGGATAGATAGAGGTGGTGAAAAGACTTTGGTATAGTTGATCAAAGGGTATAATAGCAAATACCCAAGGACTTGGATGATTCCTTAGCCTACATTCAACATTCCTATAACCAAGCAAGTACACACATCCACTATGAAGTCACCATTTGAAGCATGCTTGGGATATCTACCTACAAATCCATTGGACATAGCAGTTGGGTAGTAGGATGAGGAGGAGACACAAGACACAAAGGTGACTAGAGAAACAAATTCATTGAGAGGATCTAGAAATCCATCTCAAAGTTAAAGAACAACTAGAGAAATCTCAAGCCAAGTACAAAGCTAGGCATGATCAGCATAGGAGGAACATAAGCTTCATGTTGGAGATAGAGTTTGGCTTTACTTGAGCAAGGAGAGACTACAAGGTCAAGCACGGAAGCTCAAGCCACTACGATATGGACCCTTCACCATATTGGAGCAGGTTGGAGAAAATGCCTTTCAACTTGATTTTCCACCATTTATGAGGATGTACTCTATAGTAAATTGTGAGAACTTACACCTATATGAGCCATCCATGTTAGATGAAGATGAAGGATCTACAATTGCTACCTTCCATTGAGGATTGTGTCTTGGAATCATGAGGTGAATTGAGGAGGATGTAGTGCTGCAAAAAGATCAGAGAGACTAGAAGAGGTCCATGAGTCTTGATAGGTTGGAATGAAAGGAAGACACCAAGGTAGGCCTGGTGGTACTCGAAGGAGCAAGTGAGGGAATTATTTCCTCATCTACTCCCCCTAAGCTTTTGTGGGACCAAAATCCTCCTAAGTAGGGGAGGTGTGACCCATAGGGATCAAAAATAACTCTACTTCATTAGATCGATCAGCCAGACAAGAAGAAAAAATAAAACACATTTTTTCTTTATAATAACAGACCACCACTCTATGTAAAGCGGTGGCGGTTATAGAACTCCACCACCCAACCAGGGCGGTGGTCCTATAACCACTACCTAGCCAGCATTGGGTGGTAGTCCTAGCCACTTTCGGATAAAAACAAAATTTGAAATGAACAGTCCACAAAATGGAAAGGTTGTTCGTGTCTCTTCTCCTCCATGACCTTTCCCATTCTCCAATGCATGGGAGGACATGAGAAAGGCTATAAATACATGTTTGTAGAAGAGATGTTTGATCATCAAAGCATGAAATCAAGTTAGTGAAAAGTTCTATTAGTGCTTGGAATTGTGTTTTATAGAAGAAAGGAGTGTTGAGACAGAGTAAGAAACTAATTGGGAGGAAGTGTGAGATATTATCTACTTTCTTTCATACTTATTGTAAATTTTGTACGTTATTGTTTAATTGGCCAATAAAAGTGGGAAGAAAGAGAATTGCCCTTCCCGATTGGTTTTCCTCCTCTATCCGGAGGTTTCGAGGATAAAACTTGTTAGTGTGTATGAGTTTATATTCTTTCCTTTCCTATAATTGTCATTCTAAGCATAAAAATTCATTCACTAGCTATCTCTGTCATTTTCTAATAGAAAGTAGAACAATAATGTTAATTGTGATTTTGTGAATAATTCCAAAGTTGAAGATTTATCATTACGTCAAAACTATTTGTAACATGAAAATAAAATGTAATATTTGGCATTACATAATGAGTTTATACCACCATATTAATAATATAGTCATAATTTTAATTATTCTTATGTGAGTGTATGAGAACATTTGACATAGTTTTTTGTCCCCTCAGTGAATATCCTACACTTATGTTTGGCTCAAGATATTAGGAGATATGCTTCGCTCCTTTTAGAGATTCCCATGCCTTTTGAGAGATATATTTATCCTTGAAGATGAGTGTTGACTCCACCTTTGTAGGAGATCCAAACATCTATCGTATGTAACCTCTGGTCAATATCAACAATCACCTTCAATGAAGAATATGTAATGAACGTCTACACACTCATTATTTGGTGTCCCTCTATATTATTCTTATAGTTATTAGGTTTCGGTGCTATCCGAGCAGTTTTGAATCATTATAATGATGATTTGATTGATAGCATGTTCATAGTCATCTTTTCTATCAAACACGTTTAGGGGGAAAGAAGATCACCTGGTCTATGTCAGCCTTAGAATATCCATTCAAATTTTTTACATTTTATGATTCATAGCTCCATTAATAATATCCTTCTAGCATCATTACCCGTGACACACTCTTGTCCTTCATTTTTGATGCGTTGATTTCTATTTAACCTCACATGATCCCACACCTTACCATAGAAAATTTGGTAAGACCTCATCATACATTTAAGATCATAAACCATACAAAACATTTAGTCTACAAACTCTTGACATTGTGCAAAAAGCATCTACACCTTTCAAAGTTTGAACCCGAGTAAAGCCATCCTACAGGTGGAGGAAAATGTGAAAAATTTCTTATTATCATAATATCGACACAAATTTGTTTGTTAGACCACACCTCTACGCATCTTCACACAAATCTACATGTATGCTAGTATCCATCCTATATGAGTCTATTTACTACCTTTTTACATCCCTAATCTATGGAAAAGAGAATTACATAAACCCTACGTATTGGATCTTTGAAGGGCACTTTCCTTCTTATGCTTGAAATTATCAAATCTTGGATTTTATCATTCGAAAGATCTCAACCTCATTCAACCGTTTAAAGGAAACTCTTGATGCCTTTAGTTCGAGATCCATACTATTTCAACAACCAGAAATCAAATGGATATTCATCTACACATTCACTATACCACTTCCATCATACAATATTACTAGTTTATGCATACGCTTTAGGTTAAATCATCACCTTTTATCCTTTTGTAGTGGTTGATACTAACCTTACTTTTACATCACTACTTCCATCTTCATTCTCTAGTCAAATCTATAGGATACATCATCACCTATTCATATCATTTTCTGTGGTTCACCTTAGGTTATATCACCACCACCCTCTCTTACATCTTTGGTGATATACACTTAGTTGTTAAATGGATCAACCTCCTTTCATCTTATAGTGATGGCATTTTAAATCACCTCCACATTTTGTCTATGATGGTTACGCTTAAATTATAAGGTAAAACTCATTTTTGTGATGCGTTTGTTCATCACTTTGCTTATTTTCATTATCACATCTCCTTGCCTCTACACACTACTCGAGATTTCCTAATGATGCATTTTTGGATGTTTCATTTGCAAATATTGGAGGCGTGTTTAATTGGGGAAAATAAAATAAGTTCTACGTGAATACATTTCCATCCACTTGTGATGTTGTTGTCCATCATCTCCATTGTTCACCTCACCTCCTTCATTTCATGGCCATTTCATTCCATACATGATCAACACTTCCCTTTTCTTGGTGCTATCACCTCGTTAGTGTAGGATTTCCCCCTTTATGCACTTTCTCTCTCCTTTCTCCTTGGAATTGTTAGATTAGGACCAGATATTACACATTCTAGTTTGATTAAAAGTATGTCATTTCTCTATATTAGGAAGAAGATGTGCGATTTCATCTTTTTCTAGTTCTCAAGTCTACATGTCTCTTACACTTGAGAGATGGTCTCATGTTATGTAATCCACTTCTATAGTCTGCATTGTTCCAAAATCCAAATTTATCTCTTATTGGGGTGTTGTTTCATTTCATACTTTAACACTTTACATTTCTTGTATTTTTTTTGACATACTAGTTATCTTTCTAACATGCTAACATGCTTTTGTTTAAAATTTGTATGAGGATATTGGTTTCCATACTTGTTTATTACAAATTTCTATAATGAGGCCGTAGTTTGCTTTGATTGTCAGATGATCCTTTCAATGTTTGCTGTGCACATCAAAATGATTATTATTCTACGGCCATGATGGTCTCGTGAGTTACAAATGATTCTTTTCCATCCCGCTTTTAGAAAAAAAAACACAAGTAATTTTTTTCCATTTTTAGAAAGGGTTCCAGAAAGATGTTGGATTTAAAATTTGTAGTTTTTTCATAAACTTATACTGATGATTTTCTCCATGAACTTAGATTGAGATGATGTTTCATTTAAATTTGTATCATTCTTTTTGTGCTCTTTTTCTATCTATAAAAATTTAAACGAAAAAAATTGCTTTGGGATGTATTTTTTTTGAATCACATCCATTTTTATCGACATGTCAAGTTGAATCAAATTGAAAATCATATTACGCCGCCCTTAACCTATTTCTTGTATTAGGATATGAGTAGCCGACTTGTGGCTTACCATATCATTTTATTATATCATTTATACTTTCTCATGCTTAGTAGGTCAGCCTTGGTGTTGGCCATAACATATGAATAGTATATATAGGGGATTTTAGGTAGTAGTTCATCATCATTTGAGCATTTGAGTCTTATTGTATGGTTTGGAGGTTTCCCCCTCGAAGTGGCGAAGCTATTCTAATTGCATATTGAGATCATTATTCTGGAATATTGTGTTATTTGGTGTTATATTTCTACTCATGATCTGAATTATACAAGTAATTTCATTACAAGTGGTATCAAAGCTGCGATTTGGGCCAAAATTAGGGCAAAAACCCTAATTTTTGTTTCCACCATATATTTCAAACCAAAGTGAATTGGTGGGAGATATTTTTACTAGAGTTGAAAAACATTTCAAGTAAGGTTCCCTAAAAATTTTAGACTTTTTTGATTTATTTTACAAAATTATTACAAATTTAGGGTTTTTCATAAAATCACTCCCTAGGGTGCAAATTGTGGAATTTTTCAAATTAGTTACATTTTCATAAATAAAAAAATATATTTGGGGTTTGTTCTTTAAGTTTTTTTATATTTGGCCAAATTCGTATTGAAATACGAAACCCTAAAATTTGATTGTGATCCCTACATCCTACTATTTTGGGGCATCATGGTGGGGCCTTCCATAAGAGGAAAAAAGAATCCCATCACTCTAGGGTAAAACACCAAAAAGGATGAGATAGTAGTTGAGGAGTTGGAGACAGAAGATATAACTATAGATTCCTCAGGGTTAGGGTTTACTTCGACAGACCACAAAGTAAGCCAACTTGAGTTTAACCTGAGAGACCTCGAATCTCGGGTGGCCAGCAAAGAAGATGTGGATAGGATTGGAAAAATATTGGAGGATTTCATGCAAAAATTCAGTACGTATATGATGGGTAATCATACTTATGTCAATCAAGGTGGATCCTCAGGTCAACATAATAGACACATGAGCCAGAGTGGATCTTCGAGTGTGCACAATCCAAATACGAGCACTCTGCAGGCCCATACTATGTTTCCAAAAGTGGAGATGCATAAGTTTGATGGAAAGGATCCACTCAATTGGATCAACCAAATGGAGAATTTTTTTGAACTACATCAGATTCCACCAGGACAAAAGGTGACCATGGCAGCTTTGTATCTCAAACCTGACCAATTCATCTGGTATCGATGGTTATGTGCTCAAAGGCAGAAGAGTGGTCTCAATGTTACATGGATAGTGTTCACTGAAGAGTTGCAATTACACTATAGTTCTAGTGTGTCAGATAATTACTTTAGCCAATTAGCAAAATTGAGACAGATAGGATCTATTAAGGATTACATTCATCACTTCCAAAACCTTTCTCTACGGGTGGAAAATATTACTGAAGAGAATCTAAATGACCTATTTCTTGGGGGTCTTAAGGATCACATTGAGCATGAGGTGTGTATGTTTAATCCTCATAAGGTTTCTATTTGATGATTATGGCAAGAAGGGTAGAGGAGAAATTTGTTTCAAGTAGGAGACAAACATTTCACTTATACCAAATATCGCAACACCTTGGCCCCAACACTCCCTCGACCAATTAGATTGACACCTCAAAAAATTGAAGAAAAAAGAGAAAAAGGTTTATGTTTTAACTGTGACAGTAAATTTGGACCAGGACATAAATGTGCTGAAAATAAGTTGTTCTACATTGATGGGCCTAGTGAAGATGAAGAGAAGGATGAAGATTTAGAGTCAGAGGTCTTGGTTGAGCCAGAGGAGGAGTCAGGAGATCCTCAGCCAACAATCTCATGCCATGCAATTTCAGGTATTAACACCCCCAAACCCTAAAGGTGGTTGGATTCCTAAAAAAACAGAGGGTCATAGTGTTGATTGATTCAGGAAGTACTCACAACTTTATCAATCATAAGTTAGCGTCTTGCGCTAAAATCGCTTCATTTATCCAGCTCTGAATGTCAAGTAATGATTGCTGATGGAGGTACTTGTTACTTGTTTTAGAAAATGCCATAGCATTAAGCTTGTCATGGGAGATTACATACTAAATAGTCCCATGTATGCCATTTCTATGGGAGGAGTAGACATTGTGTTAGGGGTTCAATGGCTTACCACTTTGGGAACCATTGAGATGAACTTCCAAGACTTGTTCATGTGATTTCACTCTGAAGGAAGGACTTTTGAGCTAAGAGGCTTAAGAGCAAAGTCTCCACAAATAGTAAGTTCTCATCAGATGCACAAAATGCTAAAAAAGGGTGCAGAGGGATTTGTGGCACAACTATTTTCATTGGAGGCTCATCATTCTAAGGACATTATACCATCAGATATGCAAGCAGTGTTGGATGCACACTCTGTTGTATTTGAAAATATACCAAAGGGCTTACCTCCAAAGAGAGATCATGATCATGCTATTCAGTTATTACTAGGAAGTCAACCACCTAACATCAGACCTTATAGGTACCCATATGTGCAAAAGAGTGAAATTGAAAAGATTGTACAAGAGATGTTGGAAGCAGGAATTATCCATCATAGTCAAAGTGCTTATTCTTCTCCAGTAGTGATGGTACGGAAGAAAGATGACATGTGGCACATGTGTCCTAATTATAGGGAACTTAATAAGTACACAATCAAAGATAAGTTTCCTATTCCTGTAATTGATGATTTGTTTGATGAGTTGCATGGTGTTGTTTATTTTACAAAGCTTGATCTTCGTTTGGGATACCACCAAATCAGAATCAAGGATGAGGATGTTCATAAAACTGCCTTTCGGACACATGAAGGCCATTATGAATTCTGGTAATGCCTTTTGGACTCACAAATGCACCTTCTACATTTCAAAGTTTGATGAATTCTATTTTTAAGTCATTCCTGTGGAAGTTTGTCTTAGTGTTTTTGATGATATATTAATTTATAACAAAACATGGGAGGAACATTTGCATCATGTAAATAAGGTTTTGGAAACCCTTGAGCAACATCAACTTTATGCAAAGCCCTCTAAGTGTTCTTTTGGACTCAAGGAGGTTGAATATTTGGGTCACATTGTCTCTCATGAAGGGGTTAAAGTGGATCCTAATAAGATCAAAGCCATGATGGAGTGGAAGGTTCCAAAAACCCTAAAGAATCTATGAGGATTTTTGGGGCTTATAGGTTATTACCGAAGATTCATAAGGCATTATGGAAGCATATCTGCACCTCTCATAGCTTTATTAAAGAAGGACTCCTTCCATTGGAGTGAGGATGCAACCAAAGCATTTGAGCAACTAAAGGAGGCCATGTGCACCACTCTAATCTTGGCTACTCCAGATTTTTCCAAAACATTCATTGTTGAATGTGATGCATCAAGGGTGGGTATGGGGGTAGTTCTCATGCAAGAAGGCCATCCTATTGCCTTTTGAGCCATCAATTCAAAGGTAAGAATCTTTCCAAGCCGACTTATGAGAAGGAAATGTTATCCATACTTCATGTAGTAAAGCAATGGAGACCATATCTCATAGGAAGACACTTTAAAGTGAAGACAAATCATGATAGTCTAAAATACTTCTTGGAGCAGCGTTTATCATCTGAAGAACAACAAAAATGGGTCTCCAAGATGTTGGGATATGATTTTGAGATTATCTATAAGAAAGGGAAGGAGAATGTAGTTGCGGATGCTCTTTGTCGTAGAAAGATGAATCAACTGCAGACCTTATTATGTGCCATATCCATATTACAGAAGATTGGATAGATGAGGCAAGGTCCGAATGGAGAAATGACCCAACCACACAAAACCTCATTCATCATCTCCAGAATGATCCAAGCATGTCTGAAAAATTTGTATTGAAAGGGGATGCTTTATGGTATAAAGATAGATTATACCTATGTAAGAACTCCACTCTTAAAAATAGGATTCTATCTGAGCTTCACTCTTCTCTAGTAGGGGGCACTTTGGATTCTTGAAGACTTATCATCAAGTCAAACAAGATTTCTTTTGGGAAGGTCTCAAAGGGGATGTCCAAAAATTTGTGGCAGAATGCATGGTTTGTCAGCAAAATAAGGGTGAAACAGTTCGATCCCCAGGTCTTCTACAACCTCTATCTATTCCTAGCCAACGGTGGGAAGAGGTTTCCATGGACTTTATCATAGGATTGCCTAAATTTGAAGGAAAAATGTCATCATGGTTGTGGTGGATAGACTCACCAAATATGCTCATTTTTGTGCCTTGGCACACCCATTTGCTGCAAGCACGGTAGCAACAGCCTTCATGGACACAGTTCAGAAGCTTCATGGAACACCAAAGATTATAGTAAGTGATCGAGACCCTATATTTACTAGTAATTTTTGGACTGATTTATTCTCATGTTTGGGTACTCAGTTAGCTCGTAGCTCTTCTTATCATCCCTAGTCTGATGGGAAAATAGAATTTGTAAATAAGTGTTTGGAGGGATATCTCCGTTGCTTTACGTTAGATAAACAAGAAAGATGGGTCTAATGGTTACCACTTGTAGAATGGTGGTATAACACTTCCTTCCATACTTCATCTAAAATGTCTCCTTTTTTGGCACTCTATGGGTACCATCCACCATCCATCACATCATCATTGAGAGGAAAACCGTGGGTTAGAGCAGTAGAAGAACACATTCAGTATCAACAAGAGGTCCTCTCTAGTCTCAAGGAGAACTTGGTCATGGCACAAAACCGCATGAAGAAACAAGTTGATCAACATCACACAAAAAGGCATTTTGAAGTTGGTGATTGGGTTTTTGTGTGGTTACAACCATATAAGAAAATGTATTTGAAACAACAACAAAAGGATAACAAAATTTCACCAAGTATTATGGCCCCTATCAAGTATTGTAGAAGATTGGTACTTGTAGCATACAAATTAGAACTTCCACAATCAACCAAAATACATCCAGTCTTTCATGTTTCTTTCTTGAAGAAAGTAATTGGATAGAGAGTATCAGCCCAAACAGTGTTACTTGAGCTCGATGAGGAGGGGAGAGTCATCTTGGAACTTGAATGCATCCTTCAAACACACTAAAAGATTGAGGACATGGGTTATTACTGAGTACCTGATCAAGTGGAAGAATATGGACAATGAAGATGCAACATGGGAAGATATGACATTCCTGCAGCAACACCCAGAGCTTCTCAACATTGGGGACAATGTTGCTTTGAAGGGGAAGGGCATGCTACGCCCTTAACCTATTTCTTGTATTAGGATATGAGTAGCCGACTTGTGGCTTACCATATCATTTTATTATATCATTTATACTTTCTCATGCTTAGTAGGTCAGCCTTGGAAGAAAGTGAACTTTCAAAATTTTGAGTTTTAGTGTCTTCTCTGTTGTGCTTTGAAATTGTTAAAAGTCGTGAAATTGAGAAAAGTCTGCATTTTGGGTCATTTTGTGTGTTTTTCGGGCCTGTCGGACATTTTTGTCCCAACTGTCCCAAGTTCAAAAGTGCTTTACTTTCCCGATCGGCCGAAATCCCCGAAGTTGTTCCATTTTCGGGCCCGTCGGAACTTTTCGTCCCAAATGTCCCAAAGTTAATCGGGCAAGTTGTTCCATTTTCGCCAAAACACCCGAACCGCGTACTTTGCACTTTCATGTCCCAAATGTCCCAAGTCAAATTGTGCAAGTTGTTCCATTTTCAGCCGATTCACCCGAACCGCGTACTTCACGCATTTTCATCCCAAATGTCCCAAACTTTTCCGGACCCATTGTAACCTTTTCGGCCGATTCGCCCGAATCGCGTACTTCACGCACTCATGTCCCGCGTGTCCCAAAAGGCATTTGTGCGTCTTTTCCCGCTTCACCCGAATCGGCCGAGCCGCGTGTTTCGCGCATTCGCGTCTCACATGTCCCTAATGAACCAAGTGCCGTTCGTGCTAGTTTTTGCCGCTCTACCCGAATATCCGGCTTATTTAAATTGGTGGGTATGTATTAAATGCGCATTCATGGCCTTTCTCTCTCTAAATCGGCTATATAACGGGCATCCCCCTTTGCATTTTTCACATTGTTTCCATGCTATCCTTGCTCGAACCCTTGCAACCTAATTCCCTGCGCGTGTATCCCTTTTCTCTGTAATTCCTTCCCGAGTTTAGGTTGCGGCTCTGTTACTATCAATATGAAGATCAAATTCCAGGGACAGGAACAAATTTCGCCACTAGAATCTGCCGTTCCCAATATTGGGGACAGTGAAGCTCGGCATCTTGACTTCGGTGATTTTTGGGCGAGGGTGGCGGATCTGAAACCTACACCCATGGCACAAATGATTCACGATAGCGGTTTGGCTTTTCTTTGGAGGTTTCTCGATCTCGGTATAGTGCGGCCCATCTTTGTACTTTCGTGCGGAGCTCACTTCGACCCTGATTCGAGTGAATTAACCAATATACACGGGGAACTCATCGCCAAGCTAGACGCTGCCACCATTAGTACCGCACTGAGAATCCCAGAGATGGATAATGCCATAGTCGTTTCCGGGATCAAGCACGAGGCTCTGTTCATCAAGACAATGCGACAAATACAAGGCGCGGGTGGCGAAGTCCTGGCTGAAGAACCCTAAGAAAGGAGCCTCTCACCTGTCCAAAACTCTTTTCCTGGGTAGATTTTAATGAAGAATTGTCGACTTTATAATTCTCTTGGCTCGGTTATGGGTTTGCCCTCTACCAACGAATTTCACTTACGGATGTGCCGCTCATCGGCATGGTGTGCGAGGAACGCAAAATATCAAGCTAGGCGAGAGATCATCGGCATGAATTTGGCGGAGCGGTGTCGATGTACAACAAACGAAGAAGTTCTACATGACTTCTTACGATGTATACCACAGCGTCACGGCAATGGTTTGGTTTTCCTACATTGGCGCTCACAAAGATGATCCGATGTATATGCTTACTACCCGCGATTCACCACAGAGACCAGCAATCATAAATTTCGAAGGGTCAATGACGCTTTCACCATGTATGTGGTGTGTCGTTTGCTGCTCGAAGGTGATCTTTGCCAGAGATTTTCTACGATGAAGCCATGAATCGATATCACTATTCTGGTGCTTATTTCATACAATTGAGAAAATTCTCCTATATCGGGCTTGCATGCTATGAAGCACCCCTCTCTGTGGCTTCCCATGTTACTGATTGATAAGATGGCTTTGATTGAAGTATGCGGGCGTAATTAGACAAACTACCACGAGAACTGCGAGACAAGAAGATTTCCGGTTTGCACTTTCCCATCTCTTTGGGAAATTACACTTGTAAAACAGCCACAGGCCTTACGAACATAGAGAGAGCCACGGTCCCTATCACGTTCATTTCTTCAAGCCAAGAACACCTTCGACTTGAAGAAGTTCATTGAAACAGAACATCAAGATAATCTACCATCATAGGGCGAATCGAGAAGACTCTTGGGCTAGTATGTGCGAGATGATTTTGAGGCCGGAGAAGGCATTGTGGCGAGTTCTCCTGCAGATTGATCCAAGAACTCGGCTTGTACCAAGTTCCTGAAGGACTCCAGGATGACAATTCTGATCTATACTCATATGAGTATGACAGTGTGATTAAGCACACCCCCCCTTGGAGGACTTGGATTGGAACAGGAAAGAAAAAGATGATCATTTGAGATCCTTGCTCCGATCTTAGTCGGGACTAAGGTGCAGTTTGTGAGAAAAGTTCGAGAGCTCGAAGGCACTCGGGAGAATCCTCTTCCAAGGATGTTTCAACACCAAGGAGAGAGGCATCAATTCCTAGGTCAGAAACACCAGTGCAAACCCCACCTGCCTCATCAACACAAGGACCTGCAGCTTCCACTCCTTCTTCATCCACTCAAGTGTACCAGAAGAAACTCAAGGAGGTTAAGAAGGAGCCTATGGAAAATGACCCTCAAAGAAAGCAGGTAGAAGTGCCTATGGGACCGGAGAACATCATTGTTCTCAGTGAAAGTGAAGAGAGTGAAGTGCCAGCCCCTGCAAATGCTCCTGAAGACCCAACTGATAAGAACAAAGAGGTCCAGAGCACTGAACTTCCAAGTGTTATTGATTCTTCTGCAGCAATTGTCTCCAGCGCCCCACTCACATCTCAACTTGAGACCACAGCCATGCAAACCTTGAGCGTCATGAGCTCTATGTCTCTTGGTACTCTTGCCCCTCTGCTTTGCTTCCTCTTCTTCTTTTGCATGGGTTCAGCCTCTTGTTGACAGTAGAAAGAGGAAATCTTCCTCTCGGAGCTCAGGGCCAAACTTTGATGTTGTCACAGCCTTGTTGGGCACCACTCCTTCTCGTGCCAAGAAAGCCAGAACCACCTCCAGAATAGTGTCTGATGCTCAAGGTCAGCAATTCCGGGAGATTGCTAAGCCTACAGTGGACAAATCGAGCGGGACTTACAGTCATCTGACTTAGAGCTCTCAAGAATTCCAATGGGAGAGTCTACTCCTGAAGGTGAGATCCACAACCTCCAGGAAACGGTCACGAGTCATTGGGAGGGTAGAGAAAGGGCAGCAAACTATTGAGCAGTTAGAAGAACAGGCCCAAATTCTCACAGGCTTCATCAAGTCTCTTTTGTCTAAGGACAAAGTTTTGGACCCTACTCCAGTTGACCACTCTTCCACCACCTGTAATTTTGAGCCAAGATGAAGTACAGAGTATCAAAGACATGCACAAGTATTCCGTCTATGGCAGAGCTATGGAAGCCATGGTGGATGATATGCTTGTTGCAGGGTTGAACTTCATCGATGAAGCTTTTAAACTCCATGGAAAAGTGAACAATTTGCAACAGAAGCTGTCCTCTACTATCGGGATCATGGATAAAGAGCTCAAACTCTGGAGCAGTTGCATAGTAGACCTCCGCCTTATGGGACAGACAGATGAGAACATCTTACTGGCGAATAAGGTTTTTGATGATGCAAAGGATAATCTATCAAAATCCTGGGTTTACAGCGTGGAGTGGAAGATCAAAGTCTTGGAGGAGGCTTTGGGAGAACTGAAGAACAGCTGGCAGAAGGGTGAAGCTTTCAAGACACTGGTGGTCTCTGCTTTCAAAGACATACACTGTCATCTTCAAGATGAAACTTCAGGTATGCCCCTTTCCTTGCAAGAAATCAAAGCTCAATTCAGAGCTTTTGTCAAAGATAACTTATTCAAGGAAAGTTCCATCTCCAAGGAGAAAATGAAGGATATTTGCTCTCTTCAATCTGCCATCGAAGAAGCAAATAAAGATTATCATACTCATGTCGAGTTTGATAAAGAGATGGAGAAGTGTCTTGGATTTTGGACTCAGTCTGCGGCCAACACGTCGACTCCTCGTGGCGAGAGACATAGCTGAGGCGTTGAAGAAATTCAGGCAGCAGATTTTGAAGTCAGTGGGTCCCTCCCAGTAACCGGCCACCTGTCTTCTTCTCCTTATTCTTTTCTCTTCTTCCCTTTCTTTTTCCGTTTTCTTTGTAAGAAGTTGAGGTATTGCGGTTGGCAGTCCTTAACTATTCTTGGTTAAAAGAAGCGGTTACGAAGAGTAACTGATTTGTAAGTTATATAATGGCCTCTCTACGCCATTCTGAAAAGGAGGAAGAACTTGGCATATTTTCTAAAAAGTGTAAATAGATCACAAAGAAATCAATACAAAAGGGCTTTCCATTCTTTGTCTATCTAATCTCTGTTATCTCTGAGCTTTCGTTTAATGTTTGTGAAGATCATTTGTTTCTAGTTTGTTAGTCTCGCTGATTGCATACTCTTCAACTTTGCAATACATGGTGATCTTGTACAACCAAGAAGGAACTTTGTGTCCTTGATTAATGAATCTGTGTTACGTTAAGAAACTTTGTGTTCTGGCAGATGTTATTTACAGAACTTTGTGTCTTTAAATTCCATCTTATTTATACGATACGAATGATCTTGTTTTCAATTCACTGTAACTTCGCATACATAAAGAATTACTCTGCTATCTATAATTCTACATGTTGCCTTTCTGCTCATTCTCGCACTCTCATTCCTCAGTCCTTTTGTAATTGATGATCTTTAGAAAAGACACTTTTGTAATATCCAAGTTTAACCAGAAAATCATATTTTGTATATTTGTAAATAAGTTTGTTTCTGAATAAGGGAACCTCTCCCATTAAAGAGGAGGGACTTCTTGTCCCCTGACTGTTGCTCTTCGTAAAGTCCTATTTGACGACCAACAGTTTTTGGCGACTCCGTTGGGAAAATCATATTCCAGTTCTGTAATTTTTGATCATCTTTTGATCTGGCGACTCCGCGTTTTACTCGAGGGAGGAGGGCCCTTGGTATTGAAGATTCTCAGTTTCAGCTTTTGGAGCAGCAGGGTTTTCCTTTCCCTTCGACAACAAATAGAAGAACTCGTTCAATAAGCACCCCACCCTGAAGATAGAAATCCTACGGGTGGTGTTCCTTCAGAGCCTGCTAGTCCTAATCTTCGAGCTTTGATTCTTGCTGGTGTTGCAGTTCCTCTCCAAGCCGTTTTTCCAAGAATGGCGGTACCATTGCCCTGGGGTCATCGTGTCGGGCCCCTTGCTCTTCCTCAGCCTTTACATGAGTTACCCAGAGGTAACCGGAAGAACTTTCCTAAATTCAAAGGCGATGGCAAAGTGCATCCTGATGAACACATCGCAGCCTTCATTGAGTTGCGTGTGGAGTCCTGGGAGTTGAACATGAAGACGTCTCCGTGAGACTGTTCGTTGAGACCTTACAAGATAATGCTGCTGATTGGTTCTATCACCTTCCGGCTGGCACTATCACTAGCTGGGACACCATGAGAACTAGGTTTGAAAACCGTTTCAAACCAGCAGAAGATGTGCATGCCTTGCTAGCTCAAATCTCTCAGATAAAGAAAGATTCGCAAGAGCCCATGAGAGAATTTGTGGCCCGATTCAACAGGCTAATTAATAAAATTCCGGTAAATACTCGACCTGTTGATCAAATCCAAAAATGTTTCTTCCTAAATGCCCAAACGCCTGAAGTTAGCTATGCGCTGAGAAGGGCTAATCTCGCAACATTGGTGGAGGATCAAACTCTTGCTGTTAGTGTCGAGGATGATCTGATCATGTCAGGGAAGTTGAGGAGAGACCCTTCCAAATCTAAGTCTGTTGCTTCCTCCTCCTCCACCCCTGGACCTAATACTGATCCATTAGTTCAAAAACTTGCGAATGATCTCATTCTCTATAAAGAAACAATTGGCTCAGCATGCTCCTTATGCAGATGTTCCAAGGAGGAATTTCCAGCCCAGAAATCATTTGCCTGCTTCTCAAACAAGATTAGCACTCGAAGGACCTCCTGTTAAAGTCCCTGTCAATGCGACCTGTGAAGTGGAAGAACCAGATGATGATGAGGATAATGAAGCTTGCGAGGAGTTTGTGGAAGAAGTTGATGATGAAGCAGATGAACTTGAGGGATCTCGAGTAAATTTCTTCACCACTGAGGGCATTGATGATGGAGATGACTATGATGAAGTGGTAGCAGACATGAATAGCGAATCATTTGCTGTCATGACTCGAGAGCAGACAAATCAGAGGGAGAAGGTGACACAACCCATCAAGAAATCTAAGGAGCAGTCGGCAACTATTCCCGTAATTGCAAAAAGAGGATCTCCTATCCCTACTTCATCTACACCAAAGGTGAGTCCTATCAATCCTACTAGTAAAGTTACTTCTTTTTTTCCCTAAAGTTGATAAGCCTAGGATTTCAAATGATGATGGCCCGTCCACTTCTGGGTCCTTTGATATTGTTGATCACCTGAAAAAGACCAAGGTCCAAATCTCAGAGGCTGAGTATTATCAAACCCATCCCAAAGCTTTTGCTAAAATGATTCACTTTGTCAATTCCCATTCTAAGACCACCTCTAAAGGCCTTTTGCCCACTCCTTCTTCTGCACCACAGCCTAGTCTGGTAGCCGCTGTCACCTCGCCCAATGACAAAATCAAGCCTTTTTATGTAACACTTCTTATAGCTGGCCATAGGCTCAGTAATTGTGTCATAGATTCCAGAGCCTCAGATAATGTGATGCCTGCTAAAGTAGCTCATGCTTTAGGCTTGACCCTCACACGCACTTATGGATCTTGTTACTCCATGGAGAGTAAAGAAGTGCCCCTGGTCGGAAGAATTAAAGATGCACAAGTGGCTTTTGCTGCTTTGCCTAAAAAGAAAGTGTTGGCTACCATCTTAGTAGCAGATATCCCTCCTTCATACGGGATGTTGCTAAGTAGGAACTTCTGCAAAGATGTGGGTGGAGAAATCCAAATGGACTGGTCACATGCACTCGTACCTGTTAATGGACAAATGAAGAAGCTGATGCCTGAGAAGCAATCTGAGTATATTGTGCAAAAAACGGATGATCCTAAAGCACAAATACTCTATGAGGATATGGGACATGGTAACTACATGATTATGTCCCCTGATGAAATTCGACTCCCCAAAGTGTCTCCTAAAGATCCTAATGGTGTTTGGATTTTAGAGTTTGATGGAAGTTGTTCCTCAGCTGGTTCTGGAGCTGGTGCCCTACTGGTGTCACCTGAAGGAAGCCTACATCCTTTTTCATTCAAGTTGCAGTTCGAAAATACTAATAATACAGCAGAGTATGAGGCTCTCATTCTTGGACTGCAAGTGGCCAAAGAACAAGGTGTAAAGAATCTTCTGGCTCGTGGTGATGCAGAATTGATTGTAAAGCAAGTCAGAAACCTTTTTCAAGTAAAAAATGGGAGGCTGAAACATTACCGGAATCAGGTTTGGGATTCCATTGAATTTCTTGATGCTTTCTCCATTGAGGCAATACCTAGGGAAGAAGAACAGGGCTGATTCACTAGCAGTCTCAGGGTCACTACTGATTCCTCATCCTGACTTCTCTCAGGATAAGTTCACCATTGAGATGGTCCATCGGCCTAGTGTACCTGATAATACCAATAACTGGCAAGTTTTCAATGATGATCAACACTTGCTTTCCTTCCTGGAACTCAAGGGTAATTTCAAACAAGCTGTATTTTGAAGGAAGTGACAACCTACCTCGTGAGAGTGTGCCCTTTGACAAAGCAGTCACCCAAGGAGAAGAAACAGATCAGGATGGATGCATCAATCTCAAAGGAAACAAGATTCCTAAAGGGTTGGTGAGTTTAGAGGAACTATTTGATAAACATGATAGGTATGTGAAGTCTAGAGCTTCTACTGGACCTCAGCAATCAACTGAACATGACAAGATTAATATTGGGAGTTCTACTGACCTAAGCTAGTGAATATTGGAAAATGTTGCACAGCAGATGAGAGGAGAAAAGCAATTGATCTTTTAAAGAGGTATAAGGATGTTCTTGCTTATTCTTATGAAGATTTGAAAGCTTTCAAACCAAAAGATATGCAGCACTCTATTCCTCTTAAGCCTGGAATTAAGCCTTTCAAGCAGAAACAGAGGCAATACAACCCCAAAATAGCTGACACCATCTTTCAGGAAATACAGAAGTTGTTGAAGGCTAAAATCATTTTTCCCATTCACCATTCAACATGGATTGCAAATATTGTGCCTGTTAGGAAGAAAAATGGTGAGATCCGCATCTGTGTTGATTTCAGGAACCTGAATCAGGCTTCTTTGAAAGATAATTATCCTTTGCCTATGATGGATCAGGTCTTGCAAGCAGTAACAGGATCTGAAATGTTATCTATGCTTGATGGATTCTCGGGATATAATCAGGTAGAGGTTGATACTGCAGATCAACACAAAACAACTTTCACTACTCCTTGGGGTACCTTTGCTTATAAGAGAATGCCTTTTGGGCTTATTAATGCTGGTGCCACTTTTCAGAGAGCTATGGATCTGGCTTTTGGAAGTTTGAAAGGGAAGTGTATTGTCATATATCTTGATGACCTGACAGTGTTTTCCAAGACAAGAGCGGATCATTTTGATCACCTAGAGACAGTTCTGCTAAGATGCAGAGAGCATGGGATTTCTTTGAATCCTAAAAAATCTGTCTTTTGTGTCACAGAGGGAAAATTATTAGGGCACATCGTTTCCAAAGATGGTATTAAGATTGATCCTGAACGAGTACAAGCTATCCAGCAAATTCCTCTCCCAACCAGCAAAAAGGGCGTGCACTCCTTCTTTGGTAAGATCAATTTTTTAAGAAGATTCATCCCTGATTTTGCAGAGTTAACTTTGAATATTTCTCAGATGATGAAAGGGAAGCAAACATTTGGTTGGTCTTCTGAAGGAAAGGAATCCTTTGAAGGTATCAAGAGAACTATCGCTAAAACTCTGTTTTTAGCTTTGTCACATTTCAGCAAAGATTTTATTATCTATTGCTATGCCACAGATAATACCTTAGCTGCTGTTTTGACTCAAGAAGACTCTAACAAGCATGAGCTCCCAATTGCGTTCATGAGCTATATTCTGAAAGATCATGAGTTGAAATACACTATGATGGAGAAACATGCTTTTGCAGTGGTTAAAGCTGTCAAGCAGTTTCGCTTTTACATCCTCAACTCTCATTCCATGGTGTTGGTCCCAGATACAACTGTTAAGTCAATTCTCACACAGCAAGAATTTGGATCCAAGAGAGGGAACTGGGTTGCTAAGGTCCAAGAGTATGACATTGACATCAAACCGACCAAGCTGGTTCGTGGAAAAGGCCTTTGTGAGCTCATTGCTGAAGGAGCTAAACATGAGTTGCTGGAGGAGAAAGTTGACCTTCCTACCGTTCTGTTCCTTAGCTCAGTTGATGAATGGTATGCTGACATCACCCATTTTCTCACCTATGGGGAATGCCCCTCTCATTTAACTGCCAAAGAAAAGAGGACTGTTAAATTGAGGTCAGTGCAATATGTATTGTGGGAAAACGCCTTGTTCAAGCGTGGGTTAGATGGGAGATTTTTGAAGTGTGTGGACAAGGAACAACAGAGAAAGTTGCTCTCAGCTTTTCATGATCAGGCATGTGGAGGGCACTATTCATCAATGGTTACGGCTCATAAGATACTCCGTGGAGGATATTACTGGCCTTCCTTGTTCAAAGATGCATCCAAGTGGGTTGATAAATGTGAGGCTTGTCAGACCTTCGTGGGAAGACCCAAATTGGCCTCTTTGCCTCTTAAGCCAGTTGTAATTGAAGAACCTTTTCAACAGTGGGGTTTGGACTTCATTGGAACACTTAATCCTGCTTCTAGTGCTGGTCATACTCATGTACTAACTGCCACTGACTATTTCACCAAATGGGTGGAAGCTATTCCGATTAAAGTACTACTTACAAGTGGTGTGCGGCTTCATCAAAGAGAACATCTTGGTAAGGTATGGTGTACCTAATAAGATTGTAACAGATAATGCTTCAATTTCTCTTCAACTGAGATAATGGATTTCTGCTACGGGTATGGCATCTCCCTGGCTCATTCTTCAGATTATTACCCTCAGGGAAATGGGCAAGCAGAATCCACTAACAAAAATCTGGTGACTATTATAAGGAAGTTAGTCAATGAGTCTCAACGAAACTGGCACAAGAAGCTCTACGATGCTCTTTGGGCAGACAGATTACACCAAAGAGAGCTATTGGAATGTCTCCTTTTCAAGTGGTATATGGAGTAGAAGCTCAACTGCCGGCCTTGCATCTAAT
Source organism: Taxus wallichiana var. yunnanensis (assembly GCA_018340775.1). NCBI lineage: Eukaryota > Viridiplantae > Streptophyta > Pinopsida > Cupressales > Taxaceae > Taxus > Taxus wallichiana. The sequence continues at coordinate 655,181,231 of CM031236.1, read as the reverse complement.
GAAGGCCATTGAAGATACTAGTTTCAGTGATGCTTTGGATAAGAGAATTATGTACCTTCACAAACTAAATGAGGACAGATTGGAGGTTGCTGATCGGATATCTGTTCACCAGCAAAAGGTAAAGGTCCTGTTTGACAAGAAAGCTAGGTTCAGAGATTTCCAAGTTGGAGACACTGTGTTGTTATGGGATAAAAGGCATGAACCTCGTGGCAGCCATGGCAAGTTTGATTCCCTTTGGCTCGGACCTTTCAAGATCAGACACTTTGCTGGTAAGAATTCCTTTTATCTTGATTACATGGATGGTTCTCCTCTCCCACTTCCTTATAGTGGGCAGTACCTCAAGTTGTTCAAGTCCTAGGTGATTAGGGAGTCCCTTGTATTTTATGTACAGCGTTTTTGCTTTTCTTTCCTTTTTGTTTTGGTGTGTTGTCCTCTGTATTGGTCTGCTTTTTGACTCCGTTGCCCAATGGATAAGGTCTTGTCCTTCCCCAGAGTTTGTCTAAGTTCTTGCCTTGTCTCATTCCTTGAATTTATGCCAAGTCATCCCCAGAAGGAGCCAGCTGTTGTCCACTCAAAATTCCCTACTCTTAAAGAAAGTGAACTTTCAAAATTTTGAGTTTTAGTGTCTTCTCTGTTGTGCTGAAATTGTTAAAAGTCGTGAAATTGAGAAAAGTCTGCATTTTTGGGTCATTTTGTGTGTTTTTCGGGCCTGTCGGACATTTTTGTCCCAACTGTCCCAAGTTCAAAAGTGCGTTCTGTTCCCCGATCGGCCGAAATCCCCGAAGTTGTTCCATTTTCGGGCCCGTCGGAACTTTTCGTCCCAAATGTCCCAAAGTTAATCGGGCAAGCTGTTCCATTTTCGGCCGAAACACCCGAACCGCGTACTTCACACTTTCATGTCCCAAATGTCCCAAGTCAAATTGTGCAAGTTGTTCCATTTTCAGCCGATTCGCCTGAACCGCGTACTTCGCATTTTCGTCCCAAATGTCCCAAACTTTTCCGGACCCATTGTAACCTTTTCGCCCGATCCACCAAATCACGTACTTCACGCACTCATGTCCCACGCGTGTCCCAAAAGGCATTTGTGCGTCTTTTCCCCGCTTCGCCCGAATCGGCCGAGCCGCGTGTTTCGCGCATTCGCGTCTCACATGTCCCTAATGAACCAAGTGCCATTCGTGCTAGTTTTTGCCGCTCTACCCGAATATCCGGCTTATTTAAATTGGTGGGTATGTATTAAATGCGCATTCATTGTTTTTCTCTCTCCTATTCGGCTATATAACGGGCATCCCCCTTTGCATTTTTCACATTGTTTCCATGCTATCCTTGCTCGAACCCTTGCAACCTAATTCCCTGCGCGTGTATCCCTTTTCTCTGTAATTCCTTCCCGAGTTTAGGTTGCAGCTCTGTTACTATCAATATGAAGATCAAATTCCAGGGACAGGAACAAATTTCGCCACTAGAATCTGCCGTTCCCAATATTGGGGACAGTGAAGCTCGGCATCTTGACTTCGGGGATTTTTGGGCGAGGGTGGCAGATGCAAACCCTACACCAATGGCACAAATGATTCACGATAGCGGTTTGGCTTTTGCTGGAGGTTTCCCGATCTCGGTACAGTGCGCTGATACTGTACTTTCATGCGGAGCTCACTTCGACCCTGATTCCAGTGAATTAACCAATATACACGGGGAACTCATCGCCAAGTATCTTTGCCACCATTAGTACCGCACCGAGAATCCCGAGAGATGGATAATGCCATAGTCGTTTCCGGGATCAAGCACAGGCTCTGTTCAATCAAGACAACGACAAATACAAGGCATGGGTGGCGAAGTCCTGGCTGAAGAACCCTAGGAAAGGAGCCTCTCGCATGTCCAAAACTCTTTTCCGGTAGATTTTAATGAAGAATTGTCTGACTTTATAATTCTACTAGCTCGGGTTATGGGTTTGCCCTCTACCAACGAATTTCACTTCTGGATGTGCCCGCTCATCAGCATGGTGTGCGAGGGAACGCAAAATATCAACTAGGCAGAGATCATCAGCATGAATTTGGCAGAGCAGCTATCCAATGTATAGCAAATGAAGAAGTTCTACATGACTTCTTACCTGATGTATACCCTGGCAGCGTCACGGCAATGGTTTGGTTTTTCCTACATTGACGCTCACAAAGATGATCCAGTATATGCTTACTGCCCGCAGTTCACCCTGGAGACCAGCAATCGTAATTTCAGAAGGGTCAATGATGCTTTCACCATGTACGTGGTCAGGCTGCTCGAAGGTGATACTGCCAGGAGATTTTCTGATGAAGCCATGAATCTGATATCACGCTACGGTGCTTATTTCATACAATTCAGAAAATTCTCCTATATCAGGCTTGCCGGCTATGAGAGCACCCCTCTGCGGCTTCCCATGTTCTGCAATGATAAGATGGCTTTGATTGAAGTATGCAGGCAATTAGACAAACTGCACAGAACCTGCAGAGACAAGAAGATTTCCGGTTTGCACTTTCCCATCTCTTTGGGAAATTACACTTGTAAAACAGCCACAGGGCGCACGAGAACATAGAGAGAGCCACTGGTCCTATCACCGTTCATTTCTTGAAGCCAAGAACACTTCGACTTGAAGAAGTTCATTGAAACAGAACATCAAGATAATCTACCATCATAGGGCGGATACGAGAAGACTCTTTGGGCTGGTATGCGGATGATTTTGAGGCTAGGAGAAGGCATTGTGGCGGAGTTCTCCTGCTGCATTGATCCAGAACTCGGCTTGTACCAAGTTCCCGAAGGACTCCAGGATGAAAATTCTGATCTATACTCATATGAGTATGACAGTGTGATTAAGCACACCCCCTTGGAGGACTTGGATTGGAATAGGAAAGAAAAAGATGATCTGGCTGAGATCCTTGCTCCAGTCTTAGTCAGGACTAAGGTCTAGTTTGACAGGAAAGTTCGAGAGCTCAGAAGGCACTCAGGAGAATCCTCTTCTAAGGATGTTTCAACACCAAGGAGAGAGGCATCAATTCCCAGGTCAGAAACACCAGTGCAAACCCCACCTGCCTCATCAACACAAGGACCTGCAGCTTCCACTCCTTCTTCATCCACTCAAGTGTACCAGAAGAAACTCAAGGAGGTTAAGAAGGAGCCTATGGAAAATGACCCTCAAAGAAAGCAGGTAGAAGTGCCTATGGGACCGAGAACATCATTGTTCTCAGTGAAAGTGAAGAGAGTGAAGTGCCACCCCTGCAAATGCTCACGAAGACCCAGTGACAAAAGACAAAGAGGTCCAGAGCACTGAACTTCCAAGTGTTATTGATTCTTCTGCAGCAATTGTCTCCAGCGCCCCACTCACATCTCAACTTGAGACCACAGCCATGCAAACCTTGAGTGTCATGAGCTCTATGTCTCTTGGTACTCTTGCCCCTCCTGCTGCTTCCTCTTCTTCTTTTGCATGGGTTCAGCCTCTTGTTGACAGTAGAAAGAGGAAATCTTCCTCTCGGAGCTCAGGGCCAAACTTTGATGCTGTCGCAGCCTTGTTGGGCACCACTCCTTCTCGTGCCAAGAAAGCCAGAACCACCTCCAGAATAGTGTCTGATGCTCAAGGTCAGCAATTCCTGGAGATTGCTAAGCCTACAGTGGACAAATCAGAGCAGGACTTACAGTCATCTGACTTAGAGCTCTCAAGAATTCCAATGGGAGAGTCTACTCCTGAAGGTGAGATCCACAACCTCCAGGAAACAGTCACACGAGTCATTGGGAGGGTAGAGAAAGGGCAGCAAACTATTGAACAGTTGGAAGAACAGGCCCAAATTCTCACAGGCTTCATCAAGTCTCTTTTGTCTAAGGACAAAGTTTTGGACCCTACTCCGTTGACCACTCTTCCACCACCTGTAATTTTGAGCCAAGATGAAGTACAGAGTATCAAAGACATGCACAAGTATTCCGTCTATGGCAGAGCTATGGAAGCCATGGTGGATGATATGCTTGTTGCAGGGTTGAACTTCATCGATGAAGCTTTTAAACTCCATGGAAAAGTGAACAATTTGCAACAGAAGCTCCTCTACTATTGGGATCATGGATAAAGAGCTCAAACTCGGAGCGAGTTGCATAGTAGACCTCCACCTTATGGGACAGAGACAGGATGAGAACATCTTCTTGGCGAATAAGGTTTTTGATGATGCAAAGGATAATCTATCAAAATCCTAGGTTTACAGCATGGAGTGGAAGATCAAAGTCTTGGAGGAGGCTTTGGGAGGCGAAGAACAGCAGTGGCGAAGGGTGAAGCTTTGAACACTTTGGTGGTCTCTGCTTTGAAAGACATACACTTTGTCATCTTCAAGATGAAACTTCTGTATGCCCCTTTCCTTGCAAAATCAAAGCTCAATTGAGCTTTTGTCAAAGATAACTTATTCAGGAAAGTTCCATCTCGAGGAGAAAATGAAGGATATTTACTCTCTTGATCTGCCATCGAAGAAGCAAATAAAGATTATCATACTCATGTCGAGTTTGATAAAGAGATGGAGAAGTGTCTTGGATTTTGGACTCAGTCTGCGGCCAACACGTCAGTCCCTCGTGGCAGAGACATAGCTGAGGCGTTGAAGAAATTCAGGCAGCAGATTTTGAAGTCAGTGGGTCCCTCTCAGTGACAGCCACCTGTCTTCTTCTCCTTATTCTTTTCTCTTCTTCCCTTTCTTTTTCCGTTTTCTTTGTAAGAAGTTGAGGTATTGCGGTTGGCAGTCCTTAACTATTCTTGGTTAAAAGAAGCGGTTACGAAGAGTAACTGATTTGTAAGTTATATAATGGCCTCTCTACGCCATTCGAAAGGAGGAAGAACTTGGCATATTTTCTGAAAGTGTAAATAGATCACAAAGAAATCAATACAAAAGGGCTTTCCATTCTTTGTCTATCTAATCTCCGTTATCTCTGAGCTTTCGTTTAATGTTTGTGAAGATCATTTGTTTCTAGTTTGTTAGTCTCACTGATTGCATACTCTTCAACTTTGCAATACATGGTGATCTTGTACAACCAAGAAGGAACTTTGTGTCCTTGATTAATGAATCTGTGTTACGTTAAGAAACTTTGTGTTCTGGCAGATGTTATTTACAGAACTTTGTGTCTTTAAATTCCATCTTATTTATACGATACGAATGATCTTATTTTCAATTCACTGTAACTTCGCATACATAAAGAATTACTCTGCTATCTATAATTCTATGTTGCCTTTACTGCTCATTCTCGCACTCTCATTCCTCGAGTCCTTTTGTAATTGATGATCTTTAGAAAAGACACTTTTGGAATATCCAAGTTTAACCGAGAAAATCATATTTTGTATATTTGTAAATAAGTTTGTTTGAGTGGGTTCAGACTAGTCTACGAATCCCATACACAAAGGATTTTACAGAAATGGTGTCCTTAACATTTTTGGGAAGTAGTTATAGGCTTGGAGGTTACAGTAGGCGTGCCTCCCTACGCTACTTTGGCCAGTTGCGTTAGATCACCCAAAAACTAGGACAATACAAAGATCTCTACACACATTTAGGGAAGAAATTAGAGCTTGGAGGACACAAAGCATTTCCTTCCTACACTTCCTTTGTCTATGGCGTGAGATCACCCAAAAAACTTGCAGTATAGGATATCCTCTTACACTCTCTCTCAACATGGATCAGGTGCACGTGTTCCATTTACATTTACATTTGCATAATTTACATTTGCATACACATGCATATTTTACATTGTGTTTTTACACTTACATACATACATATTTGACTACTTGATCATTTTCTCCTTGTACGTCCAGCTGTATGAGAAACAAGTGGTCAAATGGGCATAATGAAACAACACCATGTAGTAAAGACACTATAGCACACACATCACACTTTTATACAATTACACTACACTATGCGATCGCTACGCACACACATTTTGCCCTAGGTTCACTCTCATCACTTTTACTTTGTGCCTTTTTCATCTATAGTTTCCACGATCCTCCATCTTTTTATTATTCCATGCTTTTGTCTAGTCCTTGACATGCTCCTACTACACTCTTCATGGACATCAGGTAGACATCTCTATCTACTTTATGTTACCGAGATTTCCACTCACCAACATAAAGTGGGGAAAAATGTAGTCACAAAATCATGCACTTTAGACATTTATTTATCCCGGTCTCATACTACTATTTAGAAGGTTCTTGAGTGAAGAAAGTACTAATTAACCCCCATCCTTTGGCCATTTTGTTTATTTTATTTTGTAATTTTTGACCTATTGCACTCACATGCCTAACCATTTTCTGACATTTCATGTTATTTTAGCCTCGGCTGGGGCACCTAGATTTAGTACTAGGGCACCCATGGGCACCTTGGTCCCACCTAGGGCACCCCGATCCTTCTAACACTTTCTCGCCACTTTTTGGGCCTCTTCTAGCCATTTTTCATCTTTATATTTCTTGTGGTCGGCCTTTTTGGGGTTAATTACAAAATTAGAGCAAGATAACCCTATAAATATAAAGTTATGAGACCATAATGAGGGGCCTAGCATCATCTAATACTATCACTCCATCTAGAGTTGCATCCATCTATTGCATTGACATCCAAATAACTCCATCATCAAGGCACAAGCTCCAACATCTCGCATCACACTTCATAGGGGGATTTATTCTATTTCATGCACACATTCTATTACATTTTCTACATTTAGCTATTGTTTGCTACTTCACAAAGTGCGATTGTCACAAGAGCACCTAGGGCACGACATACACACACACACACCGTAAATACATCTAAGTATGAAATGTAGTGCAGTGCTCAGTTAGTAAGCCCACTTTTGTGGCAGCTGAGGTTAGTCCAACCCATTCATTTCCATCTTTTTTTTTTAGAGTTTTGATAATTCTTTTTGTTCTTTTGCAAGTCTTTCTTTCATATTAGTGAAATCTCACATGAGACAATGAAGTGGATATAACAGAAGCTAGGGTTTTAAATCACCTTCCAACCCTGCGAGTACGGATTACAGAGATTTTGCATAGACTAGGGTGCCCATATTGCATATCAGAACACCCACAGTGCCCTAGTCCCCCTCTGGCACCCCAGTCCGATTAGATCCTCCACCTTCCTCCTTTTCGGATTCCCTACATAGTCACTCCTAATTTCAGATTTTCCATCTGCAACTATGACAATGTTATACAAGCATCCATTATTTGGTGAGTTCTTTCCTTTCCCTCCTTCCACATTATGGTTTCTAATTTCATTAGTTTCATTTACTTATCTCATTTGCATATTGTCTTAGTCTATTTACTTACTACGTTATATGTCCTCCTATATTAGATTAACTATCTTTTACTACATTAAGTTAGGTAATTTTAGTTAACTAGATCTTGGTGTATGAGCAAGGCGGTGTTTTCTAGCTACATCTAGCTTGCTATAACTAAAGATAGTGTGGATCCAACTTTGAGGTTTTGGTGTGTTACATGCAAGTTTGTATATGCTCCTCACTCTCCCTCTTACACCCTTTCTTACTCGGTCTCTTCACCCTCTACTCTATTCTCCCTACCGATCTCCTCATCCCAACTTCTTTAACCGTATCGAGATCAACCCCTAGCTCGGTTCGGACCTACGAGTGAGCTCCTCATAGAGCTCCTTGAGCTATTTTTTGATAGTGCAACCAAACCACCTTGGGTTTGAATATTTCTCCTTCCGAGCTCTATCGACCGAGCCACCTCGGACTTGGTCTTCCTCACTTTACCATTGGCTCTCCGAGTTTTTTTAAAACTGGTTGAGCCACCTCGGGCTCGGGCGTCTCCCTTTGCTTGCTGATCGAGATTGCTCAACCCTCACCCTCTCGTGACCCTTTCACAAAGCTCATCGTCATCACCGAAGATCACAACCCCGCTCGTCCTTCACAACCTCTATCATACTGTCGTCATCTTGCTCATCTCACCGAGCATCCTCCCTTGTCTGGTTTCCTTTATCGACTTTCCCAACTCGAGCCTCCCTCCTCCACAACCCGTTCCCCTACAACCCTCCTAGCCCACTTGTCCATATGCATTCAAACTAAGCTTTGCCTTAACTCGACCCTTTGCTTGGCACATGAGCCACAAATAAAGCTTGAGCCCTTCCTCTTCCTCATTTGCATTACCCTTAGTTTTTAGGGTTTTCCTCTTTTTTTCCCTAATCCTCTTTTCTTTGGTTTAAAACTTAATTAAAATATTTTTTCAAATTTATCTAAAGTTCTATCTAGCCTTTTTAATTTTTATTTAATTAGATTAGATTTATTTAGAAGTTAGATAATTTTTAAAGGCCTAGTTATTTTTGAATCAAATTAAGTTAATTATGAAACTATAAACTAGGGTTATTGGCATTTTTTTATAATGTTTTTGGAGGATATTATAAAGGTATAATGATTTTTGGAGGCTTTTATTACATTTTGAGAGATTACTTACATTCCGGAGACCGTTTTGTAACCTCTTTATGCTCTTATTATTGCTTGCGGGTTAGTGAGTGCATCTGCCACAACCTGTAGCAAGGGAGCCTCGATTGCAACTTGAGACATTTTTCTCACCCTAGACATTGTTTTTGTAAACACTAAATCAAACACTTTGGGTATATTTTTAGTCCTGATCACATACCACTATTCATATGATTCCTGAGCAAGAAAAGTACTAATTGACCACTGTCTTTGGCCATCTTTGCTTGATTTTTGTTTCCTCTCTTGGTTTTACACTCCTTCTTTCCTAGTCTGTCTTTTTATACTTCAACATTTCTCGCTTTGGACACCAACGCCCAGCCAAGATGGCAATGCCAGTGCACCCCCATCCCTTCTGGGTGCCCCCGACCTCTTTGTTCTTTGCTTGCATATTTTGGGTACTTTCTAGCCATTTGGGCATCTTGCTTTTTACTAGTTGGCCTTTTAGTGGTTAATTACAAAATTTAAACAAGGGAATCATATAAATACAAAGCTATGTGATCATAATAAGGGACCAAACACTAAGCATTATCTATCATCACCTAAGGTTGCATCCAAGAGCATTCTAAGAGCATTCAAGCATCCATCTAGCTCCACACAAAGGACACATGACTTCCATTCTACATACATGCATATGAGGACAATTTCATTCTTTCATGCTCATATCTATCTACATTTTCTACATCTAGCTATTTCTCGTTATTCAAGTGTAAATTTCACAAGAGCCATGTATGGCATAATTATACACACACAAATAGAACTACATGGGGTCTTAGATGTACTGCAACATTCGGTCATAAGTTCACTTTGTTGACATCGAGGATAGTCTGACCTCCCATTTTACATCTTTCTTTTTAGTATTTGATGAGGTTTGGGGTTTTACGGTTCTTCTTTCTTATTGTAGATTTCAGGAGAATAACAACTAAGTGCAATGACATACATGCAATCAAATGCCACAGACATCTTGGGACCTCGCAAATTTGAGTTCCACAACTTTTGAGCAATCACATGCACCCATAATAGGTCTCTAACACCCTAGGTGCTCTTGAGCCTACATAGGCACCTTGGTCCTAGCATTTCTAACACTCCTGCATTTTTCTAGGTTCATTTCGATGCTCGAGTCTTTGTTCCATCATTTTTCTAGCTCAAGACAACTTTGACATCACTGCAAATCAAACAGCTAAGTGTTTTCTCCTTTCATTTGCAACTAGGGTTTCAAACTTAAATTGCTTCTTTTCTTGGATCAAATTTGTACATATTTGTTTATATAATTGCAGTATTACATATTAAGATTTAGCATCTATTTATTCCAATATTTTCTTAATCAGCTTTTTTCCCTTTTCGCTTGTTTACGACTTTGTGTTTGTGTTAGTTATAGTGTTGTTTCGTTGCACTCAACTGAAACTTGTTGTTATCTCCACACTTGCATGATTTTTCACCAATTTCAAGGTGAGTAGCCAACTATTTCATGTCATGCGAACACATCAAATTTTAATCAACGCACTAATTATAAAGTTCCGAAAATAGGGGGTGTAAAAATGTTGTGGATCCTTCTTTTCACCTTCATTATTTTCTTCTGCTAACTCACTCTAAATTCAGTTGCTTTGCTTACTCCCTTCAATTATCATGAATGGAAGACTTTTGTGTCACACACCTTGTGAAACAAGAAGCTTTATATGATAACTATGGGTTTACAAACTGAACCAACAAATGTTGTAGATAAATAGAAATAGTTTGACAAGTGTGATGAATCTTATGGGTTCTTATGTCTTTTTATGTCATCAAATATGTGATTTCATATAACTTCTTCCAAAACACCCAAGGATGTATGGGACACCTTAGAATAAATATTTGGGAAACAAGATGAAATGAGAGGGCATGAACTGGAAAATAAGATCATTAGTATTAGCCCTAACAGTTTTGACACACTTCAGGACTACTTCACCAAGTTCAAATATGTGAGAATACAATTGAAAGAATGTGGAATTGACAAAAAGGACTCACAACTTATTGTTTCTTTGATCACGTCTTGATTATTTTGTTTGTCTCTACCTTCCATGCAACTAAAAGGGCACTTGGAAACAAATGGAAATTCCCTCCTTTGATGAGTTTATTATTGACTTACCTAGGGAACAAGATAAACTAAATAAATGGGTGCACTAAAATCCACTAAATCATATGCTCTACTTGTGTGGTATGACAAAAAAAGGATTCAAAAGAGAAGAAACATAACAATAAGGATCATGAGAAAAAGAAGGAATAACCCACCACTAAACCAAATTCCACCACTTCCTCTTCCAGTGTTAAGCCTACGAAAGAGAAGATCAAATGTGGGTATTGCACAAGTAGGCATGATGAAAGTAAATTTTTGAAGAAGAAGATTTCCCTCCTCACGAGTCTTCTTGAGAAGAACAACATAGGTGTACACGAGTCTATCAAACCATATTCATCAACCCATGAATCCTCTAAGGAAAATGACAATGGAAAAGGGAAAGAGAAAGAATCGGAAAGGAGAAAACAAAGGGAAGAGCTCTAGTTGCAGTTGTACCACCGAATCCTACATGGGTTATTGATTCTAGTGCCTCACATCATATGGCCTCTTCACATGCGGAGTTCACTTCAGTAGATCCATGTGACACATCTTCTATTAGATTGGGTAACGAAACTTCTATTTAGGTATTTGGGAGAGGGTCTGTTAAAGTGAGTGATGGAACATTTAACAATCTTCTAAGTATTCCCTCACCATTAACCAATCTCCTATCAGTCTATCAAATTAATCACCATGGTCAGGGAATGCAGGTTGAGTTTACTCTATATTTAGTATACGTTAGAGAGTTACACAGTGACATTATCATTGTAGTAGGTTTAGTTAATCATCAAACTCAGCTATATTCCTTTTCCCACTTTGTCCCTCCTTCATATTCTTCATCTGATTCACCTATACTTGATGAAATTTCTGAGCATGAGCACATTTATGATGACGATAACTTATCTTCTAGCACAGATGACTGCAGTAGTGTTAGGGAACCACCTACACAATTCACTTGTTGCCTTCTAGATTTCAAGGAGTTACTTCTTGATCCACCTACTTCTAGTCCACCATAGAATTTTCGGGAGTAGGAAATTTGATTCAAGACTCATCAGACATCAAGTAGTCTTCTACATAATTACTTGACACTCTCTGTAGACACTAAATCATGAACATGTGTGCATTTCTAGGTCCTAGTCACATAATACTATTCATATGATTCCTAAGTGAGAAAAATAGCAATTGACAACTATCTTTGGCCTTTTGTCTATGTTTCATGTCTTCTTTCTGGCATCTTACACCCTACAACCCAGTCGATACTTTACTACTTTATCTTTTTGACTCTAGACACTAGTACCTAGTCGGGATGCCAACGCTCGGGCTCCCTTGTCCCTCTCAGGGTGCCCCCACCTCTGTGTAATTTACTCGCTCCCTTTGGGAATCTTTTATCTTTTGGGCATACTAATTTCTTATGGGTCGGCCCTCTAGTTGTCTATTTCCAAATTCAACCAAGGGAATCATATAAATACAAAGTTATGTGACCATAATAAAGGACGAAGCTCTAAGAATCTATTATCATCACCTAAGGTTGCATTTAAAGGAATTTCAAGAGCATCAAAGCATACATCTAACTTCATTCAAGGGACAAGGGACTGCATTCTTCTACATACACTTCATAGGAGGGGAAGTTCATTTTGACATCCACACATCTATTTACATTGTTACATCTAATTATTGCTCATTATTCAGTGCATCTTACACAAGAGCCACATAGGGCACGATTCTACACACACACACACATAACTACATGGAGTCTGAGCTGTAGTGCAACACTCGGTCATAAGTTCACTCTGTCAGTGAGTGATTAGGGTTAGTCTAAATCCCCATTTGCATCTTCGTATTTTTAGGATTTGATGTGTTTTGGGGTTTTATAGGAGGTCTTTTTTACTTTGCGAGGTTATAGGTGAATTCGGTGATCTTCCACCGACTTATAAGTGATCAACAACGAACATTAGTGAACATCTTGTGACACAACGAAAATCATTTTATGAGGTTCTATGCTGTCCACAAGCATCCAAAAGCGATCTATAGTGCTCAGGTTCCCTTGACCGATACATGCACCCTAGTCTTGGTAGATCCGGCTATCGCACAATTTTATGGGTTCATTTGCAACACTTCCCTCCTTCTATTTATCGGTTCTCTAGTCCTAAACAAGTCAGGATCAATTGTGAAATTAACTAAACATTCTTTCCATTCTCTTGCACTTAGGGTTTTAATTTCCATTTACTTATTGCTTAGGTCAGATCTCTACTTTATTGTTTATCATTGCGTTGTGACTCTACAATTAGGGTTTAACATATTTTTATATTTGTTAAATAATTTGGTGAATCCAACGTTCATAATTTACTGTTGAGGTCATACTACATTCATGAATCTCACACACTACACATTTTCACTTAGCGCAATTACAACACATCCTTCTAGCATCACATTTTCACACATCATATTACCCTATGACGCACTCTAGTTCCATAGTTCATACTCATTCTTTGAGGGTCTAAATCTGAAATGAACCTCACCACACTCACTCAATCTCTACGCTATATACTTCATCGATCTATCTTTCTAGCGCACAATTCAAACCATTTCCCGATGATGCACTCTTGTTCTATGGTTCATTCTTGACTGCTAAGGGGTCTTTTATAAATGAACCCCATCTCATGCTCATACAAATTCACTCGGGGCATGTTGATCCTATCATAATCACTTTACACTCCATTCCATTCACACTCACACTCACAACATACTACATATCTTGGTTGCATATACTCTTGTTTGTTTATACCCATTAGATGTACACTTTGTTTCCATATTAGACATATACTTCGTATGTCATTGTCTTTATTATATACACATGCACGTTCACTTGCCTTCTATTTATGAATGCAACCTCTACATAGATCATTACACATAACATGAATGTTTGGCATCTACCTCTTACTAGTCCCACAACGGCTCCTGGGGCATCTACTTTCGTACACATCACAGGTGTTATTGTTTCAATTTATACTACTTCATATTCTTACTATCACGATACTCTATATCAAAACATACATGCTTTGACATAATTGTTATCTTTCTAACATGCTAATGGGTGCTTCATGTGTGACATTTGTCTTGCAGGAACTATTTTCCACCATGGTTGTCTGATACTTTGCTTGCTAATGTTTTTCATTGTTTGCCATTGTTTTCCATTGTATGCCATTGTTTTCAAGATTTTTCCTTTGTCTTGTATGCACATTGTATGCTTTTGGCCATTTTGGCCCCGATTTTCGTGTGACATTATGAGTGATGTCCCATATTTGAAACCTATTTTTTGTTGTCTACATTGTCTTCTTGCTTTCTAGATTACACATTGTCTTCTATATGCATATTTTCTTGTTTTCACTAACACATATTTCTAGCCACTTTGTTTTCATGTGCCTTGGTTTCTACCAAGCACATTCCCTCCCCTACAGGGCATCAATTTCATATCACACATCTGTCCTCTCCTTTGGGCCACATCCTCCTAACAATGTCACATGCACCCCAAATGAGGGGGCATACATTAGGTAAACCAGTCACCACATACAACAGTACACAACTACGGTTAAGACCTACATAGTATAGGAAAAGAGTAGTCTTTAGTCACAGAAACAACCCAGAATCTGACTTGGGTCCTCAACACAACACTGTTAGAAATATCATAGTGCTCTCATAAAATTGTTATTTATTGCAAGGTAAATATTATTAACTATTGGTATAAGATTGTTTGTTTGTTATACCTATAATTCATTAAACGAGTTATTATTTGTTGGTAGTTGCTTTGTACTTACTATAAGGAAGTTGGTTCAACTTTGTATTTGGCTATATAATAGCCATTCCTTTGTATGTGTATAGGATGAATAGAATAATTATTATATTATTTTGTGTGTTCATTTTGAACCAAATTCTAGATTTGGTATCAAAGCAATAGTTTATCCTATGTAATGGAAGAGTACTTATACTTATGAGGTAATACCTTACCTTTGCCTCATATTTATGAGTTCTAAGTTATTATTATTGAGTCACTGATTACATTAGCTTCCGTGGGAATTATTTTACAAAATCTAAAGTAGTTTATGTTGAAAGCATGATATCCATTACCAGTTTTTAATTTTTATTTGGTAATTCATACAACATATGATATTATAAATAGATGAAAAATGGTGCATTGGAGATATTTTTTATTATGTTGGCATAATTGTTCACGAGAATCGATCCGATCCACATCCTCACATGGTGGTGGACATATTGGTGATGTCAAATAAAAACAATTACGAATAATTTTGTTTGTTGTCAATCATTTGCATTGTGGTGGTCATCATTCTCCATTGGCTATTGTAGACACCAAAATTGGGTCACACTCCCCTTGGTCCCCTTTCGAATAACTAACTTAAACATACTCACCTAACATTAGCCCCCTTTCACCCCATATTAACATTAATTTAATTATCCACAATTAATTCAATACTCACCCTCACTCCATTTATTAATTTAATTACTTTAATTAAATGGATGCACACCTCACATAGACACCTCACCATAGACCTATTCATAGCATGTTTCCATAACTAACTAAGACTTAGCCCTACTTACCTTAATGAACTAAGACTTAGTATAACCCTAAAAGCACATGCCTATTCTTCCTCTAACCATATTCCCACGTATCTAAGCGCAACATTCCATTTAGACCTAGAACCAACTAGCAAAGATGGAAAAAGATAGCCAAGATCTGTTATTTTAGGCAACCTAGGATATCCCGCCTTAACCGACGCCGGTCACCCTAAACCGTCGTTGGTTACCATATAACCATTTTGGTAACCTTGTTTGAGAGGTTGGCCACATTCTCGAGTTTTGGGAGAAAAGGAGATCTACATGCAAGCAAGAACCGAGCTATTTCACACATATAGACAACCATAGTAGCACAACCATTGATCAAAAGATTTTTGCATTCACGGTAACATTCTGGGAAGCATTGCCACTGCACTGATCATCATTTCACCGATCAACCATCACCACCACCTAGCCATTGAACCTGCACAACAGTAAGTGTGTTTCTAACCTACACCATTTCATTTCTATTCAGTTTATAAGGGTTCTTCACCTTTGTTTATCAACCACCATTTATATTTTTACCTCACCACTATTGCCTTCCTGTGAACCCAACCATTCCCATCACTCATAACCATTTTAATCACCTCTGTCCATTCCTGAGTACCTCTGAATATTCCCAACACCTCCACAAACCTAAACCAACTCCTTACCATCTCTGATTCAGCCTTAGAAAAATCCCCAAAACCATGAACTATTGAGTTATTATCAACCTAGCCTTAACCGTCGTCGGTTCTTACTAAACCGTCATCGGTCATACCAGACCGACGTCGGTCTCTGTATTTGGCAATCTTGCTAATAGCATATCCCAATAACCTTTTCCCAAGTGACCCAAGTGACCCAAAACCTGACCCACGACTGTCCAACACCTTGATTATTTACCTTATTTCTAGATCTGATCATAGCCTAGACTTTGTTATGTTAGATTTGCTTATTTTATTTGGATGAGATACCTAAATCATATCAACTATAGTATAACCTTGTTTATTTATGTCATTTCTTGCATTAAATTGTATTAAACAAAGGTTGATTGTTCTTGCTGAGGAAGTATCACACTTCCCGGATCTAGAATATGCTAGGAAGCCCACCGACATATATTGTTTAACTCTCTCTTGTGGTCTTGTTTTGTATTTCAGGTAGTTCCTCATGGCCAAAAGGAAGATCTCACAGTAAGCATTGGATCAAGAAGGAAGAACGCACGCAACAACCTCTAACTGATCATCATAACATGTATTCCTCCTTGACCCATAACCTTATCTGTTTTGTCTAAATCCCTAAAGAAAATGGTGAAACAACTACAACAAACATGACATCAAAACTCAATCCCCTACGGTATTGAGATACTTGATATTTGGTGTTGACATTCCGTTAGCCAAAAATTTATTTTCATGGTCCCGAGCCTTCATGGTAAGGTCACAATATTCTATCTCATGCAATGCAAATATAAAAAGTGAGACATATAAACTCTTCCTAAGCACATTGACCTGTCTAAATACGTAACTCTTGAAAACACTCTCACATCTCTTCAACAATGTTACAATGTTCTATCAAGAATAGTGAGGAGGAGAAGTGCATGGATCTAGTTTTTTTATATTGTGCTCCTGAAGTGAAGGTGACCAAGTCTACCTTTCAATGCAGTTTCTCATATCTACTTATACACGCTTGTGCATGCAACATCTTCCTTGCTTTCTTCATTTATTCTAATAGTGCCGACATCTCATGATAAGTATAACATTGTCTCATGTTAATGGGTCTAGTATAGAGTTATTCAATGATACCCCATACTATATAGGAAGTCATATAAATTTTTGTTATTGATTCGTATTTGTTTTAGAATCTTTTTAGGGTCATTATGTTTTAAATCATCAAAAAATCTAAAAGTTTCATTTAATCTAAATTTAGATTAAATAATGTAATTTTTTGTCAAGTTTGAATCAACAAAATTGTTTGAGTAAAATGTGTCAATTCAAAAATTGTGTCTTGTGGTCCTTGTAAGTATGTCATTATTAATTTTTTGTTATTGTAGTGTTCATTGTGTATGTCATCGATAGAGTCAAAGCGTCAAAATATTGTAAAAAATAAAAAAATTGCCTTACTGAAAAGAATTTTAGGTGTTACCCGCACGCTTTGAAAAATAAAGTGTTTTAATATTGCGAAGAAGGAAATAAAAAATAAGCTCAATGTGGAAACAAATGTGCTTCATGTTCGTATTCTGCCGAGTTAGCAACATGTACATTAGAGGATGGAGGCAACGAGAGGCAAGAGAACAATCAACGTCCTCGAGTTCGTCACTACCTCAGAGGCCGCAAACTACTTTAGTGACACTTTTTGTTTTGTGTGTGATGAATAAGAACATATGAGCATCCATGTTCTTGTGTGCAGTACAATGTTTGTGTTTCCCCTATGATGATGATGATGTGGAGATTTGTACCATTGATACTATAACAAGAAGTGTTCTTGATCATATTGACTTGATGGTTGATGTGAATTGGTTGAATGGTCCCAATTCATGTATTCACCTAAATAGGTTGATCGGTCCCTATTCATGGATGATGTAGTTCCCACAATTAGTGTTGAGGATCAAGACCATGTGCAGGCTATAGAGCGACATGTTGTTTGGTTGATGATGGTGTTTTCCCCATGTTCGCACTAAGGGGGGAATGTTAGGAATATTATAGTGCTCTCATAATATTGTTATTTATCACAGGGTAAATATTATTAACTATTGGTATAAGGTTGTTTGTTTGTTATACCCGTAATTCATTAAACGGGTTATTATTTGTTAGTAGTTGTTTGTAATTCCTATTTATAAGGAAGTTAGTTCAACTTTGTATTTGGCTATATAATAGTCATTCCTTTGTACGTGTATAAGCTTGAATAAAATAACTATCATATTGTTTTGTGTGTTTATTCTCGAGCAAAATTATAGAAGCACATATGCAAACACCCAGATACAAACATGTGCATCTGGGTGCCCTTGAACCTTCTTAGGAGCCTATGAACAAGGGGTAGTTATAATGATTTTATCTTATTGCCACATTTTACAACAGATTTACATAGTAATTTTCACGAGACATCACAATCCTCCAACAATCAACATGCATATTATCTCATTTTTCTATTTACGTTGGATTGAACATGAACAAAGTAGGATCACACCATCTACAGTGGTGTATAAATCATCAAGAAGTAGTCAAGGTTGGAGAATAACACTAGACCTTTCTCCCTAAAAATTCTTCTATTGTGGCATGAGATCACCCAAAAAAATCACACTTGGCATGAGATCGCCCAAAAAACTTGTTCTTGGTGTGAGATTGCCCAAAAACTCGTTCTTCTACAAGATTTTCAGGATCCTTTCTATCCTTTTTCACTCGTCACGATCAGGTGCACATGTTCCTTTTCATATTTTTACATACTTTTACACACTTTTTACATATTTGGATTGAATTTTTCATATACACATATTTGACTACTATTTTCTCTTCTCTTTTACAGAGTCCGTCCTTATGGGAAGTAATAGTCACATCATCAAACACATCAAATGACAATAAAATAGGTACAACATGAAATATACACATACGCTTTCACCCCTAGGGTCACTTCCTCTTCTCTAGCTTCCATGCTTCATTTTTATCACTCCACGCTTTTTCTTGTCTCCTTGACACACTTTTTCCATTAATCTACATGGTTATTAGGTACACATCTCTTATCTACTTTATGTTATTGAGTATTCACTCAAAAACATAAAGTGGGGGAAAATGTAGACACTAAATCATGCACTTGGGTACATTTCTAGGTCCTAATCACATACCAATATTCATATGATTCCTAAGTGATAAAACTAGTAATTGACATATATCTTTGGCCTATTTCTTTGATTTCTTGCTTTCTCTATGGTCTTACACACCCCAATGCCCAGTTTTAATTTCACATATTTATCATTCTTGGCTCTAGACACCAACACCCAAATAGGACACCGGCGCTGGCGCCTCGTCCCCCTTTGGGCGGCCCGACCTCTTTGTATCTTACTTGCCATTTTTGGGCCTCTTTTATATTTTGGGCATCTTGTTTTTGTGGTGATCGGCCTTTTAGATGTTAATTATGAGATTCAAACAATGGAATCATATAAATATAAAGATATGTGACCATAATAAAAGACCAAGCTCTAAGCATCTATTACTATTACCTAAGATTGCATCCAAAGGCATTTGAAGAACATCAAAGCATCCATCTAGCACTCACTCAAGGGATAAAGGACTAAATTCTTTTCATACACTTCATAGGAGGGAAGTTCATTTTGACATCCACACGTCTACTTACATTGCTATATCTAGTTATTTCTTGTTATTCAAGTGCATCTTACACAAGATCTACCTAGGGCACGATTCTTCACACACACACATAGATCTACATGGAGTTTGAAATGTAGTGCAACAATCAATTGTAAGTTCACTCATTGGGTGACAACCGAGGTCGATTTGAATCTCCATTTGCATATTTTATTTTTAGGATTTGGTGTGTTTTGGGGTTTTGTAGGTCTTTATTTCTCTTTGCAGATTACAAGTGAATTTCACAAACATAGTGTGACACACATGTGATCAACAACGAAGGTTGGAGAACATACTTGTGACAAAAAAATCAATTTTAAAGGTTCTTCATAGTCAAAAGTGCCTAAAAGTACTCTCTGATTCCCAGCGCCCCATCTAGCAGAGATCCGACTATTGTACAATTTTATGGGTTTATTTACGACACTTCCCTCCTTTTGTTTATCAATTCTCCATCAAGCACAACTCAGATCAATTGCGAAATCAACTAAGAATTATTTCCTTCTCTTGCACTTAGGGTTTTAATTTCCATTTGTTTATTGCTTAGGTGATCTATACTTTATTTTTTATCATTGCGTTGTGACTCTGCAATTAGGGTTTAGCATAATTTCTATATTTGTTAAATCATCTACCTTCCTTCTTCCATGTTGCTTTGGGTTCACCATCCCTTCATAGAGTAGTTGGAACTTCTACCTTGCATGTGGGACATATTTCCTTGGGTATAAACCACACCTTATCATTCCAGGATGATTCTTTGTAGGATATGGGGTGGCTTCAGGTAGTTGCATCTTCTAGGTAGGTTTTCTTCTTCTCCTCCTCTTCTTCTTCTAGAAAGATTACAGTTTGTACATGGGTACCTCATCAGGCCTTTTTTTTACCGAGACCCATATGACACATATTTCTTAGTTTGTTTAGGGAGTCTTCTATCTCTTGTAAGTGGATGTTTTTCCCTCTATGTTTTCTTCCATTACTTGAGATCCTTATTGTACATGGCTATCTCATCAGGCATAACTTTAGAGACCTATTTCTCTTTCTTCTTGTTATGCCTCATCCTAAGCTATGTTGAAGGGGGTGTTGGTGTGAGGGATATTTTTCACTTATTTATTTATTAGGTGAATTTTCCTCACCCATGGTGAGTCATCTCACTTAGGTGATTCATAGGTATTTAGGTGATTCATTAGGAGTTATATGACATATGAAAAATTATTTCATATGTGTCAATGTGTCATATGTCATATGGGAGTTACATTCCATTCTTGGATTATAACTCCCCTCTCCTATTTTTGGGGTATGAAAAGTCCATACATGGGAGTTACACAACACTCCTATATGTACTTCCTTTTTGATCTATGAGAATGAGTAGACCCTTTTCTTGCATACACAATTTCTTGGTGGTTGGTTGCTTTGTTGATCACTTGGAGATTATTTTTATTTCTATTTGAGTGCAACAACATTGATGTCCACACATTATGTTGGTCCTCGTGTTCTCTCTCTCTCTCTCATAAATTCAAATACCACAATAATTTCCTCTCATTGAAGTTTTCTCATGTATATTTCTTCTTGTCTTATAAAGTTGTAATTAATAATCTGTTATGCAATCAAATAATATATTATCGTCTTTAGTTGTATTGTCCTTTAGTGGACACTAATATGTAAATTTAATTGAGTGAAATTATAGTCAAGTTCATCCTTCTTGTAAGATTCACTTTTAATTTAGTGCCAAGGTCTCAGGGGAATTCATATTCAACTTATACTTGAGGTCTAAGTGACATCTATTTCACTAAAAACACCTTTTTTAGTGTCAAGATCAATGTTCGGCTTAAATTCAAGGCTTTGGGGTATCTATTCTACCGAATTTGTGTTTATTTTAGTGTTAAAAGGTTTGTAGAGTATTTATTTTGTTAGACACATCTAGTTTAGTGTTTATTCGGTTTGTAAAAGTCATGCTTAAGTTAATGTTAAGGTCTTAGGGGTACCATTATGCCAAAATCATGTTTCCTTAGTGTTAGAGCATAAGGAGTATCTATTATGCCAAATTCACCCTCAAATTAAATGTTGAAGTTTGAGGGATGTCCATTCTACCAAATTCCCAAAATATTAATCCAACATTATCTCTTATATTATTATTTCTTGCACTCAATAATAATTAATCTTTTGTGAACCAAACAAAGAACTTTACTAATAAACTAAAAACCACTTAATATTATCTAATATAATTAATTTTTTTGAAATTAAACACATCAAAATTTAAAAAATATGAGGCTAGTATTCTTTCTTATTATACAATTTGTAATTGTAATGTGTATTATGGATAGGTATACCTAGTTGACGTTTCTCTAGCTTGTGAATATTTTATCTTTTGTAAATACAAAATAATTAAGTGTGTTATACCCTTTGTAGTCGTATGAAATTTTGTAAATATTGAAAATATGATTTGGGCATTATTGGCATTAAAGAAATAGAGTAGAGGCATTTGTGTTAAGTGGTTGTGCGTGTCATTGACGGTTCTAAAGCTTCCTAAATTCTACTTTCTTGCTTCATTTTCACACAATTTCCTTATGTTAATACCAACTAGAAGAACATCGAGTCATCATTGTTTATTGGTTACCTCAACCAAGTAAATATCGAGGGTATTTTGTTGTTCAAAGCATTTGGAAATATTTTGAGTCTATCAAATTGTTCCTTAAATGAGTTGGTGATGAGTTTCAACATGGAATTTCTTTCAATGATCATAATAACTAGTGGTTGCTATTTCTATCAACAACATCATTTTGTTTATTAAAACTCCAAGCATATAAGTAGTTCATTTTTTTAGGAAAGGAATTTACATCCTATGAGATTGTATCTCTTCTTAGGATTGGATTTCAAGTTCCATTTTGAGATTAAACAAAAGGTGTTGGCTTTTGATACGTATTTGATCTTATGCTTTCATAATATTATGTATGATGTTATGATGCACAAGTTGGGGCTATAACCACCAATGGCTTGGTGGAAGTATTGGTCATAGAATTTTCACAAACTTTCCAAGCACTATCCTATCCTTTCTCTTTATCTTTGGGAAAGTTAAATAATAAATGGAATTTGAGGTATTCTCCTATATTTGGCTTTCATGTATTAACCTATTTGGTAGGCTAAGATCAAGCCCAAGATTTATCATTTTTGGTTTCTTACTTTACCAAGGCTTCTTCTATGAGAAAGATTGCAATATGTTGGTATTTCCCATTCCAAGTTCCTTGCTTGTTGTAGGGCGAATTTTTTTAATACGCATTTTGGACTTCCCTTGGCCAAGATACTTGATAATGAGTCCATGACATTTTCTTGTCTTATCGCCCTAGGCCCTTCACCTAAAAACTTGTTTTATATTTGAACAATACCCAATGACCTTCTTATATTACTTTTTACTAATATGATGGATTATGGAAGCTTCCTATTTTTGATATTTTAGTATTTTATAAAAACTTAAAATACATATATTAATTAAATGTAAAAGTGAAAATATAATTTTCATAAAAGTGAGAATACTCTTGTTTATTTAATATCATGTGCTTAAAGCATGGTGGATTTGTCAAATTCATTTTAAAGGTGAACCTCTCTTTCTTGGTGGGATGGTATAGCTTGTGGGGTAGTGTTAGGTCACTATGAAAATCTCAACTTGTCAACAATCTTAACAATTGAAATTGGGCCAATGATAGTAAATTAGCAATGATTTATTTCTAGATTGTAATTTAATTGATAACCAAAAAAATTTACGTTTCATGATCATCATTAAAATATATTGGAGCTTAACACATTCTTAAAATCATTAAAAGATATATTTGCCACCAAACAACCAAAAGTATTAGAGAAGTAAGATGATTGTGAATGAACAATATTACAAAACAACTTATAAATTTATAAGTATAATCAACTCAACTCTTTTTACAAATACTAGAAAGGACATGAATATACAAGTAAACGAGGTTGTTTAATTCATTATGACTAGGTCAAACACCAATTTAGCATTTAAGACCCCTTAATGTATTGACCAAGCTTAATAGTAAATTAATTTTTTGAATTTCCTATAGTTTATACAAAAATAATGATCCAAAAAATGAATCCAAAGGAATATAAATTATATAATGCTTCATTTGTGGACCACACAAAGCATGTTTAAATGTACACAACCCATAAAAACACTAATCGGTCCCATCCTTCTTACATCACATACAAACACAATAAGCACAAACACAAAGTAGTAAGCACAAGACCACTATTACAACCATGTTCAAAATAGAGTAAACATTTGTTATGTTATTTATAATCAAAAGTTTGATTTCATTTGAGACATTGTACTTCATAAACATTTAGATTTTGTGTTTAACAATGTTATTCACAATTAGATACATGAATCACTTTGGACTAGACTTACAAGATAGTTACATCATCCCCATCCACTCAATGAAACACTCAATTTTCAAAAGTTGCATGAAAACCAAACTTAGATTACCTAAATGAATAAAAAACACTAAAAAGTAGATGGTTGATAAGTAGCTGATTGTGATGACTAATGGCACAATAAGTAAAATGGGTAACTTCAGTTCAATTCCAATGACATGTAAACCTAGGGATACCTTTTGATAACCCATGAGCAAGTTTACCCCTTTCCATAAGTCTAAGGGATGGGGGATTGAAGGTTTGTATTGGACCTCTCATAAAAGAAAAAGGGGTGGTAACTTGCATTCTCCTATTTTCATTCACAAAAGCTTTTAAGTGTATTTTCTAACGCCTTTGAGTGTGTATTGTTAGTACTTGCTTCACATGGTATTATTATTATTCTTGTAATGTATTAATTTGCATTCCCCTTCCCAAAACAAAAATTAAAACCATTTTCTCGATGTTGTCTAAAAAATGTTTTTAAATAACATTTATCTCCCAAAACAAAAATTAAAACCATTTTCTAATGTTGTCTTAAAAATATTAAATAACATTTATCTCCTTATTCATTGGTTATTAGATCATGGAAAAACATTTTTCTCATCGCCCATCCTTTTTCCAATAAAAAAATACAAAAAATAAAAATAAAATGCACTGCCCAATTTGTATTTTTCTCAATGTTTTCAAAGGTTTTAAATTGCATGTCCTTACCCCGCCATAAAGGTTTTAAAATCTCGTTTTTGTCTTATTATATCTCTAAACCCACTTATACATGGATTATTCTTAGATTTTAATAATTTTCCCTTGATTTTTTATTATTATTTTAACTATTGATAAATATAGTTATAGTTTTCATATTGTTATTTTCTTGGCTTGATTTTTTAAGATTCATAATAATAATTTAAAAGTTTATTTAAAACCAATAAATTACTTAGTTTTTATAAATTAAAATATCAATTCACTAAATTAATATAAATATTTATTATATTTATATTAATTAGTCATTGCAATTCTATGATCATAAAAATATATCTAGCATATATAATTATATCGAGAGGTGTTCTACAATGGTAGGTAAGATTGTAATAGACAGAGTTGTTCAATTTTATTCTTGACATTAAATTTGACAATCATTTGACCGTCATCTGACAGCTCATTCATAAATTTGACTTTTATTTGACTGTCACTTAAATAATTTTATATCTTTTTCTTGGAGAAGTCAATAAAAAAATAGTAATATCTTAGCCATGTAGTAATGTTTGGGTCTTTCTTTCTTGAATAGATATTTTGAGACCGACATAATCACATAATTAAATGATTATATTTATTTTTAATTGTTACTTTTTTGGTATACTTATACTACACTTGCATAGTTAAATAGGTGCCTTGTGATTGATATCTCTCGGCGTATTTTAGATAAATGTAGTTAAGATATCTATACTAGTTTAAATATATTTAGACATGAGAGGATGTTAATTGATATCAACCTCAAAGTTTCTATTTTAAATATTTATTGTGAAACGTGTTGTTAATATAATTGGATTTGCCTCATATCTTAAATGATAATATTAAGTACTTCTATTAATTGAGAAATTTATGAATAAATTATGCTCAATAATATAATCAATTATGCTCAATGACATGAACCTATTAAAATTGAATTGTAAAACCATTTGTTTTTACTTCAATTAATGTAGCTAGTAGTTGGTAACATTTTACTTACATAAATTGATGCTTGTTTTATAAATTCTAAATAAAATGTGTTTAGTAACATGAGATGAGATTATAATGCCTTATACTTTACATTAAATTACAATTTCTAGTACTCCAATCAATGGGAAAGTGTTGTAATATTTTTTTGTTGATCTTTTAATTATTATCTCTCTGAGATTAATTCAATTATGCTTATCATTCCTCCCCCCTACAATCCAATTTTATTTTTCTATAAATTTTTGAATTTCAAATATTGAATTTTCCATTCTCTTTTGACTTGTGATCTCATAAATTTGAAACACTACTTTTTCAACTCTTAGACAAAAATACCCTTGTAATTTCAGGATGTTTTCACCTTCTTCACATTCCACATCATTTTCTTCTACACTTATAACAGATACTCACATGACCCTGAGTGTATATTGATTGGTAATTGAACCTGGGTGTTCATTTTGCTTACAAGTTTGTTGGGTTGTATGCTTGCATATTTAAAATGTGACCATGGCATGGGTGTCAGCGTAAACTATAGTCTTTATGTCAATATTAAATCTAGAAAACATCCACGTCACACTTACGTGACCATTAATGAGAGCTAGAAACACACAAGGGGACACCTAGTGAGCTATAAATTCTAAAGATCAATGTCAATCTATTTTGTGGGGTTAGATAAAAATACTTTTCCACATTGTCGAATGTCACATGTCACATAACAACGACGACCATATTGTATTCCCACAACTTGTCGACCTTATCTTCTTCTTGTGTTGATTTTGCACTTTTTGGGGAGTTTGGTAAGTACAAAGAATGGTATGGAGGTCAGTACTTACCAACAAAAAAGTAGCCCATAGTCGGCAGGAAATCCAAGAATTATGGTGGGTGGCAATCCACGTTGTTGTTAGGCAAACAACACATACTTTTTAATTTGAATTTTCAAACCTCAATCTATTTTTAGCATTATCCCAAAAGAAACGTGTAAGAACAACTTATATGTATATTTTTTTATCCCATTATGACAATTTGGTTAGATAGTTATTAGTTGTTAATGTGCATGCTTTTAATGGGTTTGTCTGTTTGTTATTGTCTCACACTCTCATTTGTCCTGTTCTTTTTCGATGTTAATTGTTCGATAGTGGTTGATGTACTAATAAGGCCCTTATTTTATTTTTTTGAAAATATGCATAAATATTTTTATTAGATAGAAAACATAAATACATATCCGACTAAAATAGGCAGGTGGTATGAACGCACACCCCTAACAAAAATACTACATAATCCATATCAGGTCCAAGAAAAATCCAAGAGCAAAACAAATCAAGGCCCAAGGCCAATGAATAAGTCCAAAAGATTGAATGATATCATAGCCACATGCAATCCTCACAAACAAGGCTATAAAAAGAGCACTACAACAAAACATAAATTAAGCCTATTGATGGAAGAGGAGGAGGTGCCAAGCTATTAGGGTTTCTTCTCCATTGATCACCAAAAGGGTGCACACTATTAAGTACGGGCTTCCAACCACCTTGTCTATTATTTTGAACTTCATTGTCTTCCTTAATTCACTTCAACATTAGGGTTGCCATTTGAATTTAATCGTCTAAAAATATACTAGCATTGTGTACACACTCAATTTTTGCAATTTACCCTTTTGATATTAATGGTTGTGACTATGCTCCTTTGCTAAGACAAATATCCACATCATATCCCCACTCAGTACATCTTACTATCTCTCTCCCAACTTGTTTATTCCTACACACTTGATGTGTCATCACATTCTAAATATAAATGCATAAAATAAATACTTAACCTTTGTTTATCATGATAAACCTTTCAAGTTGCACTCATTGTCACCTTGTCCAAAAGCTGTCATGCATAGGGTCAAGATGTAGTTTTCGGTCCAAGATGATTTGTATGGTCTAGGGACGACACATCCTCTAACTTTGATTTCAATTTGATTATCTTTGTTGGTTCTTTCTATCCCCACTGTCCTGCCTTTACATAATAAATTACCTTTGAAACCCTATATTAATAATTTATATCACTTCATTTACTCACTAGGAACTCTTATCAACTCTCATTGCAAATACTTATACAAAATGAACTCAAGGCTCCCTAAATATTCCTAAAGCTTATACACATCCATCAAGGTGGTTACTACTATAATTCTACAGAACTCAAATAGGCCAAAGAGTTCAACTTACCTCATGTCTAAGCACCCAAAGATCTTAACTCAATGTCTTAGCAAAAGCAAAAACAATCTCAAGCATGGTCAAAGTGGTTTGAGTTACCAACTAGTTGCATCCATATACAAATTACATTTTAGGTGGAGAACTATGTTTGGTTTGAGGCCTCTTCGAGTAGTGTCGATGTAGGTGGTGCACAAATTGCATTTCAACCCAAACATTAACCTTCTTGCATGGTCTTCCACACATGATTAGGGTTTGAGTTTGAATTAGCTTATTCATATGATTTTATAAACTTTGTGACACTTAGGGTTTAACAATGACACATACTTCTAGGTAATGAAAGGGCGCACAAAGTTATAGAACCCCACACCAAGCAGGTCCAAAACATATAATAGGTCCAAGGTCATACAACTAATCTTAGCAAAGCGCAGTTTGGTTTTCAATTGGGGCATTTTAAGTTCTGATCTCATAATTGAATCTTCAAGTTCAAGTACTCTCACATTCTCTAGTTTGTGTACCCAAATCTCTTCTATATCACTATATATAGATAACTTCATCTCTCCTTTTATGTTTCTATCTTTATCACTAGTTGCAGTATTAATGTGTTGTTCTAATACTATTCGATTAATGTTGGAAGTTAATTAATTAGAATAACCCCTACAATCAATCCTTACATCCTTTTATTTTTGTGCATTTTTGTAACATATAAAATCAATTAGGGTGTAAACGTTTGGTGAATCTACCTCTTGAATTAAACATTTTTGCTCAAGTCCTAATTACCTTACAGTTCCCTTATTTATGCTCATTTACTTTTCTCTTGGGTCTGTCTTTCTATTTTATATCATCATGATTAATCCTAAGACATTTCATCATTTTTAACTTAAGTAAATGGGTTCTCCCTCCCACCGGTATGAAATAATATTCCGTATATATTGGTACACAATGTGGCACTATGGTCCTAACTATTGGCTCTATTATACCGTTGATATCTTTGTTAATAATTTTCACTAACATCAAGGCTATCACATTAACTTTGACTATCATTCCCATAGCCTTCTCGAGGATGAGGCAAAACATGTATCACACATCTCTTACAAGAGAATCTCGTTAACATTAACATCGAGTCTATATGATGCCCGAGGTCAACTTAATTTACCTCACAATCTGATATAGAGAGATCTACTATTCCTACTTTCACGATGCCTACATTAATGAGGGACCTAATTTTCCAATTCCTAATGTCTCTATGTCCATTCCTATGACTACCCATGTTCCTACATGCAATCATAGTGGTTTGTATGCTTATTTTACTAGCACTGAGCTCTTGAAACCCTTGTCCATACTTTACTCAAATCTTGAAATTACAACAAGGTTCATGCTATAGATTTTACTCAATTGCTTCATAACCCACTTGTACACAAAGTGGATTTTACCATTTTCCTTTGGCTTTTTTTTCTCTTAAGCTTCATATTTATGATGATAAGAGTGACCCAATAGAACATGCTTTTTTGACAATGCATTTAACAATATCTTACTTACTAAGCTCTTCCTAGAATTCTCAAAGACTTTTCTCTCAATGGGTTTATGATCTCCCCACACACATTATATGTGATCTTGTACCACTTTGGAGAAATGGTTTTCTCACAAATTTATATCAATATTGGGAAAAAAATTCGTACATGCTCAAATGTCTAAAATTAAAAAGCTGCATAGATTATCACACACAAAACTTGATTGATTTCCTCATTTTTACTCAATAGACACAATACATATTAATAGGTTATGATCTCTCTTATAAACTAGGAGTCCTAACAAAGCTCTTACAACTACTCATCAAATATAGATGAGTTGTTGTAACACTCACCAATAATATGTAGGTTGTTATAAACAACCTTACTAACAATTATACTACAATATTCAAATGCTAATGGAGCACTAACCATATGAATTCCTAACATTCCCCCGTAGTGTGAACATGGGGAAAATGTCCATCTTTACACTTGCACTTTGATTTCGTGATCATGTGATTCTCCTTTGGATTGTCATAAACCAAAAGTTGGTTTTCTTTCATTTAACCAAAAGCGAGAGTAAGGTGGTTTTCCAGTGGTTGACCACAAACCACAAAGGGTGAAGGTTTTCAAATGGTTTACCTACAACCATATCACGATGTGCCAGTGCATTCTTCGACTCTCATCATAGTTTCTCTTTAGGAGATTACATATCGGAATCCATCATAGTGCAAAACATATCATCCAACTCATAAAAACTAAAACATTGTGTTATTTCCCCAATGTGAAGTCTCCATAACACATTATTTTGAAAACACCACACAAAAATCAACACACACTCAAACACGTCACCAAATCATTATCGTAGCCTTGTCGGTGGTGACTAACGAGAGGACGCCAATTGTCCTCCATCCTTCGTGTATCCTCCAACCTCTAGTATCATGTTGTTAGCTCATCTAGATTTGATCATGGAGCTCATTGTACAATTTATCCCCACAAGATGGACGTCACGTACAAGTGAAAAATGCATCCAATTATTGAAAAGTGAGGCATTTTTATTTATTTTTCAAACTTTTACAATGACCTATTTTTGACAATTTTGACATTACAAACTACTTGACTTCACATGGAAAAAGGAAAATGACATAGAATTTTTAATGTTGACTCAACATAACATTAACAATTGAATGAACAACATTTATATGATATTATTCTTGACTATTGTATAAACAATTTTTCTCTAATTCCTATTAACAAACTATGGATCTAGACATAAATTTTGATTTAAAGACAAATAACAATAAAACGATATAAAAGACCCAAAAAAAAACTTTAAATAACAAACTTTAGAATCTAATTAAATATTGAATTTAATAATCTAATTGACAAAACTATATAACTAACCTATGGAACCAAGTAATATAGGCAGAATAAATATATAGAAAACTATAAATCACTAACCAATACTCTAAAACCATGGGTTTGCATCCTTCATGTTGGACGTTCTTGAGGGCCATAAAAATACAACTTTTTAATGCCAAAACGTCGCCTCCGAGAGAGAGAACATAGGCTGACTTTTATGGTGTATTGACTACGTCATAAACTAACCAAAAATCTTCGTGTGTAATGAATTTGATGTTAGATTCATAACTTTAAAGCAAGTGCAAGCATGTTTCAAAATATGTCGAATAATTCTCCAATATACCATCCGATGTAAGTGCATTATTGGCAAGAAAATTTGTCGGGGACAAATTGATGGAGTTATTGCTAACACTCGGGAATCTAAGTCCCTCTACTTAACCGTAACTATATTGTATATGCATGAGCAAGAAAATGTCAATTTTTGTAGTGGGATTTTGACTAGGGATCCAATAGGGGCACTCCACTGACCCTGCGGCAAAGCTAGCAATTTCTTGCTAGAGAGGACTTTGTCTGTAAAGTGGGAAAGGGGAGTGAGAAATGAGATAGGGGAACTAATTTTACTGGTAGGAAATCAGATTCCTGCACACACTAGTTAGAAACTTCATCACATGCACTAAATTAAGAGGAAACAACTTTGCAAGTAGCAATAAGACCAAATAGAATTTGATGAGCACAAAGTATCATGAAATCCCTTAGTCAAAGAAAGCTAGAAACTCCTTGTATTGATTGCTCAAACCAAAGTTGTACATAGTGGGAAATGGAGGAAATTTGAGAATGAGGGGAATGGAAGAATTTGGCTATCTCCTTTGTTCTCTCAATGCACTCTTGAGTTTACAAAATCAATCACCAACCCTTTGAAATGGGAATGGCTTTACAATTTATAGAATGAGAGGTGACTTATCATCTACCCCCAATGCCTTTTCATATGCCTCATTACAACTTATGACCTTTTACATTCTTAGGAAAATATCAAGTCCCCTTTTATGACTTAAGGGTGACTTGTTACATTAAAAAACTCATTTTAAATTAATTAAAGGCATTATGAAAAAGTGCAACCCCAACGAAGAATTAGAATGGGGAGAGAGAAAGTGGGGGAAGAGAAGAGAGAAGAAGGGGAGAGAAATAACTAAGGAGGAGTGCCTCAGATCCTTGTCAGATGATCCAATGAAGTGTGCCACTGTAGTGAACTCTACATCTCCAAACCCTTTGCACCCTAAGAAACTCCTTCAAATTAACTCACGAACGCTTGCCAAGTTGAATGAATTGTTCCACCAATGACCACAACTTCCAACCTGTGTATGATATACCTGTGACTCAAGCCATGAAGTGAGTGTCGGGAGACACTATTGAATTCTCTGAGATGAGTCTCGAATTCCCTATGAGCAATGCCCATGGATGATCCCGAATGATGGTGTTGACCTGAATGATCATCCCTCTATGTCCCATTGTTCCAAAACTACCCCTTGAGTATGACTTACCATTAATAGCGAGTACCCACATGGGAGACTTACTATTTATAGTAAGAGGTGATTCTTGCTTCTTCTTGACCATCTTGATGTGATGAAATTCTTCATTCAACCATATGCACATTACCTTCGCCTCGGCCGCTTCTTGGGTTGACTTACTATTTTTAGTAAGCACCCATATAGGGAACTTACTATTTTTAATAAGTGTTCATTTTCACTATTTTATGCTCCAGACAATCATTATGGCTTCTTGGTGATCTTCAATGCACACTGCCTTTGCCATAGCCACTTTTGATGGTGACTTCCTAGACATAGCAAACATGTATAGGAAAACTTACTATTTTTAGAAAGTGGACTTCCACTGCTCGGTTTGCGACGGAACATATTTTTTTGGAATTGGCTCATTGTCACGATAATGTCCTCCAAATTTCACATGATTTCGCTCACTAGAATGCTTGGAAATAAAATTTAAAATTTTCACTGGTAGTGACTTCGAGCACGGAGCTGCCATGGCAGCCATTAATGGAGCTCTAAATTTGCAAGTATGGTTTTTGTCTCTGTTTGCGACGAAAATAACTCCATTGTGATAGGTTTTTCATTTGAAGTTTGTGTGTAAGTTTTTAGCTCGTTTCCATTGCTGGATTGATGGGAAATCCGACAAATGTGAGTCGGTGCACGAAATGGGGATTTTATTGGAACAAATGTTTCAGGCACCATTTGACCTCCCATTTGTTGCATCTTGATCGTCTTGAAAAATGTGGAATTCTTAAAAGATGACACCTCAATCCGACTTGTATTTTACAAGATATGAAGATTTTTCAATTGGGTGAGTTTGTGGTTATCTGCAAAAATATTTGTTTTCTCCTCATTTCTCTACCATTTTTCAATTGTTTGACCCATTTTTTCTCTGAGACCTATGCATTTTTCATGGAGTGTATGGTTTTGTTTCCATGACGGAGCTGGTTTGGAGCAACAATGGTGGACTGGGTGTCTGGACAATCATGAACAAAGCCATGGCAAGGTATGAAGTTGTGAAGAAGAAATGGGGGGGAAAATGGCTAAGTGCCGATTTAAATTATTAAAAAAATGCACAACAAGGGTGGGGAAAATTTTTTCATGTTTTATGTCCCTCACCTCAAAGGGACGTGAGGGACATCAAATTCCACGGCGAGCAAGGTGATGACACGTGGTGGAGATCTGACGGTTGAGAATGGAGGCTTAGTAAGCACTGAGGGCTGGAAATTCACTCTTGAAGAGGTCACATGAGTGACCAGGAGTATCCTTAGGGGATGGGTGCATTTTTCCATGTTTTATGTCCCTCACCTCAAAGGGACATGAGGGACATCAAATTCCACGGCGCTCCAGGTGATGACACGTGGCAGTGATCCAACGGTGAAGGCTTTGAGCTCCCACAAGCACTCGGGGCTGAATTGGTGATCCTAGAGGTCATATGTGGGTCCAGAGGGCTTCATGGGGGCTGGGTACATTTTCCCAACCTTGATGTCCCTGACCTTGAGGGACGTGAGGGACACAAAATCCTGCCAGGCTCCTGGAGCTGAAAATTTGACTAACTCCCGAACCTTGAGGACAACTTGCGACGACAATATCTTGAGCTCCCAATGGACGTTTTTGATGAAATTTTATATGATATTGATTGGAAATGGACTTCCAAATCTAATGGTGGGGGTCTCATATTTTATTCATCCATTTGATCCCTTAAAAAGTGGATTTTTGATCTAGTACTCCACCTATACATGAGAAAAACTACTTGCAAAACCATTTCGCCAAAGTGTTGTGAAAAAAATAATTTCACCATCTTGTAGGTATTGGAATTAAATTTCCAGAGATATTTATTTTTCTCCTAACTCCATTCGGAGCTCCCAAAATCACCTTTGGACACTCAACAGTTGTTTTGGCCTATGCGTTGCATAGGCACCGTGAACCCTAATTTTGGTGAAACTGCCCCAACTTATCTGGATCCTCCTTGAATCTTCCTAAATCAAATCCATAATGTTCCTAGGCCTTTGATTCACCTCCGTGTCTAGTTTGGCTTTTCTCTTACGCTCAATGGGGTTGTTCCAGCCATAGGAAGGCCAATGATAGCCCTTCCCACGCTTGCCCGTAGATAACATTTTTCAAGAACTCCTAAAATCACCTAAAGAGGTTGATATGACAAATTTGAATATTGCATTTTCCCTCCGAAAAGGAAAATTTGAATTTTGAAGGCCATTTCGGCTTGGTTTAAGAGATTTAATGTAATTTTTGGATAAAATAAGCCTTGTAAAGGTTAGAATGAGGCATAATAAGGTTGACTAGGTCACATCTAGGGTTAGAGATCATAAAAGTTAGTTTTTACTTATGGACTTAAGAGATCTTGAGTGAAAGAACCTCTTAAAGATGTACTCATACACGTAACCATAGATGTAAGTGACATGAAGACTCAAAACCTCAATTAAAGGGGATTTAAGAGGATATTTAAACCTTGAATATAACTAAATTGACTCATTCCATTCGAATGAAAATCGAGAAGAGATCCAATAAGATTTAAGGGTTTTTGTTTGCAAACATATGGATGAAAGTTTTTCTAAAAATATATGAGCATGATCATTTGGTAGACGTTAAAATATAATGCTTTCAACTGAGAAGGAAATTCCATGTTAT
Organism: Taxus wallichiana var. yunnanensis; assembly: GCA_018340775.1. NCBI lineage: Eukaryota > Viridiplantae > Streptophyta > Pinopsida > Cupressales > Taxaceae > Taxus > Taxus wallichiana. Next base: position 655,146,368 of record CM031236.1, on the reverse strand, counting down.
GGTAAGAACTCATATTCATTTTTATTGGCTTAAAGGTGTAGTTTCTATTTTGTTAAAGGTGAATGCTTTGGCGATGAAGAGTATTTTATAACAAACCATGTTTTTAGTTTAGTGCATACAAGTTTAACACTTTGAAGAGTGCTCATGATCCTTAGAGGATGTGACATGCTTGTGGAAAGTATAAAAGGGATGCACAGACTCCTTAGAAACTTGAAAGAAGAAGGTTTGATTAATACTTTGTTAGAAAACCCTAAGAGCCGAGGAACCTTGTTTGGAGGGCAATAGGAGAACTTTAAGTTGATTACGCTGGTAAATGAAGTATAAAGAATCAATGTCAATATTATATGCTCAAGGAAGTTGGTATAGAACTTATGAAGAAATAGTAGGCCTTAATATTGTTTTTAGGTGATTTTATTGTAAAATTACCATTCTTGGATTTATCTAGAAACCCTCATAGGGTTAGTAGAAGTAAGTGTTTTTGAAGGGGTTAGAAATCAAATCGAGCTTGAAATTTTATAGTTATCATCTACACATCATGTAAATTTTTTTGCAAAAGATTAGGGCTTGAAGTCCTTTAAACTCCTTTCTATGCATGACAAAAGGCAACAAGCCTATAGGAGTTGATTTAGGCTTGGATGCAATTTAACAAGTAATGGTTGAAGGAGTTAATCTTCATGTCGAGCTTGAATATCTATAGATATCATCTAAACAGAAAGGAAAACCATATTTATGAACATTTGGAGTTAGAATTAATAATAAATCTCCTAATTTTGTATCGAGTCTAGGCTACAAGCCTATAGAGAAACATGGAGGCCTAATTGAAACCACAACATGGTGTTTTGAAGGAACTATTTAGAAGAAAGTCACCATGAAATTTTTTTCACAAAAATAAGAGCCAAATGGGTATTCCTAAATGTTATTATTTTGTTAAATAATCCACTGATAAAAAATTTAGGTTAGAAAAACAAGTTTCTTGGTATAAGGAGTCTAATGTGAAGGAGGAGTGAGGATAGAAAATAAACTTAGGTTGAGAGTTGAAGAGTGAAAATTTTCCCACACCATAGGAAGCCTAAAGGGTACTAAAAATTGTTTTTGTTTTGTTCTCGGGTAGGTGTATTTTTCTCTAACCATGAACTCACTAGTGACATTTGACTTGAGAAGCCTAATAAGGCGCTTTTGACAAAAACAAGGTAATTTGTTGATTTATTTTGCATTGCTCCAATTTGATGGTTGATTGAGTATTGAGTGAGGTTTAGAGATAGGGTAAATTAATATTCCAATACCAATTAGTGATTTAAGGGAAAATTTGGCTCAAGAAGGAAGATTCCTAAGCTTGAAAAAGTGAGTATTTTCTTGTGAGACATTATTTTTGGTCAAACTAATCTTGTGAGTTGAGTGGAAGTGTTTTTAGCTCTATATCATTTGGTATTAGAGAAGGAAAATAGACTTGAAGAAGTTGAGGAAAGGTTAGATATACTATAGAAGAGGAAAGAGAAGATAAGATGGTACAAGTTAGAGAAGAGAGAAGGCCATCTTGGGAAGAGAAGATGGATAGGATGATGAAGGTTTTGATGAGCGGGTTGATAGGTATAGAGGAAGAATAGAAAATAATGAGAGTAGATATGAGTATTTTGAAGATAAATGGAATGAATAACAAGGTTTAACTTAGAGGAAAGTGTTACAGATGTTAGAGATTTTCAGGACACAAGGCATATAAATGCCCTAAGATGGATACAAGGATGAAGAAGCTTGGTAGAGATCCCGATCCTATTCTTAAAAATAGAGGTAAGTATCTTTACTTTAGAAGATTTCTATTGAAACCAAGAATGGTTATGCATGATATGACTCAAAGAAGGAATTTTATTAAAACTATGTGTAAGAATAAGGGTAAATGTTGTAATATGATTATAGATAGTGGAAGCACTAAAAATTTTGTTTCTTTTGAGATGGTAGAGAAGTTGGGTCTGAAAATAACAATGCAACTTACTCCATATCAAGTATCTTGGATGTAAAAGGTCATCATGTCTTGGTTAGGGAACAATGTCAAGTAGAATTTTATATTGGGAGATACAAGGACAAAGTATTGTGTGATTTGGTACCTATGGATGTGTGTCATGTGTTGTTGGGTAGACCATGGCAGTATGATAGGAAAGCAGTGCATGATGGTAAGAAGAATACATATACTATTGTGTCAAATGGAGAGAAGCATACACTTTTTCCCATTATAGGTGAACAAGAGCCACAAACAAGGTTGGTTATGATGTTATTAGCTAAGAAATTATTGATGGGAACTAAGGAAACATGTAAAGACACACTTCTAAGGGATGTTAATGTTAGGGCCGAGATATTAAATAAATATAACAACCAATGTTTACACATATATTATAAACAAATTTATAAACATGAAATAAAGTAAAGAACATTATAACACAGTGACACAAAATTTAATGTGGAAAACCCCTAAATGGGTAAAAACCACGGAAGAATAATCCACTATATAGAAACTTTTACAACATTAGTCCAATAACTCCTTCCTCACTTCTACTCCATGTTTTTACTCAAAATCCATTGATTCACGTGATTATATCGAATATGACCTATAACCATATTTAAATAACCCGAAGGGTTATAACCTTATTAAGTGATGGGGCACACCTCCCGATTTAATTAGTTGATTAAATACTTTAACCAACCCGAATATAAAGTTTATATTTAAATAATATGAATATATTGTATTCTATATTATTTAAATATAAACTATATATTATGATGCACTTAATATTATAGTTCTAACACCCCCTTAATATTAAGTGGGATCCATATGCCAACATTACGTGTTTATACAACATGATTTACAAATCTATAAACCCTAAAGGTTTAGTGGTGACACTCTCAATCCACTCAAAGTCACTCACACACTCCCACAAAACTCGTTATAAGTCGAGGAATCATTCACAATACTTGGTCATCCTTGTCTTCTCTATACACACATCTACTAGGCTACTACACACTCCATTCTTGACTAACACACTCACACACACTTGCACACACTACACACACCTTACTACACTCTGAGGTTCAAAACAAATTAGGGGAAACCAATATCAACCCCAAGAAGGTAGGGAATAATCATTCCTAACACAATCGTTTGTTGGCCTAGTAGTGGGCTTGTAGCCTCTCGAAATTGCAAAACAACCGATAACGCGAGAGAGGGAGCCCAACCAAGAAGACATATATACAAATTTAGACACCCATTTGGACAATGCAAAACATATTACAAACTTGGTAGGGGTTGTTTTGGGACACAAGTAAGTTTTTGTCTCTTGTTGAATGTCTTGGATACCTAACTAGGTCTCTTAAGCCCATTCAAGTATGCAAAAACATGAAAACCTTCAAAACTCCTCTTCCATCTTCCAATCTTGATCAACGGGTAAAATGGGGTATATCTAACTTGCTTGAGGGTTTGTTTTAGGTTGGAGAACTAGCAAACACTCAAAGCTCAAGTTTTGCTTAATCGTAACTTGCTAACAATTGCTATGAACAAGGATTTCATGGTTGGGGTACTTGTAGGGGGTTTCAAACTCTACACTCTTAGGCATAGGGTGGCGTTGGCATGAAAATGGTGTCATGTAAGTCTTAGCTCTTCACTCCACGTATGGGAAGAGATTCATGATGCCTAAAAGACGACCCCAACGAGCACAAAATCGGTTGTAGGGAGTTGGAGAAACAATTTTAAAGCCTAAGAAAATGCTCAGTACGTATCATGGCCCACTCCTTCTCCTCGAATGGTTACAATCAGATTTGGTGGTTTTAAATGTCAACTGCAACTTTCACACTCTCGGCCCTCTGTAGGAACAATTAAAAAACAAAGGAAATAGATCAGTAATTTACTCAACAACATGAATCTTGTTTCTCACCAAAACTCACACATCGTTTATTCATTCCATTCTCCCTTTATTACATCCACACCCTTGAACCAAATACCATTGAAATGTCAAAGCCAATTTTCTTTTGGATTGGAAACTCACTTCCACCATTTTCTGCTAGTTTCACTACCTTGACTTGATCGCCACTAAACTTGGCAAAAAACCAAAATGAGATTAACCACCCCATTTTAGCTCCCCCTTATCAAGGATAGGACTTGGAGATCTTTTCCTGGAGGGAAAATATCTTCAAGTCCATCATCAATTCTTATTTAGCCTTGCACACATACACAGATTTATTTAGCTCATAGAGCTATTTTCACAAATGACTTGTTCAAATCAAAAAAATTGAGGGAAAACACTTAGTATCCTAGAAAACACTTCTAATACCTCTCTAATGTGCAAAAATCAAACTAAGACACTTATTTTTAAGACGCTCCTACATCATTCTACCCCCCGAGAGAAGAATTCTTCTTCATGGTTGATTTGTCTTCTCCAAGTCTTCAATCTTGGCTCCAAGCTTGATAAGATCAATCTCTATCATCCATGTTGCATCCTCAGCTAGAAAATATTTCCACTTAATCAAATACTTATAATATTATTTGTCCCTTGTTTTCTTAATCACCTTTTTGTCCAACATCTTCTCTATATCCTTTGTTTTGGCTCTGGGCATCTATGTTTGCCAACCTAACTCCCGCTATCATGTTTCAGCTTCCTCTTCCATTTTGTCTTCACCTTTGTACTCATACAGATGTGCAACATTGAAGATTGGAGAAATTCTAATGCCCTCGAGTAATTTTAGTTCATAATCATTATAAGAAAACTTTCTAACTATCTTGCAAGGACCAATTTTCTTAACTTTCAATTTGTTATACTCCCTCTTGGGAAATATTTCCTTCCTCAAGTGTGCTAGTACCTCATCACCAACCTCAACTGATTTCTTTTCTTTTCTAATCAGCTTTACTGCTTGTACTTGGTAGTAATCTCTTCAATATTCTTCTTGACTTGTTCGTGAATGTCTTGTATTGTCTTAGAAAACTCCTCAACATCTGCACTTCTAGCTTCCACCTTCCCCAAGTTTCTCAACTCATACACACATCTTGGGTGTTATCCATACATTATTTGAAAGGGACTCATACCTGTACTTATGTTGGGGGAATCATTGTATGCAAAATCTTCTTGTGCAAGTGCCAAATCCCACTGTTTTGGGTGCATGCTTACCAAACTTCACAAGATATTCCCAAGGATTCGTTAACTACCTCGGTCCGACCATCCATTTGTGGATGGTAGGCTGAACTGAAACTCAAATGAGTTCCTAAATTCCTACAAAATGTCCTCCAAATGTTCCCAACAAACTTTGTGTCTCTGTCAGATATAATGCTCCTTGGCAAACCATGCAGTCTCACTACCTCCTGAAAGAACAAATTGGCTATGTTGGTGGCATCACTGGTCTTGGTGCATGGAATGAAGTGAGCCATATTTTTGAACCTATCAACAACCAAAAATATGGAACCATGGCCTTTCTAAGTCCTGGGTAATCCAAGTACAAAATCCATACTGATTCAATCCCATGGTCTACTTGGAATAGGAAGTGGCTGGTACAACCCCGCATTCGACTAGTTCCCTTACCATCTTGACACACCTTGCACTTCTCCATAGATTATTTTACATCTTGACCCATCCTTAGCCAATAATAATGTGCACTCATATGAGATATTGTTTTGTTTTGGCCAAAATGAATGACATGCTTCCACCGTGTTTCTCCTTGATCGGGTTCTCCCTCATTGAACTATTGCAAATGCATAGTTGGCTACCCTTCAACAAAATACCTTCTTGTAGCATATAGTCAAACCATGGACTTCTATCCACCACTGTATGTTTTTACAAGATTTTTAAACCTCTTTGAAATCATAATCTACTTCATACTACTCTCCTAAGTTCTCAAAACCCATCACACGCACCTATATCTCTTGAAAAACTAGAACTCTCTTGCTCAAAGAATTTGCCACTTTTTAGACTATCCTTTCTTATTTTTGATACTTTGAAAGTAAAAGTTTGAAATTATTCTACCCATTTCACATGCCTTTGATTCAGTTTTTGTTGGTTATTTATAAATCGCAAAGCATATTTATCAATAAACAATATAAATTCTTTAGGAAAAGATAGTGTCTCCATTTCTTTAATGCATGTACTAATGCATAGAATTCTTGGTCATAAGCTGAATACTTCCTCTTAGCTTCACTCAATTTCTCACTGAAGAAAGCAACTGGTTTTCCTTCTTGATTCAAAACTGCCCCAATTGCTAACCCACTAGCATCACATTCAACTTGAAACAATTTACTCAAATCGAAAGGGTTAGAATGGGATCTTCAGTTACCTTTTTCTTCAAAAAATTAAATCCTCTCTCAGCTGATTTATTCCATTGGAAATTCTTCTTATCACCCTTTATGGTTTCAATCATGGGAGCTACAATACCACTGAAGTTTCTTATGAATTTTCTATAGAAACTAGCTAACCCATGGAAACTTCTTACCTCATATGCACTCCTGGGTGTTGGCCATTCAAGTATGGATTTGATTTTCTCTTTATCCATCTTCAATCCTTCTCTAGAAAGGACAAAACCCAAGTATGGCTTTGATTTTCTCTTTATCCATCTTTAGTCCTTCTCTGGAAAGGACAAAACCCAAATACACTAACTCGGTTTGTAGAAAACTACACTTTTTAGATTTATTAGTAGTTTCTCTTCCTATAACTTTTCTAATACCATTCTCAAATGTTGCAAATTCTCTTCTCTACTTTGACTGAATATCAAAATATCATCCAAATATACAATGACAAAATTACCAGTGAAATGTTTGAGCACTTCATTCATCAATCTCATGAATGTGCTAGGGGCATTGGTTAGGCCAAATGGCATAACTAACCACTCATACAAACCATCATTGGTCTTGAATGCAGTCTTCCACTCATCTCCCTCTCTGATTCTTATATGATGGTACCCACTCTTCAAATCTATTTTTGAGAAATAAGTTGATCCACTCAAACAGTCAAGTAATTCATCTATCCTTGGTAATGGAAATCTATACCTGATTGTGATCTTGTTGATGACTCTGGAATTTGTACACATTCTCCAAGTTTTGTCCTTCTTTGGGCTAAGTCCTGTAGGAACAACACATGGATTCAATCTCTCTCTCACCAATCCTTTATCCAACAACTCCTGAACTTGTTGCTTGATCTCCTCATTCTCTCTAGGTGTCATCTAATAGGCTGCCTTGTTTGGAAAACTTGCTCTTGGAATCAGATCTATGTAGTGACTGATACTTCTCACTGGTGGCAATTCATTTGGTAGTTCATCAACCACAATGTCTACATATTCATTCAACATGTCTTGAATCTCAAGAGGAAAATCAGCCAACTGAGTACTAGTGACCACACTCTTCAATTTACCAATAATTGCAAAACTTACCTCTTCTTTCTTCATACCTTGTAAGAATTCTTTTCCACTTATCATCATCACCTTAGTACTTGGTCTAGCTGTATCATGGTCTTCTTTCAGTGGTATGAGTGTATGCTCCACTCCATTCTTCTTGAAGGTGTAGGTGTTCTTCCTCCCATCATGATTGATTTGTTGTCAAATTGCCAAGGTCTCCCAAGAAAGATATGGCAAACATCTATTGGCATAATGTCACACATGACCTAATATTTGTATGCTCCAATCTGAAATTCCACCTTGCCGCTCATTTACCAAAGAATTGATGTCCTGTTTGTAGCTATGACACTTTGTAAAGAGTTGGGTGTGGCTCTCTCTTCAAGCCTAGTTTCTCAACCATCTCTGTAGACACCAAGTTGTCTCGTACTCCTACTATCAATCACTATCTTGCAACACTTTCATTTTATCTTACATCTGGTTTTAAATAAGATATTTCTCTATGGTGGTTCCATAACCTCTTTGTTTGGTTTCAAAACACTCTCTTCATGAGAAGAGATTCACCATCCTCTGGAACATTATCATGTCTAGGAGTTGTCTTTGGTTCTTCACCTTGCTTTTCACCTGGAGCAACATACATGTTCTTCCCATGGCTGGTTTTAGGGTTCTCTAGACACTCATAAGACCTATGACCGAAATACTTATTGTGTCTCAAACGCTTACCCAAAAATCTGCCCCTACCTCTTTGGTATCCTTGATAGGGTCTCCTTCCTCTGGGTGTAAAACTGCCCCTTGAATTTTGTGTGTTACTGGAGTTGATCCCTTCATCTGTACTTGTTTGTAGCTACCTCATATCATTCAGAGGGCCTCTTCCTCACGAAGGATCTTCCCCTTCCTCTTGAGACAATATTTTGTCTCCTTGCTATCTTCTCTTATGCTTTCAAAGCAATCTGGTAAGCTTCTTCAATGGTCTCGGGGGTGAGAAGACCAATCTCATCCTGAATGATGAACCTCGAGTCCATTTATGTATCTGGCCACCTTCTCTAAATCCTCCTCTACATGGCCTGATATGATAGTAAGTTTGTAGAGTTCCTCAATGTACTCTTTGACAGACAATTCTTTTTGTCTCAAATTTTGTAGTTCCTTTAAAAGGTTTACCTCATAGTCTCTAGGGATGAATTTGCCTTTCATCTTGGCTACCATTCTATCCCAACTCTTGATATTTTATTTTCCCCTCCTCTTTCTCTCTTCTTGTACTCCGTCCCACCATAGAGCTTCATGCTTCTACAATCTGTCATGGAAAACTTCACCTTTATGTCATCCTCTACTATGCCTTCAAAATCAAAGTATTTTTCCGTGCTTTGATCCAATCAATTAGCTCTTCCACATTCATGCTGCCTTCATACATGGGAACATCCATCCTTGGCTTTGTGTTCACTTTCATGATGGCTCTAATCGATCTCTCTTCAGTGCATCTTCCTCCACCTCTGCTTGTCATCTCTTCCACCGGTGTCTCTTCTTCACCATAACCGACTTCTCGCCATCTCCAATCCTCTCCTTTGGGACATCTCTAGGTCTTACAACCTAGTTGCAGGGCTCCTCAATTCATTTGCTAAGGCTATCTAGCCTCGCTGAGCCACTTACCGCTCTCTTCTGGTGGCATTTTCTTCAAACTTTTCTCTTCTTTGGTTCACTTTGCTTCATTGTTCTTTCCTTCTCCTATGGATCTTTGGATTGTGCACAATTTGGTTTCTATGATACCACAAATGGTGACACTCTCAATCCACTCAAAGTCACTCACACACTCCCACAAAACTCATTTCTAAGTCGAGGAATCATTCACAACACTTGGTCATCCTTCTCTTCTTTATACACACATCTACTAGGCTACTACACACTCCATTCTTGACTAACACACTCACACACACTACACACACCTTACTACACTCTAGAGGTTAAAAAGTAGGGGAAACCAATCTCAACTCCCAAGAAGGCATGGCATAATAATTCCTAACACAATCCTTTATTAGCCTAGTAGTGGGCTTGTAGCCTGAAAACTTGAAAAACAACCGATAAATGACAGAGGGGAGCCCAAAAAAAAAGAAGACATATATACAAATTTCGACACCCATTTGGGAAATGCAAAACATATTACAAAATTGGTAGGGGTTGTTTTGGGACACAAGTCACTTTTTGTCTCTTGTTGATTGTCTTGAATACCTAACTAGGTCTCGTAAGTTCATTCAAGTATGCAAAAACATGAAAAACCTTCAAAAATCCTCTTCCAATATTGCAATCCTGATCAACAGGTAAAATGGGGTCTATCTAACTTGCTTGAGGGTTTGTTTTAGGTTGGAGAACTAGAAAACACTCAAAGCTCAAGTTTTGTTTAGTTTGTAACCTGCTAACAATTGTTACAAATAGGGATTTCACGGTTGGGGTACTTGCGGGGTTTCAAACTCGAACTCTTGGGCATAGGGTGGTGTTGGCATGACAATGGTGTCACGTAAGTCTTAACTCTTCACTCCATGTGTGGTGGAGATTCATGATGCCCTAGCGCGCCCCAACGAGCACAACATTGGTTGCGAGGAGCTAGAGAAACAATTTCAAAGCCTAAGAAAATTCTTAGGTACATTTTATAGCCCACTCCTTTTCCTCGAATGGTTATAGTTAGATTTGGTGGCTCTAAACATTGGTGTAACTTTCACACTCTCGACCACTGTCTGAGAATAGTTGAAAAACAAAGGAAATAGACTATAATTTACTCAACAACATGAATCTTGTTTCTCACCAAAACTCACACATTGTTTATTCATTCCATTCTCCCTTTTATTACATCCACACCCTCAGACCAAATACCATTGAAATGTCAAAAGCCAAATTTCTTTTGGATTGGAAACTCACTTCCACCATTTTACGCTAGTTTCACTACCTTGACTTGGTACCGCCACTAAACTTGGAAAAACACCAAAATGAGATTAACCACCCCATTTTGGCTCCCCTTATCTAAGGAGAGGACTTGGAGATATTTTTCGGAGGAAAAGATCTTGAAGTCCATCAACAATTCTTATTTAGCCTTGCACACACACATGCTTTATTTAGCTCATAGAGCTATTTTCACAAATGACTTGTTCAAATCAAACAAATGGAGGGAAAACACTTAGTATCCTAGAAAACACTTCTAATCCCTCTCTAATGTGCAAAAATCAAGCTATGACACTTATTTTGAAGATGCTCTGCATCATTTAGGCTAACACATGTATTTTTGAAGGAATTATAACACCTTCATCATGCTCAACTTACCTTTTGGTATAAAAGGATTTGGAATCCATAAATCGGACATATGATTTAGGATAAGCATTATTTATAAGACTAAATCTCACCGTTTCTCGTGGAAATATTCTTATCTTTGCATCTTTAGGAGCCTTTTATAACACAAGGTTGTCCTTTACAAATAGATGCACACTGACTGTATTTTTCTCATAAACTCTACCATTTTACATGTAAACTCCATCAATTTACATTAGATCATACAAGATCTTTTCTGATGCTTTTAAACCGAGTAGAAGTATAGAGGAGGAGTCAATCAATAGATTGATGTTAGGAGGTGGAATTACCATACACACTCCCCCGAATGGAAACTCTAAAAGGCCAAACAATGCACACAATTGTAGTATTTTACAAAGACACAATGGATCATAAACATATCTGCAATATAATCTTCAGTTTGGAAGAACTAGAGATCTCTATCACCACAGAGAACCTTCTCTCGAGATAACACGCATATGAACTTCAATATGCTTCATTTTTTGATGTTGGATTGGATTCTTTATCAAGAGTAATACCACTCTGACCACTACATGGAGAGGAATACTTCCTTCAGTTTCTATGTGTATCTCTTCCAATAGCCGCTTCAGCCACATGTCTTCTTTGCTTCTTCCATTGTACTTCTCTACCTTAGTAGAAGAAATGGAGACTGTTGGTTGCTTTTTTTGTTCCAAGAATTGGTTCCTGCACCAAAAAAATTGAACACATATCCAGTATTTTTATATCTAACACAACATCAGCATGGTTATAGTTCTGATATCTATATAATGAGCATATAAATCTAAATCATTTATTTATTTCGGTTTTAACCATATGTAAAAGTTAAACACTAGTTGTATAACAACTAACAATATGATTAGTAAATAACCATGTTAAAAAATATATGTTGAAAAAATTCAACATACTATCCTTGTAAAATATGTATTAGATGCAATTAGTATTGGATGTCTCCAATACAAATGCAAGGGCGTCCCTAAGTGTCATTTGATATGCATATAATAATATTTTAGTAATCACATACTAAGAAATTTTAGAAATGTTTTATCAAAAACATATATATCTTCATTATCTTATTCTAAGCCTTTAAAAATGAGATAAGAATTGATAGATAACATATCTCGAGCAGATAACTAAATCATGCGAATAATCACTTTGCATACACAAAGGTGAGGTTTTGTTCACATAAGGTACTAAACACAGGAACATGGAGTCAGGTGCAGGGCGACGACCCCTGGTGGGGTCCGAGGCGCACCCTTGGTGTGCTCCCTGTGATATAGGGCGGGTCGAGGAGCAACGCCCCTTGACGCCAAGCACAATTTACAGTTTACTCCTCCTTTAAAATTGACAAAAATCAACTCTATGTGATAAAAAACCATATGATTATTACAACAATTTGTATGATCAACATTTCGATAATAAATTAGGTTTTATAGAGGAAAAAACTTACAAAAAGAATTTTGAAACAACCCCATGTCGTTTAAACCTTGCGATCAATTTTTGATGAATTTCATGACAAAAAGGACTTGTCAAATACATAATCTACACAACGATGTATTAGTTTGACCATACTATTTAATCAAAATGTGAGTGAATGTTTTTTTAGTTTTTCATAAAAATGACGATGACAATGACTTAGTTTTCGTATCGTAAGGAAAAAAACATCATTCGATTAAAAAACAACTTAACAATTAAATGTTCCCACTAAACAAGCCTTAGTTGTTAAACAATCACAAGTAATTTGAATCAACTTATTAACAAAGGGATGCCACATGTGGTTATATAAATTAACTTGTGAATCAATGATCCACATCCACATCAAAAACTTCACTATTCATTTTCATTCTTTTCCTAATACGATCAATTATAAGAACAACTATTTTTAAACATAGAGTGAGTTTAATAAAACAAGATGATTGAGGCACACAAAGCCACCATAGTTATCTAGGGAAACACATAGCCTACCCAACATAAGGTCTAAGTGGTTCATTTACCGTATATACAATCAATTCCAAGTACCCAAGTACATATATTCATGCCTTACCACCCACGTCTTAACCAACAAGAACACAACTCACCACCCACATGGAAAAATGAGATTACTGCGTGACCTAATCCACGTTACACCATGAACACACGCCCAAATATAAACAATTACAAAGCACTTAACACAAGTAAAAGGTGGGATTAAGATCCTAGTTAATAAACAAATGAAGGGGCCCGCATCATGTAGCAAGAACACGGTCAGATGAGAAGGGGTCAAAGGAGTCCACGTGTCTTAGGTAGAGAGGAGTGGTTAGGGAGCCTGCGTCGGCCTCCACGTGGAAAACAAATGATGGAGGAGTAGGCCTTTTGTTGTGTTATACAAGTTGCTAATGTTATATAGGTAAGACTATGGTTTAGGCCATATTTTTAGTCGCTTAGCCTAGGTTTTAGTATGATTTTAATATATAGTTTACATTAGCTATAAATTATAGAGTTTATAAATGATAAGTTATAGTATTTTTCAAAATAAAATACTATAGAATATAGTTTCAAGATAAAATAAAGGTAACCCTTATTAAAGAGGTTCCTAAAGAACATTATATTATAAACAACTTTATCAACATGAAATAAAGTAAAGAACATTATAACACAAAGTGACAAAGAATTTAATGTGGAAAACCACTAAATAGGTAAAAACCATGGAAGAATAATCTACTATAGAGAAAATTTTACAACATCAGTCTAGTAACTCCTTCCTCACTTCTACTCCATGTTTTTACCCGAAATCCATTGATTCACGTGATTATATCGAATATGACCTATAGCCATATTTAAATAACCCGAAGGGTTATAATCTTATTAAGTGACAGGGCACACCTCCCTGATTTAATTAGTTGATTAAATAATTTAACCAACCACTAATATAAAATTTATATTTAAATAATATGAATATAGTTTATTCTATATTATTTAAATATGAACTATATATTATGATGCACTTAATAGTATAGTTATAGAAGTTAAGCCTTATATTTATGATTTAACGAGTTGGTTTTAATGATGATGGTGAATGTATGAATGAAAAATAATATTTTCAGCTTTTTGGGAAACCAAGAAAGCTTGATAAGACCGAATCTTTTGATATTCTTGAGAGCAAAGAGGATGATCGATGTAACAAATGACAAGTCGAGGTATAGAGAAAGAGAACAAGGAGATGAAGAGGTATTAAAAGAGGATTTGAACATGTTTCTACAACTTCATAATGGAAAAGATGATATGGTGCATAAGAAGGAACTTAAGAAGGAAAGTGAAGAGCACTCTAAAGAAGAGGTGAGAGAAATGAAACACGTAGTAGCAAAGTAGAGGAAGAAAATCGGGTTTATGAAGAGATGGAGAAAGCCTCAAGGAAAGAGGGGTTAAGAGGGAAGAAGATGACATATTAAAATAAGAGAGAGATGAAATAAAGAGTGAAGAATCACATGCCAAAGTGCTTGTGGACCCAAAATAATGTCTATGGGATGATGAATCACTTGATGTAGGTGATGGAGATGACGAGGAAGGAAAGATGGAGAAAGATATAGTAAACATGTCGTATGAAGAAGTTATTAATGAAGATGAGAATGAGAAAGTCATGAAGAAGGTGGAAGAGGCATGTATACCTCCATTTTATCAAACTAAAATTACTTCAAGTTTTGATTGTGTAGGTACAAGTGACGTAAATGAATATTTTGATATTTTGATCGGTTTATGAAGAAGATAGAGTGGGAAGAACAAATTGATGGAAAGTTACAAAGCGTAATGAATAAGAAAGATGAAAAATAAATATATACAAATCTCAAAGGAGAATCGGACTAAGAAGAGATCTTAAGAGCACAAGAAATGAGCAAGGAAAAGAAAAACTTAGGCCTTGAAGTAATCATGAAGCAATCGGACCTTGAGGATGGTAAAAATAGTATAGAAAGATGTTTGAAAACAACCCAAGAAACAAAGAAAGTACAAGATTATGAAGAAAGTAAATGTGAGATGGAAAATGAGATCAAGAAAGGTAACAAGGATCAATTTTCTCAAAATAATTCCTCTCTAGGTGTTGTGTATGTAAATTTAGAACTTGAGTTAATGAAGGGGTTGTCAGACAAAATGACAATTTCAAGAATAATCTTGTATATTACCATATTAAGGAGGAAATGAACCAAGGAAGACAAAAAGAAGATGAAAAATACAGGTTTAATGAGTCATAATTGATGAAGATACATCACTTGTGAACATGAATCAAGTATACATACTCAATTACAAGATGGAAAAGGCAACATATAGTCTTAAGAGCATTCTCATGATCAAGAACATAGGAATTTAAAAGGAGAACCAACTTGTAGAAGACAAGGAGTAACCGATAAAGTTAAAACATGAATGGTATTTAGTCAGGACCACTTGAGAATATCATCTTTAACTAGAAAGACGAAAAGAAAGAAGAAGTTGAAGAAAGGCTAGCACAACACAAGTTATGGGGAAAATTCTCTTTCCCCGGGAGTATAATGTAGGAGCATCACTTCAAGCATGTAAATATGGGTTGCAACATCAAATTTTGGTCATCGGTGTGTTTGTAGGTCTAGGGGGTCATTTGGAGTCAATTAGTGTTATTAGTTTTGTTTAAGTCCTTCACAAATTTGGATATTGCATTTCCCTCCAAAATGCAAATTTGAATTTTGAAGGCCATTTTGGCTTGGTTTAAGAGATATAATGTACTTGTTGGAGAAAATGAGCCTTGTAAAGGTTGGAATGAGGCATAATAAGGTGTACTAGGTCACTTCTAGGGTTAAAGGTCGTAATAAGCTAGTTTGTAATTATGGACTTAAGAGATATTGAGTGAAATAACCTCTTAATGATGTACTCATACATGTAACCATGGATGTAAGTGACATGATGACTCAAAAAAATCATTAAATGGGAGTTAAGAGGATATTTAAACCTTGAATGTAACTCACTTGACTCATTCCATTCAAATGAGAATCAGAGGAGAGATCCAAGAACATTAAGAGTTTTTGTTGCGATCACATGGATGATAGTTTTTCTAAAAAAATTGAGCATGATCATTTGGTAGAAATTCAAATCTAATTATTTCAATTGAGAAGGAAATTACATGTTATGGTAATAACTCATATTATTTATTTATTGGCTTAAATTTGTAGTCTCTGTTTTGTTCAAGGTGAATGCTTTGCAATGAAGAGTATTTTATAGCAAACTATTTTTTCAGTTTAGTGCATACAAGTTTAACACTTTGAAGAGTGATTTGTTGTCCATTGTCTATTAGAGTTGTCATTTATTTCAAGTTTATTGATGAAAAATGGAGTTATGGTGTTATATGAGTCTCCATGAGGTGTCATTCGAGTGTCAGTATGAAGGTTGATTGATAGTGTCGATTTTGGTGATGTTCTATGAGGTCCTGGTGCATGGTCTAGTGAGTGAGTCATATTTTGACTTCTATAAAGTTGGTTGGATGTTGTGATGAGGTCAATCATGGTCCTAGAGGTATGTTATAGGTGTTAATGAGTATGTAAGATGTCAACATGGTTAATTCATGAAGTTTCATGATTGAGTCAAGTCATTCTAGGCCTATTCCTCGCCTAGTGCATACGAGAATGAGATGGAGATATGAGTTTTGGAGCTGATAATTACTAATAAAGCATAGTAACATAATTTTTATTGTACATAATGTGTGTGGTGAGTTTCAAGCTAGGATTTAGTGACACAATACATTTATGAGGTCCTTGGGAAACAAACAGGTGGAAACATGAAAGTAAACATAGGTAAATGAGATTGGATGGAGAGTTTTAAAGATATTTGGGATAGATGGTGAGTATTTACAAGTAGAGTATGGTTTCATGATGCTTCATGACAAGTTTCAGGTCATTCTGAATAATTTTTTCCAAGATACATCATTTTTGGTAAAACTGAGTTTTCTAAAATGAATATTTAAAGCAAAAGTTGACCTTCTAATGCTCGTTGTGAATTGTGTGCTATTCATAGGAGAAATATAATTTCACATATATTTTTCCATGGAAATAAAAAGGTTTAGAAAAAATAACGAGGTGGTTGATCATCACATTTTTATGAACAATCGTTAAGAAGATAAGTTGTTTTAAAACCCTAGCTAAACCATAACTCAAAGTGACTTGGTAGAAAGTGAGTATACTGAGTCTTTTTTGATTCCATTTTCCAAAGTGATGATTGGATGATGTATATGAATCCTCTATATTTCCATAAAGGTAGTATATTGCATGTGATATTTGTATGTGGGCCCCTCCGAAATTTCTTATTTATAAAGAAGTTTAGTTTAAGGAAAGACTGTCTAAAGAAAATGGAAAATAAATTTACATTATTTTTATCCCTTGAGTTTTTATACATGTCCATGATATAGATCATGGTTGATGCGAAAAATGGAAAAGTGTGCCCTATTTATGAAGACTGGTTTTTGGGGCAGTTTGGAGAAGTAAGTGGTAAAAGTGGAATTGCAGGAGATACAAGAAGAGTTAGGACTCCATTAAAGTTTTTTTATGATCTTGGTTAAGAGATTGTTATAATGGTATATCAAAATTTTATTTTTGATATTTTATGAAGACATCATGACCTGTTCTTTGAAGGTCAAATCTGGAGGATGCTTGATCCAACAGGGTGTGAAGTGGCTTCATGAGGTAGAGTGATATTTCTAAGTTGTTCACGCTTGTTTAAGGTTTCTAAGTGCTTATAAATCATGTATAAGGGTGATCCATGAAGTTTTTAAGCTTGGAAGTTATGTTTGAGGTGATGGATCAAGTTAAGCTTAAGGCCAATTTTTGAGTCCTAGAAGGCTTAAAAGAGCAGCGGTTTGAGATTGGCTTGGTTGAAGGCCTTATGCTTGGAGTTAGGAGTTATATTTTTTTGGAAAGAGGATTCATAGGGATTTCTAGTGAGATAATTTTTGTTTCATGATGAGTTTATTTGGTAAGTTTTCCATCCTATTTTTTAGAGAAGAAGGATGTTGGGTTTTAAGATAGGATTACTCGGGCCAAAAGATTGAGTTAGTTGATGCATGTTTTGTATTGTATGTGTTGGCATGTGGTCCTATAAGTGTTGTCATTGATTAAAAACCACATTAATGAAAAATTGGATGATGAATTAGGTCAGATGATGTTGTGGATGGTGTTGTCATGCTGGTTCATGTGAGTTCATGATGATACAATGAGATTTAGTGAGGATTGCTTGCTCTTGCAAGCCTATTCAGTGCTGGGTTATGTTGCATGGTAGTAGGAGATTCTTGGTTTCTTAAAAATAATTTTGGAATGATGGATAACAGGTTTAGAGATTTCTTGGCGCTCACATCAGTTGCATGGTACAAATACAGGTGATTGGCCATGTTGCATGTGTTCATTTGAAGTAGGTATGCATGCTACGGGGTATGATGATGAGATTTGGAGATATATGAGCTTATGGATGCATGTATGCAGATGTATTATGGTGTATCAGGTATTTTTATATCATTTTAAGTGATTTCATGATGAGTTATAGTATTCTTTTAGTTGACCCTAACTTCTACAGTGTGAAACCCTAAGGGGTAGCTATGTAAGTCTCAGTGGCTGGAGATTTTGAGGTATGGTGATGACATTATGATGATTGGAGATGTTATTTTAATGTTTCATGGTTCTTTGAGAAAAAATTTAGGTTGTTAGGATGTGAATTTTGCAAGATATGTCAATTTTGGTGAGACATGGTTAAGATCTAGTGCATTTCCAACTCGAATTTGATCTTCTGATGCTCACCTTGAATTGTGTGATTTTTAGGGGACCTTTTTGATTTCGGGATGTTTCTACATTGAGTATATAAATTTTCAAAAAAATAATAAGGTATTTTCATTGTCGAGTTTTATGAATGAATGTTAAGAAGGTAAATAACTTGTTATGGGTTTGAAACCCTTGCTTGCAAGCAATATGAAAGAAACTATTCTTAAGTGTCCAGAATTGATTCCTAGTGCATGGATGGTGATGCAAACATGTATAGTACTCCTCAAAATTTACTGAAAGGTATGGTAGCGGTCATGATGATGAGTGGGCCCCGAGTCAAATAGGCCGGTTTATAAAGAAGAGAGTTTTGGTACAAGGTTGTCCAAGGGAGTTGCATGCTAAATTAACATTGTGGAATTTATGTGAGTTGATCCTAATTTCCAAATAGGTTTCAAGAAATTTTTATACATGTACATGTTCAAATGAACTCCATTCAGTTGAATGGTTAAAGGCGATGATTGAGGCCATAAAAAGTAGTGTTCAGTAAAGGGGGCATAAATAGAGGCCACTACCTCGATGCTACACTAAAAGTTTTGTTGAACCACTACCTATTGCGGTACCCCTACCCGTGGTACTACCAAAGGTGGACTGCGCATGTGCATGTGCTTTTACCCTAGGATTTGGGCCCTGTAACCCTTGTGGTACTACGTTGAATACCTCATGTGGAATGGTTAAACATCAAGGCAACACTTTCGCATACCACCCTACATAATCTGATGTCATCCTGGGATCCAATGTCTACATTTGCTGCACCCAAGGCTGTGGAACAACCTGTAAGAAGATGGTGCGAGCTTGACCTAGCCTGATTTGGGGCTCCATGTGGAAGGTCTCTCTGTATCTATGCCCGTATCACATCTCATTGCAAGAGAATCCCCTAACTAATACCAAACTATTGCTAGACATTGTCTAGTCTGTACCACTCAATAATATGACTTCTACTCCCAAGGATAAAATGATCTAATACATCAGTTCTCAACTCAACTACATCCTGAGGCCACTAGTATAACCTATATGGTTGTCATGTAATCATATAGGGCTATAGCTCGTTAAAAGAATGTATGTAATAATCTTTATCCCCCATGTGACCATGAATATCATCTCCATTCGGAACCCAACCCATGATAGATGGCTCTCCAAGAACCCGAGCTCTCAATGCTCCTGCAGGCATTTAATCGCAATGTGGTCCCAAGCCCATATATGTAAAAAAGTGGTAGGAACCAAAAATTCTGTCATCCAAGTGGTAGGATATCAAATGTAAATCTGCATATAAGTGAGCTAGAATGCATTGACCCCGGCGAAGAAACCTCTCCTGGAGGAGGTTGTGAATCACTTTAGTAAGGCCCAGAGAAAGCCGAGCACCGGTCTTGTCGGAAAAATATGACACTAACAAGAGCTAACAAAAATACAGGGACCTATCTCAGCCATGAATCTAACATACACCTACTAATATTAGTAGTCATACCCGATGGGGTATGTCTACCACTCCAAACATCTCGGTTATGCATCGTTGAATATGATCCTGACAACCATCGTAGGTAATAAACTGACCCTTGATGGGAACTCACAAAATCCACCAGACATAATTGAAGGTGACGCTCACCTCACTGGTAGGAAGATGAAAGGTGTGACTCTCACTCCACCATCTCTCAGCTAAGGTTGTGAGCAGGTTGTGGTCTAAAGTAATATGTGGCATGTGAACTACGTGGGATATGTAGACACCCAAAATTGGGTCGCAACCCTCTAAATCACCTTCAACATATTAATATAATATTATTCCCCCACCATGCCCACTTGCACACATTTTAATTAATTTAATTATCATAATTAATTTAATTATCTAACTCACCTAGCCACCTCACTTATCCACCTCACCCTAGACCCATTCTAAACCTATTAATTTCCGTAGACCAAGTCCCCACTTATCCTAACCAACTAGGAATCTTTCCAACCCTAACTATTCATGACCTATTAATCCTCTAACTAATTCCACACTTTAATTTACGCCATTTAACACTCTAGATCTGGACTAAGCCAAAGACTACGCCAAATTTAGGAGAGAAACCCTATTTTGGCAAGTTAGACCAATTCTCCTTAAGCGACGCCGGTTATCCCTTTGCCAACGCTAGTTCTCTAACCACCATCAGTTACCCTTAAATAAGAGTTTATAACTCCTTGCATGGGTTCTCCAATTGGCATTCTAACTCTCGAGCACTAAAGTTACCCGACGACAAACCGAAGCCCATCGGTCTTCACTAGAATCTAGTCATCTCATCCACAACTTCAAATCGTCACAATAGAGTACATAGACTTCATTACCGTGGCATTGGACACATTATTGTATCTCCCACGAGTTCTTGTAAATAATTAACCACCTTTAGATATACAAGTTACCAAATAAATAATTCAATCTTATTTGTTAAGCTTTCGTTTTGATCTTAAGTCTTTCATTTACATCTTCCAACCGATCCTTCTCTCTGCTTGAATACCACCTTTGAATTGTTTACCACCTATTCCATAAACTCTGAAAAATTTCACACATCCTAGCACCTCTACCACTCTTGCCGAGCCTTAAAAAATCATGTCATTCTCCCCAAACCCCTCAACTCTGTGTAATCACAGAGAGACCCAAAACACCCATTTTTAATATTTCCACTATATTGCCCCTACCGGCACCGGTCACCCAACCAACATTGGTCGGTTTCAATATCGGTATCGCCTTGCCTAACCGATACCTATCTCTCGTGACTATCAATTTTACCTAGAACAACGAGCTCATAACTTTCACCAAATAGCCTAGAATCACCCAAAACCTTACCCAGACCTTGCCTAACACCTCAATGACCTTTCCCAACTAGAACAACACCTTGCCTGGTACTAGATTAGTTTATATTTTTAGTACTTTGCTTAATCTAGTGTATTGATAACATTTTGAGACACCTAAATCAAAGTGTTAACAATAGGACCTTTACTTATCACATTTATTTTCATTAATTTGATAAAACAATGGATTGACAACCATCTAGGAAGTATCATACTTCTCGGAACTAGCATTTTTAGGCAGTCCACTACCATATATTGTTTAACTCTCTCTTATGGTCTTGTGATTTTACAGGTAGTTCCTCCTAGCCAAAAGGAATCTCTCACATTCATTCTGATCAAATTCAATAACGTGCGTAACCTTCTCTTGAATATTCACATGTATTCCTCCTACGCCCATTACCCTTATCTGTTTTATCACATTACTTTGAGGTGAAACATTTTAACATGATCGATGGGATAGTCTACATCATCTACCTTCCCCCTACTTGACCCATAGAGGATCCACTTTTATACTCTCTTCCGGTCAGTGATGCGTCTCCCAGGGTCTACCAGGATCATGTTAATCTTCTTGCATCACTTCTACCTATAGAGTCAGAAGCCAAAAACTTCCCTATTTTACAAACCTCAAAATTTTTCATAGGGATCACCACCAAGTCATCACCATCTTCTTCTACTTATACACCATTCTCCCATTTGGCCTATCACTTGGAGTATGTAGACTACTCCACACTTTGGGGACACCTTTTAATTCCCGTATCGAATCAAATGAAAATGTTGTCCACATACACTTTAACAATTTATCCTAAAGTGTTCAAGACAACGAAATCCATCACACACTGAGCCGGTTATAGTAGTCTCTTTTGCATCAACCTCATGTACACCCAAACCTTTACCATTACCCCAACAACCACCTCCACCCAACCTCGACCTACACCAATACCTTCACCTATGCCAAAACTTATCACTACATTGGGGTTGAGCCAACACCTAGTCTAATCAATCCTCCCATGGAGATCAATTTAGCCTCCTCTTTCAAAACTATCACAAGACCTATCCCCCATCTAAAAGGAAGACCCAACTTCTTAGGCCTCATACCCCGCCCTCTCCCTCCTCCTCTTTCACCTTCACCACTTCTATCCATCGTAGGTCCCATCCATCAACCTTGGTCAAGCAGCCTCCTACCCAAGGTAAAAATAAAAAAAAGCAACCTACATCCTTACCGTAACCTCCTATTTCACCTAAGATTCCTACATTTCCCATGCCTACTCCACTATCCAGCTCATTACCTTCTCTTCAACCTATAATTTTTGTAGTGCCTCCTACCACTATCTTTACCAAACCTCCACTCTCACCTTGGCTAACCCATCCACTTCCATCTTCCACATTCCCTTCTACTTCATGCACTACCCCAACACATTTACCCAAGAAGGTACAATCCAATCCTAAAACCACACTACTTACCTAAAAGGTAGTCAAACCTACTCAACCTCTAACTCCCCCTCCAACAGTACCTCTTCCATAGAAGTCACCCAAACCTCCATCCAAACCCACTCTCACTTCTCATTGCGATCCCTTGGTAGGATCTTATGCTAACATCCTCATTAAGGCTGTTAGAAACCTCTTGCCATTACATTGCCACCTCTCAGGCCTTACAACCCACTCAAACCTAAACTAGAAGGGTTTGACGATACCATGATTTGCACTTATCATCATGTGTCAGGGCATGATGTTGAAAATTGTAAGGCCAAAATTGTAAGGCCCTTAAAAATATTATTCTTCAAATATGTTCTCTTAAAGAGATCTTTGACAAAGATGACCTTTTGGATGAAGATCCCATTCCACCTTCGCTTTGTATCCATGCATCCTTGCCCAATATCTATCCACCGGCCTTCACTTCCACCTCCATAGCCATCTTTTCTTCCTCTGACCTTTAAGATCAATATGGTCTAGATTAGAGAGCTAGCCCAACCCCCTCAAAATGCCAATGCACCATACTCATTTCACAGGCTCTTATCCCACACTAGGTTTTTGTCCCTCATGTCATTATACCTTTCACGAAACATCTCCCCAATTCTTGAAATAATTATGGTTCAAGTTTGCACTTGATCAAAAAATACACAGGAAAGAGAAGACTCAAAAACCCATCTAGTGCACCTACACCTACCATTCCATCTGCACCTACCCCCATGGTAACCAACCGTGGGTCATCATATCCTATCCGACGGAGTCACACATCATACTTTGATAAAAAAACTCACCAATATGCTCTAAAAATGTCTTTGTATGACCTCATCCAAACCTCTGAGTCTCATTGCTAGGCCCTCCTCAAGATCCTATAAACTATTGAGGTTCTACACAATGACCTTATGCCCGTTGCCGCCATATTCACACCTCATCATGTGGCTGCTCTCACTGCTTCACCTAAAACCTCTATTTCCACGACCACTCACCAAATTTCTGTCATCAATTTCTCTGACTCATAGATTTCTCATCACCATTCAGATGATCATGATCCTACCCTTTTCATCTTCATCCACATAGAGGATACTCGTGTCTGACACGTTATGATTGATGGAGGTGAAAGTATCAATATTATTTATTCCCGTGCATATGAAAAATGCACATACCTACCAATTGCATGCATAATAACCTAGTTATGTTGTGTTCTTTCAATGATGCTATGAATTCTACTCTTGACATCATCATCCTCCACATTTGCATGGGTCCCCGCACCATTCCTAAACTATTCTATGTTCTTGAAGGGGAATTCCAATACAACATGTTTCTTGGCCAACCCTAGATCTATGCCATGGGGTGTGTACCTTTGAATCTTCACCGTTACATCAAGTTTGAATATGAAGGACATCCTTACACTATTCAGGAAAATCCCTCACCTTTAAAAACTTGTAACATATTGTATTGACCCAATGATGTCATTATCCTAGTTAAGGCATCTACTATCGGTGCCGTTTTATCTACTACCAGTGCCACCTCATTTACTATAGATATCGCTTCACCTTCAATGATTGTTGCCTCATCTTCTTTTGTTGCTTCATCTACCACTTACTGCTACTTCCACCCACTCATCTCTCCCCACTATTGCCAAAACTTCCAAAGTTAACCCGTCTACCAATTATTCTTCTCCCACTCCAAATAGTTCATCTATTCCCTCCACCCAAGTACTAATTTCCAACCCTTTGGAAGGTGTTTTTCAATGCCTTACCCAGGGGAGTATCACTGTACAACATCGACACGTTCCAAACTCCTCAAGAGTATGGAAACCTTCATCAACACCCACATTATGATCATCATATATGAGAAGTGTAAAGAACCACCCACTTAAACACAACCTTTTTCATCTGACTTCCGTTACCTCACCAACCACCACTTCACCCACACCTTTCTTCATCATTGTGCTTGGAAGGGCTTTAGCTTTGGTCTTTATGAACAAGGTCATCACACAATTATTCCTTGCACTACCCACAAACATAAATACCACCATGGTATTGGATTTGTTGAACCACCTAGTCCTAAGAAGGATAGAGTCACCTCATAGAGGAAGAACCGCATTCTTCACCTTCATCACCTTCTTCACCTACTACACCACCTTCACCCACGGATTCTATGGATCCATAATCCATCCCTCCTAATTTTTTTTTTGAACACCATTTCCTTGGGACCTGTGACCTATCATCGCAATGGTGAGGCTCCCTCTTCCCTTCCTTTCCTTTATCCTGACATGATTAATGATGACAAACCTTCTATAAATGTCATTCAATATCATGATGATGATTCCATTCTCACCTATCTGGGTGCGAAGGATTCTTACATTCACCAGTCATTACCTTTTGAGACACAAACCATGTTGAATGAATCGACCATCGAGATCAAAATTCACACTCAAGATGACCCTCGAATTCTAAAGATAGGCCAATATTTAGATTATATTGAACAAGAAGCCTTCACCTCTTTCCTCCGAGATCATAACAATGCTTTTTCTTGGTCTTACGCCGATATGCCCAGTATTGACCCAAATATCATGGTACACAATATCGTTATTATTCCTGATGCCAAACATGTGAAATAGAAGTTGTGAAAAATGCATCCACGCATTTCCCTTTTTTCAAAGAAGAACTCCAATGTCTTCTTTATATTTCTTTCATTTTACCTATCAACTATCCTTAATGGACTTTTAACATTATTCCTATCACTAAAGCGATAGGGGAATCTTCATCTACATGAAATTCCATGACCTTAACCTCACCTATCCTAAGGATGACTTTCCTTTTCCTAGCATCGACCAACTTGTTGATGTTATAGCTGACCATGAGATGTTATCTCTTATGGATAGATTCTCGGGTTATAACCAAATATTACTCACACCTGAGGATAAACAAAAACCACCTTTATCACCCCTTGGGGACCTTTTGTTATCGTGTCATGCCCTTTGGATTGAAAAATGATGGTGCCACTTATCAGAACACGATGACCTATATCTTCCACAATATCATGCATAAAATACTGGAAGACTACGTCGATGACCTTCTTAGTAAATCTAAAAGTCAGGCCGAACATCTCCTCGTCCTCAAAATCATCTTTGACTGTCTCATCAAATACTGCATTCACCTTCAACCGAAAGAAGTGTGTATTTTATATTCTCTCTGGAAAGCTCCTTGGTTTCATTGTCTCTTTGCGGGTATCAAAGTCGATCCTGCCAAAATCAAGGCTATTCTTAAGATGCCTTCACCTACTAACCTTTGATAGCTCTGTAGTTTACAAGGAAAATTACAATCCATTCAAAATTTTATTTCCCAAATTTCTGACCGATGTCACCCTTTTCATCACTTTCTTAAAAGGATGTTTCCTTCAATTGGAATGACAAGTGCCACAAAGCCTTTGAAGTGTTGAATCAATACCTTCTTCATCCACTTGTGATCATCCCACCTAAGGACGACAAAACATTTTACCTCTATATTTTTTCCACTGACCATTCCTGGGTGCCATGTTCACTCATCAAGATCAGCAACACAGGAGAAATAATTTATTACATAAACCGTATGCTTTTAGATTATAAGACTCGATATAATCACATTGAAAAGAATTGCTTAGCCCCGGTATTTGTTTTGCCACTAAACTTTTCCACTACCTACTCAACCACAAAAATTTCTTCATCACCAACACCAACCCCTACATTACATGTATGCTAAGCCTTATCAACACCAACGTGCTTTGTGTTGGCTCATGCTCCTTGTAGACCTAGACCTAGAATTCATTCATCAAAATTATGTTAAGGGAAAAACCATTGCAGATCAACTTACGGATGCACATCTTTTTCTAGAAATGAGTCTTCTAACTTCGATTTTCCTAATGAATCTATCTACACTTTGTCCCTGGATGACACCATTTATCAAATGACCCTCTTCTTCATAGTTTTAAATGTCAACGTGGGGGTGGCGTAGGGGTTATTCTCATTCCTCTTAATGGCGAGCCTATGCCTTTATCTTTCAAACTTGACTTTGATTGTACCAATAACGTGGATGAATACGAAGCACTCGTGTTAGGTCTCTAAACTCCATTTCCTAGATGTTAAAACCATTAATATCTTTGGTGATTCTCAACTGGTCATCAACCAAGTCAATGGTTTATACCAATGTCGTAACGAAATAATTCAAAAGTATAAGCATCACGTTGACATGCTTTTGACTACCTTTGATAATTACGATATTCAAACTGTTCCACCTTCCACTAACAATTTATGGATACCATGTCTTACCTGACCTCACAAATACCTTCCTCACCTTTAGACTCTAAAATATTTGTCACAATACAATGGTTGCAGACACCTTCTTATCTCCTCTATGACGTAAATTTTGTGGGAAGAATTGAAACTAACCCATGTGATATATGGTATAAGCAGTTCATTGACTACCTCTCCCTTCAATCCTACCTCCAGATCTCACTCACAATGGTAAATGAACATTTCTCCAAAAGGTATCTTGTTACATCGTCATGAGGGCTCTTCTTTACAAAAGTGGCTTTGATAGTATCCTCTTACGATGCCTCACTAGTTCTAAATTTTACACCATTAAAGAAATCCATGATGTGATTTGTGGTGGACATTTCATTGGTTAGGATGTTCCAAAATGTATTCTTCAAATCGGTTATTACTGGCCAACCCTTAACCAAGATTATTACAACTATTTAAAATGTTGTGTGAAGTGCCAACAACATGCTAACCATCACCACACCCTAAGTCATGCCTTATAAGTCGCTAGGGACATCTGGAATTTCTCCCAATGGGGTTTATATCTCATTGGAGAGACCAAACCTCATTCTTCTCAACGTCACCAATGGATCATCACAACAACCAAATACTACACTAAATGGGTGGAATTCGTCCCTCTCATTTCTACCAAATTCGAGAAAATATGTGAATTCATTAACCATCACATCATTTTTCATTTTGGTGTTCCTCATCACCTAATAACTGAAAATGGTAAAAAATTCAAAAACGATACTCTATGAAAAATCTGTGATAACTTCGGTATTCAACTCAGTTTCTCTTCACCATATTATCCTTAAACCAATGGTCAAGCTGAATCAACTAACAAAACCCTCAACAAAATTCTCATGAAAGTCATCGATGATATTGGTAAGGATTGACATACACATATTCCTTTCACCTTATGGAATTATCACACTAGAATTCACACCTCAACCACTGCCACGTCCTTCTCTTTGGTTTGTGGTACAGAGGTCATCCTGCCTCTCGAAGTCCAAATTCCATCTCTTTATATCTCACTTAAAGACATGCTCAATGATGATGACTTTGGCCAAGACCGTTTAACACAACTTGAGTTATTAGATGGATGTCATTTAAATGCTCTCAACCAACTTCAAATCTACTAAAAACATATCAAACGTGCCTATGACAAACATGTTCATGAATGAACTTTCAAGGTTGGCGATCTTGTTTGTAAATAAAATCAACATGTAACAAAAGATGAGAAAAGTAAACGAGGAAAGTTTGCTCCTAATTGGCTTGGATCTTACATTGTCACCCATACCTATAGATCAGGTGCTTATCGTTTATCTTCTCTTGAAGGTAAACTTGAACTTGAGCCCCTTAATGCCTTGCATCTTCGACCGTTATATTGTTGAATAAATTAATATATCATTTTATGTTACTTACATAATCATCCCTTGAGTGAACCTCTCCTTCCACCTACCTATTTCAAGGACTAACGACTCAAACAAAATCATGTGATTATCCATCACCGTTTAGCCTTATCTTCAATATGAGTATCATGGCTCTACTCATGGCATGATTCTCATGGATACTTTTCATCCTTTTCAGGATGGAATCCCATGGTTGTTCGTCACTTAAAAACCTCTCTTGCATATCTAACCTCTCTTGTGCTATGGTTTTGCCTTCATACAAGAGGCTTATACTCCTTTATAGTCTTGTCCATGACTTCAAGTTCAAAAACAAAAAAAAAAAAAATACATGGGATAACCACAAAATCAACTCCTTGAGTCAAACTTCTCGCAAATAGATGAATCCCTCAAAGGAAATCTACCTCTCTTTCTTGCTGCTATAAGTAGACTGCTCCCTCAAGGACAAATATAAAAAGTTAGCTATATTGTACAAAGTCTATCAAAAAAGACAACTATTTTTGAAAAGAAAAATAAAAAATTATCTTGAAGCTTCCCGCATCGATCAGCTTCACAAAGACCTCAAGGAGAACCTCTTTATCCCATTATAGAATTCCCACATTGATCAGTCTATACATGTAAAAAGCAAAAAAAAAAAAAAAAAATAAAGAAAAATATAAACTTTTTGTCATGGACTTGCCTATTCTGGTTTTGGGTATCTTGTAGAAGGGGCATGTTGTCTCACAACAAGGATACACTAAACACAATCCTCCACCTTACCTCTTTTTATTCTCTTCTTCCTATTCAAGGGATGACATGTGTACTTCACACATAGTGATCACACCACTTATTTCACCTATAGACCTATCACATCATGCAAAGTATCTAGGGACTTACACTCAATAAGTCCAAGGATACGACATTTATGGTCTTTGCCAACTTGGGGCATTCTACTTCTTTTTAATTCATCTCTGCCTACCTTGTTGTTTATTCTAAATAGACTCGATCATTGAAATTGAATCACCTATATACCTTCATCTATACCCATGCCTAATTTACCTTTCCTATTACCTATTCAATATTCGACTTTTCCTATTTCTAACACATACCTTACCCAACCAACTTATCAATCCAACTTACCTATGCATCTAACCTAACCAACTCTCATTATTCTTGGTTTATGGGAGAACTACATTTTCTTGAGGCCCCTTTCACTAGGGCTATGTAGGTAGCACTCTGAGGGCATGGGGCCCTTGGAGGTTAGCTCAACCACTCTTTTCTCCAACCATTTTCTCCCCCTCAACCAACCCACTTAGTTAGTTTCCATATACATAAACACTTGGAAATTCACGTACAACAAACCATACATCATAACATCAACCAAATCATGCCTAAATCATATAATTTCCATAAAAATAATAACTTGGAAATTTTCAACTCAACCATGCCTAAACCATCTATTTTTCATGATGCCAATACAATGACAATCCATACTGACTCCACCATGCCTACATATGACTCTACCATCTACATCATACCATACCTACATCTGACTCCACCATGCCTACATTTGACTTAACCATGCCTAAAAATCTAGTTTCCATAACATCACAATAGTGGAAATTAAATCATTCAACCATATAAAAAGTTGACTCAACCATGCCTACATCTACTTTCCATAACATCAATGGTTGGGGAATTCAAAAACAAAACTCAACCATAACTACATACCTAGTTTCCATGAGAACAATAGCTTGGAAATCAAAATAACATCATCTTAGTTTTATCACAAATATAAACTCAATCATGCCCAATCATCTAGTTTCCACAACGTCAATATAATGGAAATTCAACATATCATTCACAACCTAAATCAGCCAAACCATGCCTACAACATCTAGTTTCCATCACATCAATAACTTGGAAATTAAACCAAACCATGCCTACATGTCTACATTTACATGATAACAATACATTATAAATAAAATCAAACACATCATATAAACCATCACCATCAACTATATAAATGGAATGTTTGTGTGTCAATACATGTATACACAGATATAATAATATAGTGTCTCAAAACCTCTCATATACAATCTCTCATCTTGGCACACGCATGTCCAGGATATATGTCAAAAATCAAAATACAATGTCAGATATCATCCCTGTCTCACCCATATGAGGGGTTGAGACCTATACTACTATCTCTAGTACCCTCATTTGATCCCGGTCTCCTCACGCTCATCATCTCTCCAGTAGCCTCATCTGGCCTTGTCCTCCATTAACTAGTCACCTCCCTTTGGCCATGCCCATGAGATCAGTGACTACCTTTTGTACTAGTACTATGAGTCCTCTGGCTGACCACCTTCTGGGTCCTGTGCTCGACGTATGTCATCACCTGAAGACCAACATCTAAAATCTTATCTTGATAATATCTCACCTCTGACATAGAATCTCTATAGCTGACCATAGAAATTTCCTGGGGTGGTGTCATAGCTCTGACACCTACATGTAGACCCTCTACTAGTACTAGTGGTCCCTACCATGCTATCTATAATAAGGGACTCTATCTCGGTGCCTATTCCCATATAATGGGACCTTTTCCTACTTTGTTGGTGCCATGTAGCTACTACGCTACGTGCCTATAATGCATTCACTTAGGTTTGTGATGCTTTAACTAACCCCCCTGTAATGTGACTATTTGGGCCTATAACCCTATCACCTGCACTTGCAAAGCTGCTACCTATCCCCCATCCCCTACCAAAGCTTGTGCAGAGCTTGAGCATGTGCTGAGCTAGCTTCCGTGTAACCCAATCACATGTCCTTTGAGGGTGGCCACTTGTGCTCTATGCCTATGCCTGTGATTTATAATCTATAAAGCAATTACCTTCCCATGTTGTGAATCCCTCTGCACTATCACTATATCTACATCCGATCGGCTCGGCTATGGTGGTGCTTCTGTATTTGTGCTACCCACCATTGTCTATATGCAACAGTGGTACCTACGTCATCAATCCTCCTATCTGAGACCTTCTCCTCCTGCCCTACTGGTCCTATAGGATGAGGTGGAGATAAAGGTCTCTCCACATCATCTCTGCGATACGAGAGAAATTATGGGGGCACATTATCTGCATCTTGAGCCCAAATTTACATCGCCAAAATCTATCCATTGGAATCATCTCATGCTCACCGACACATCTCCCCTGTATCCATCTGACCAACTTGTATACCCCTTATCTCTTCTCATACCTTCCATAAGATGAGAAATCCACATATGGCCGCCATACAATATCCATAACATATAACCCATCTAACATCCATATGTAATATGCCACATCATGAGACACCTCCTCTACCTGGAATGAGCCCTTTCACCGGCACCCATCTCCTATAAATAGCTCTCATAAAACCTTAATACCAATAATGTCTCAAAAGTCCCTGTGGGCGCACAATAACTATGTGATCATATGCCCAGCAATGGTGCGGTAGATAAATACAACAAATACCATACTTCACACATCCTCTAATAGGTCCATAGCTCCTATACAAATTTAACAAGTAGGTTTGGTGCCCACGCAAAACAAATGTGCTCCTCAATCATGTCTATAAAACCCCATCGATTGCTTAGGGAAATATGCCGCTCTCTCGAATCAGGGAGTGCATAATCCACCGCCATCATCAATATTGCTAACCTTGTCTCCTACGGATGTGTAATGTACATAGCTTCATAGTTGATCCTAGAACTCGTGCTCGGTCGGATCTCCCACATCCTCCCCAAATACTACGATTTTTAGGCTCAATTTTCTCATCCAATGAAATTTGATATATCGTCTCCCCACAATTATAGCCGTAAAATCCTATACACATCCTCTAGCATGATAGTCATCTCACCGGTGGGTAGATGAAAGGTATTGGTCGCTAAGTTCCATCTATTGATGAGAGTGACCATTAAACTATGATCTCGTATGATGCGCTGGTATCTCCTCACACCGACAAGCCCAACATCTCTCATATGGTCCCACTCATTCTTAGTGACACTACTGTGCATATGTACCAACAACAGTGGCACCCTATCCACATAGTCAACTGGTGATGCACCTACATCATTACCAATTAAACCCATCAAACACTTACCTCTTTTTAATATTCTATTCACACCTACCCAGTCCCATCCCATACACACTTTTCCTAGCCTCTCTATTTTCTACCTAAGTCACTCGCCTACCCTATATTATGTCTTGCCTAAACACGTTCACATATTTTGGTTTACTACTTTCCTGCCTTCACCAATTTGACACGACTTGCACCCAAAACCCAAACATTCATACCTAGGTTCACCCTAAACCCCACATAATTCTATCATTTTATACACCTATTCTCTCTACTGCTACCTCCTTGCTTCATTATCTATCCTACCTTTCCGTTCTTCTCTATTTTTTCCATCTAAAAATTTAGTTTTAGGACTTGTTCACTTTTACAATGACTAGAACCGGTCACCCTTTTACCCCAATGATGATGGAAAGCCTACTGAACATCGGAAATCTGCCGATGCCTGACAAGCGGTGTGGTCACTGTTCGGCTTCTAATCCAAACCCCCACACCCCCACCTTTCAAAAAATTGATAAAACTACCTAAAACCTACCCAAAACCCTCTAAATCCCACCCACATTCATTTACCAACCTATTTAACCTACATTGGCCCTCCCCATACCTAATTTCATCATTTTAACCTAAATTTAAAATCAAATATAAATCCCAAATCTTTCAATTTTTACTTTGGTTTTAATCCAAAACCACACATGAGGATTGAATCCTACCTCTACTTGAGGATGTCTCCTTGGTGGGATGTCCTCTCCTCCTCCCACACCTTCTCTTGCCTCTACCATAGCTCAACTCACTCTCTCAACTATCAACCAATCCACTCACTCAGAAATATCTTGTGGGTCCACTCAAAGAAACTTCAACTCAGCTTGACAAATAGCCCTGTCATTTTCTCCCATGTCAAAATCCCAAATCCGTCCTCTCTGTCATTTTCTAAAAATAAAAAGTCCAAATAAACTTTTCCAAACGTGGGTTTTGTGTTTTATTACCAAATTTTCATGACCGATCATTCAGGATCCCTAGTTGAAGGCAGGCATCGTTTCTTTTCTCTTGACCAGTATCAGTTTACCTTTGACTAGTATCAATCACCCTACTTAAGCCCACTATGCCACATTTCATCACATTTGATTGCCTGTTGCAATTTTCTTGCTACCCCACCCTTACCCAAGCCCTTATGGCTCAACCTATCACCTTATTACCTAACCTACGACCTTCATTTCAGTTGGGAATTTTTTTCCTATACCACAACCTTACCTATCAACCTAACTATTAACCCGACCTCGCCCATTAGACACTCAAATTCTCTTACTCATTATACCTTGCGACGATGCTACTTATATTGTTTAGCCTACCAACCTTTCCTTGCCTAATGCCATGATGTTTATCTTGACCAACATAAACCTATTGGTGCTATGGAACCCACCTAATGCTCATTCCTACACCTAGCCTAGTTGTGTTTTAGGACCGTATCCTATACCTTGGATACTTGGATCACATCAACCTTGTTTGGATAAACTATCGACCTTTGACGATGTAGAGTTTGTGAGCTCTTCAACCTAGTGCCTTGTCACATTCTATATGTGTATGTGTGTGTGTGTGTGTGTGTGTGTGTGTGTGTGTGTGTGTGTGTGTGTGTGTGTGTGTGTGTTTGAATAAATTTTCCTATTACCTACACCCAAAATAACCCTTTCCCATGCCTAAACCCTACCTTATTTTTCTTCTTCACCTACCATTTTATCAAACTCATCACCAATTCAGCCCGCTCCATCAGATCTAATTTTGAGGGGGATCACATCAACCCATACACTGGGGCAACCACTCTTGTTTTTGTCAGCTGGTTCTTACCAATACAAGATACGTGACAAAAAGGGGCAAATGTAGACACCCAAAATTGGGTCACAACCCTCTAAATCACCTTCGACTAATTAATTTAATATTTATTCCCCCACCATGCCCACTTGCACACATTTTAATTAATTTAATTATCACAATTAAGTTAATTATCTAACTCACCTAGCCACCTCACTTATCCATCTCACCCTTTCCACCTCACCCTAGACCCATTCTAAACCTATTAATTGCCTTAGACCAAGTCCCCACTTATCCTAACCAATTAGGACTCTTTCCAACCCTAATTATTCATGAACTTTAATCCTCTAACTAATTCCACACTTTAATTTATGCCATTCAACTCCCCAAACCTGGACTAAGCCAAAGACCATGCAAAATTTTAGAGAGAAACCCTATTTTTGGCAAGTTAGACCAATTCTCTTTAACCGACGTCGGTTATCCCTCACACGCACTAGTTCCTAACCACCATTGGTTACCCTTAAATAAGATTTTCTAACTCTTTTCATGGGTTCTCCAATTCATTCATTCACTTCAAGATTTGGCATTCTAACTCTCGATCACTCAAGCTACTCGACGAAAAACTAGATTCCATCGATATTCACTAGAATTCAGTCATCTCATCCACAACTTTGAATCATCACAACAAAGCACATAGGATCCATTTCCATGGCATTGGACACATTCCCATATCTCCCACAAATGCTCGTCAATCATCAACCACCTTCAGATCTACAAGTTACCAGATAAGTAATTCATTCTTATTTGTTAATCTTTCATTTTGATCTTAAGTCTTTCATTTACGTCTTCCATCCGATCCTTCTCTATCCCAAATACCACCTTTCACCTGTTTACCACCTATTCCATCAACCTAAACCATTTCACCCATCCTAGCACCTCTACCACCATTGTTGAGCCTTAACAAAAATCATATCATTCTCCCCAAAGCCCCTCAAATCTTTGTGCAATCATAGAGAGACCCAAAACACCATTTTTAATATTTCCACTATATTTCCCCTACCAACACTGGTCACCCAACCGACGTTGGTCATTTTCCAATACTAGTATCGGTTGCCTAACCGATACCGGTCTCTGTGACTGTCAATTTTACCTAGAACTGCGATCTCATAAGTTTCACCAAAAAACCCAGAATCACCCAAAACCCTGCCTAGACCTTGCCTAACACCTTAGTGACCTTTCCCAACCAAAACACCACCTTTCCTAGTACTAGATTAGTTTGTATTTTTAGTACTTTTCTTAATCTAGTGTATTGATAATGTTTTGAGACACCTAAATCAAAGTGTTAACAATAGGACCTTTACTTCTCACATTTATTTTCATTAATTTGATAAAATAGTGGATTGACATCCATCTAAGAAGTATCATACTTCTCGGAACTAACATTTTATAGGTAGTCCATTACCATATACTGTTTAACTCTCTCTTGTGGTCTTGTTGTGATTTTACAGGTAGTTCCTCCTAACCAAAAGGAAGCTCTCACATTCGGTCTGATCAAATTCAACAATGTATATAACCTTCTCCCGACTATTCATAGGTATTCCTCCTACGCCCATCACCCTTATCTATTTTATATCATTACTTTGAGGTGAAACAAGATAAACCGGTCATCTCCGATGTAATCTCTAGAAAAATCTGGTCCCATCATTCGAACGATGCCTCGTAGGCACGAGAGTCACCCACGTCACTCCCGCATCTCTAATAATTCTAAATCCATCTACAGGGTTAGTCAAGTCATTTATTATGATCTTATTCTTCTATTATGTCATCTAATTCTTCTATTTTTTCACGCCCTAGTGAAAGTTCCCTCGAGCACCGGGGCCCACCTTCGCACATCGGTGCGACCTTGTGCATCCGTGCACCCTATTTTCCCCTAACCCTCTTACATGCGTGAGCGCACCTCTTATGACACTAACACATTTTTGTTTACACAAGCGCATAGGTGTATACAAATTTTTGAAAAATGGCATGAGCGCACCTTCTAAATCATTGGAAAAAATGCGCTTATGCATGTTCAAAGACACTAGTGCAACCCCATAAATGCAGGCGCGCCCCAAAGGGTTGCAATGACACATTCGTGTGGGATTTCTACCCTATTTAATGCCTAAATAAATGCATTTTAAATGCTATAAACTGAAAGAGGTAAAGAGTTTGGTTACGTGTACTTGTGGGCCATCCGATGGAAGCCTCATATAGTCTCTCACACTATCCACATGGTGTTTCTAGTTCTGCACCCTTTACATATTCTCTCAAAGGTCAGAGCTCAATCAACAGTAAAAAAGTAAGTGTGTGTGGTAAATGAACTCGCCGCGGTGGTTTATATATCACTTTTACCACCTGTGATGTGTTTCTCATCTCTCGAGGCACCCTAGAGCCATTGTGGTTCTTCTAAATTATTCTAGCACTCACCGTGATGATTATTTTTAAATAATTAATTATTTTGCGACCATTTTTTTCTACAACGGGGCATGTTTTTTCTTCTCGACGGACTTTTCTACTACTAGGGACATATTTTTGCCTTACGATGACTTTTGATGATGTCCCATGACTTAATTGTATATTTTGTAATATGAATTTTGATGATGTCCCATGACTTCATTGTATATTTTGTAATATTTTCTTCATAAAAATTAAAAAATTAAAAATAATATAATTTTTTTCAAAAACCCAAAAAAATGGTAAAATCTGTAAAAATCCCCAAAATTGCAAAACTTCATTTTTTTTTCAAAAATTGGTAAATGAAATGCATGCATCTTGCACATGTATCAAATTCATTATCCTCAAACATCGAAATTTGTCCTACAAAAACATCTTTCTTAGGTTATTT
Organism: Taxus wallichiana var. yunnanensis; assembly: GCA_018340775.1. Taxonomy (NCBI): domain Eukaryota; kingdom Viridiplantae; phylum Streptophyta; class Pinopsida; order Cupressales; family Taxaceae; genus Taxus; species Taxus wallichiana. The sequence goes on along the minus strand of CM031236.1, from coordinate 655,109,123 downwards.
CTTGTTCTTGTCTCAAACGACTTGCAAATCATTGTGATCTACCTCTATTAACAAAGTTGGCTTGCTTACTATGTCGGTACTCTGTGCAATGCGGTGAGTTTCCAGAGACTATGTCATAGTGCATGAATTCTTTCCATGGGACTACTTGTGTGCTCCGTTATTACCCTCGCATGTATCCTTACTAGGGGCACTATTTTTAACCCTTGTTGTTACAACACAAACATTCGAGAACTGAATCTTGATAACAAAAACATTGGTGCAACTGTTGTCTTGAACATTGTTTATTTGAGTATGTGTGATTGTACTTGTTTCTTTGTTAGGTTGGCTAGTTTAATTTCTCATATTGCATTGCATTATGTATGTTGCATGGAGTTAAGCATCGTTTTACTTTCTCATATTGCATTGCATTATGTATGTTGCATGGAGTTACATATTTTTAACAATGAACAAATGTTAGTAATATAACTTTTCATGTTATTTTACACTTTTGTTTATTTTAATAAAGGCCAATGATGTAGATCATAGGGGCAACATGATGAAACAAAATTTTCTTATTGAAGATTGGATGCAAAGAGCTATTCCTATTCTCCACTTTCATGTCTTATCACTATTAATTTTTCTTCCAAAACACAGGGCAATAAACAATCATGTTTATTCCTATCTTATTTCTTCTATCCATTTTGATCATATTTTTGATTGTCGATTGAATTATTCTATCACCCCATCGACACTTAAGGGGGCATCCTTCATTCTACTAATTTTTCTTCAAAAAATTACTTGCTTATGCTTGTCTACTATATTTGAAGTGAAGTCACTTACTTCACCTCAAACAGGGGCAAATGTAGACACCTAAATTCCACTTTTGCAATCTTATTGCCAAAAGCACACTAATCACTCTCATTCTTACCATTTCCATTATAATTAGTGATTTTTGCTAATTAACTAATGTTTCTTACCATTTTGGTTAATTAACAATGCTTTGTTGATTACCTATCCTCTTTTGCATTCAGGATGCCACTTTACAACAAATCGTAAGTCAAAATCCTCTTCCAAACAAACAATTAGCGATTATTAGCTAATTAAGCCTATTTTACTCTTATTTTGGTCAATATACCCTATTATTGGCTCAAATCCCTCTTCCAACCATTCAAAATCACCCCACTTCCTTCCACAACATCTCAGAAGGATTCAAAAGCTTATCCTAGCCTCCTAATTGACCCTAAGTGGTTGATTAAGGCTCCTCACATCCTAATCACTTGTTAATTCACTAATCATGATTAACAAGCCTTAATCAGGATTAGTAATTCTTAATATACTTTGTGCTTTTAGTCCCACATGCACCAAGATGCAAGTTTTCCTCAAAGGAAAAAATATAAAAAGGACTAACCACATACCTTTAAACTTTACACCATGCTTTGATTTGCATATCATATAAGAAATATGATTAATAGCCAAGCTCAATCCTTGCCTCAAGTATTCAATGGGGTTAGTAGATGGGTATCTAATATTATCTTGTAGTCATTTTTAGAGATACCATCTCACCTTCCTTGGAGTAGCAAAAAAACCCCAATTTGATTGCTCCTAGATCTATTTAGGTCTAAGTTAGTTAGCAATTGAATATTAAATAGGCATGCTTTAGCTAAGATAGATTGATATATCATGTTAGTTCTTTTAAGCATTCCATTAAGCTTTAATCATTGATGTAACTATTTTTATATTCAATAAGCATTTGTTAATTAGACTATGTGGTGTTAGTCTTGTTAGTTTAGCTTTTCTTGGAACTTTTAGTAGTCTTCAATCTTATCTCTTTCACAACGACCGATCCGCATAATGCAACCGGGTCGGTAGTAAGTTTCACTACTACCAAATGCCTTGCTTCATCATGGCATGAACACTTTCCTTCCGTTACCGACCGGTAGCACAAAATTCATTGTCATCCGGTAACATTCGTAAAAATGCTACCGACACCCTTGTTTTCATTTGAATGCTTCTCCATTTCCATCTTTGTGCAACCAATTGGTAGCACCCAAAATTCTATCAGCGTTCTTCATCCTTGCAACCATCGACCTGCTGCCCCGGTATAGACCCATGCTACTGGGCGAGTAGAATTTTGAGTGCTACTAGCCGGTAGTATCTAAGGATGCTACCGACACTTCTACAACATGTTTTTCCTACAAACTTCTTGGTTGTGCTACTAACTGGTAGAATAAAATGGTACCGGCTGGTAGCATCTATATTTTCTATTGAGTGGTAACATAAAAATGGTAATGACAGGTAACATATATTGATGCTATTAGCAGGTACTAAATCCCACAATCTACACAACTCTTTGAGCTTACACTAGCTCGAATAATAGCCTAACTCGCCCATCTTGTCCATTGAAACCAACTTGGCTTCAACCCTTCACATGCTCACCAACGCGTGGCGCATGGAGACAAACTCGGTTGAGCCAAACCATGAGCTACCCTATAAATGGAAAAGCATGCCTCAATCGGTTATCGATGCCTAAATCTGTTAAGTTATCCATTTTACAGGGGGTGCAAAAAATGAATAACAATTTGACAACTCGCGGGATGATCTATCTTTTAGATCTGAAAGACCAGTGACCCTTTAGGATCCATTGGTCATGGAGTCATTTTTATTGTTGAAATTGAACACACCCGAGAATCTACCCCTTAAACCTCTAAAACACTATTGGGGCTGTCATTTGCTATAAAACCTAGGTTGAGACTGTCTTTTCCATCACAAGACCCTTCCTAAAACTGGAAAGTGCAACAAAAAAGGCACAACTATATACAAACAACAAAACCATACATATCCCAAATGGAACATGTAGAGTGTGCACAAGCACTTATTACAAAAGTAAACCTAAACTAACAACATAACAATGTGTCACAAACACATAGAGGAATTAGAAACCTAAACTAATATGTACAAAAATGAGATTTAACTTTAGTAACAATACTTTAGGTAGATTCCATTGACTAGAATCTGTAGTTCTTCTCCATCCAACTTTGATAGTTAGAAAGCATTTTTAGTTTTACAACCTAAAATCAAGTAAGGGCCACTCCATATTGCATCAAACTTGGAGTGTCTTCCTAGTTTGGCCCTATTAGCATCCCACTTCAAGACCATATATCCCTCTTGGAAGCTCTTATCTTTTTCCCTTTTATAAAATCTCATCTTAATCTGAGCTTGGTATTTCTCCATTGCTTACATAGCTTGATTTCTGATTTCCTCAAGCTCCATGAGATCTACATACCTCACTTCCATGGCCTCAAATTCAGATAATTCCAACTACTTGACAAGTTCTAAGGCTTGTAACTCTAGGGATATTGACAATCTTTCTTCCTGCCCATGCCATAAACCAACTTATCGGGAGAGATACTAGTTGACCTCTTGGGTGTGATTCTATCATCCCATAAGGCTAATTTCAACTTGGTGTGTCATGTTCTATAGTTATCATCTAGAGTCCTCCTTATGATTTTAAAAATATTTTTATTGGTGGACTCAGCCTGCCCATTACCCTGAGGGTAATAATTTGAGGAAGTGCTCAACTAGATGCCATTTTCATTTCCCATTTGGATATTTTTGTCCTGAGAAAAGCTAATGAATTATATGATATCATAGTTGAAGGGACTCCAAATCTAGTCAAAATACCTTCATAAATTTCTAGGATGTTGGATTCATTTGCTTCCTTGAGTGCAACTACCTCTGTCCACTTAGTGAAGTAATATATGGCTGTGATGATCCATTTTTGGCCCAAGCTATAGTTTAGATTAATCACTCCAATTAAATCCAGCCACCACTTTGTATGAATGGCTACTCAACCGAGATAAGGTGGAGTGGAAGGGCTGCTAGATTATCTTTACTCGTAAACAAGGCACACTTCTTGCATTTCTTAATCCATGCATGATAGTCATTAAAGAGGTTATGTCAATAATACCCTACCTTCATAATCCTGAGAGTTGTCACCCTTGGGGAAAAATGACCACCTATTTCTTTATCATGGAATTCATGTAACATTTTCTCTATTTGATCTGTCTTGATGCACCTTAAGAGGACACCATTGACATATTTCTTGAATAAAACACCATTAACCAACACAAATGGAATACAATGAAACTTGAAATACCTTCTTTTTTCTTTGCTAAATCCTGGAGGACATAGACCTATTTGAAGGAAATGGATCATGTCCTGGGTCCAACAAGGAGTGGGAATACCATCTGTAGCTTGTTCTTGATCATCTTGTAACACTAAAACAACTTCTTCCTCTTTATCTTTCCTTGCATGCTGATTTGAAGCCATCTTCTCACAAATACCTTTACCCATGACCACTCTGTCTCCCTAATATCAATGTCATATTCCATGACCTGGGTAATCCAACCTACCATTTTTTCATTCAAGTCCTTGTTTAAGATAAAATCCTTCACTCTGGCATGAGACACTAGCAACTAAATCTTGTTGTTTGAAACCAAGTGTCTAAACTTCTTCAAACTCCTTATAACAGTGAGGACATGCTTCTCAATGAAAGAGTACCTCACCTCATAGTCTTCCAAGATTTGATGAAGAAATGAATTAGCTACTCGGATCCTTCCTTGTTTGGCTACACCAAGATGGTAGAGATTGTGTTTGAACCACCAAAGGAATAGAGAATGAAGTCCTTGGAAAAATATGGGTTGATGAGAGTTGGAGCTTGGGATATTGCATGTTTGATATCCTCAAATATCTCCTTTCCCTCTGTTGTCCACTTAAATAAAAGGTTCTTCCTGAGAATCATTGTTAATGCATCAATAAGAGTGAAAGCATCTGGCATGAACCTTCTGACAAAGTTAATTCTCCCCAAGAAGCTTTGGAGATACTTCTTATGACTTGGAAAAGGTAGAATAAGGATAAATTTAACTCTTTTGGGATCAATTGTTAATACTTATTTAGACATAATGCGTTCTAAGAGCTTTCCTTCATGAGCTAGGAAAATACATTTCTTCGGATTTAGAGACACTTTGAATTGTCCGCACCTTTCAAATATTTTTCTAAGATGAAGGAGGTAATCAGTCAATGTGTTCTTAGAGAATACAATTATTTCATCTAGGTACACAATAACTATCTTGTTAGTTAACCCCTTAAATGCCATATCCATGGTTTTTTGAAATGAATCTCCAACATTTAATAAATTGAATGACATCTTCATGTAAGAATATGTGCCCTATTTTTTGATGAAGATTTTCTTAAATTGATCTTCCTCTTTCACCATGATTTGATTGTAGCCTAAGTAACCATCTAGCAATGAAAATATTTTTGAACTTGCTACTACTTGCAAGATTTTCTCCATAGAAGGAAGTTGAGAGAAGATCTATTCAAGTCCCAAAAATCGACACCCAATCTGATTTCCCCTTTTCTTTTCTTGACTGGCACGAGGTTAGAAACTCATGAAGAGTGCTTGATTGGAAATATGATACTTGCCTCTATGAGCTTGTTTAGTTATTTTTTCATGAGAGGCTAAATATGAGGGTTCACTGGCCTTTGCTTATGTCTAATGGGCTTGGTTTCTGTATCTATCTCTATAGTGTGTTGGGCCAAATTTGGATCAAATCCTCTAAAATATTCATAACTCCAAGAAAAGATATCTATAAATTCTTGAAAAAGTTGTACAACATCAAATTTTCTTGAATGGTACTTACTTTGTCAATTTGGATAACTTTTCCTTCTTTGACCAAAATTGGTTATGTATCTTCACCCTTGACCTTGATGTTAGATTTCTCCTTCCATAACTGGTCATTAGGATTGAATACTGACTCTAGACTCACCGAACCTTTTGAGAGCTTGTTCATTCTCAGCTGGACTAATTGATCCACATATTGTCTTTCCAATTTGTATTGATTCTTGGAAGAGAAATATGCTTCGCCTAGAGGAAATGTATGATCTACTAGTCACTCTCAAACACTTTCCAACTTGTGTTATTGTCTTGAACAAATGATCTCACCACTACTTTGATATGAGGTTGAATTTGATCCTTCTTGATACTTTCAACAACATCAAATGATGCCCTAATCGTTGTAAGTATTTTTGTAGCCTCATTTTCTTCCTTAGAATAGAATCACTTCTAAATGCCTCAAAGTCTTCAATGAGATCCCATACTTGATTCTTGTAGGTCTTTAGGAGGTCATTTTTTATAGCACACAATCCTTGAATCTGATTTGCAACTGATCACTTGTCTCTAAAAACTTGTAAGTTCTTGATACCTCTTTTCCTTGCCCAGTGTAATCCATGGATTAATGCTTCATACTCAACTATGTTATTTGAGCAACTAAATTGGAACCATAAAGCTAAGTAATACTTGTTACCTTTTGGAGATATAAGCATTGTTCCTCCTCCTGCACCTTTCTTACTCCTTGAACCATCAAAATATAATTTCCAAACTTCATTATCATCTTCATCATTTGGTTTGGTGATGCTAGGAAGAGGTGGATTTTCCTCATGTAGAAAATAGATGCCCATTTCAACTTCCTCCATCTATTTATATGGATCATAAACTTGTCTTTCATGAGCCCACTCATCAAGTGTTAAATCTGAATGCCTCCAACCTTGGTATCTTCTTCCTTGGTGCTTGGGAAATCTTCTTGATCAAAGGTTGAGAAGTTGGCATTGATTGGACTTGGCATGTAAGGATTAATGTGGTAATTTGAAATTGGTTTTGATCTTATTGTAACTTTAGCTGTATATCTTGTTCTGAAGAGCATGTGGGACCAATCAGCTGATAGGTACCCACCAATTTTAGACATGAAATCCCTTGAAAAAACAAAACAAAGAGTAGTGGTAAATCAATGATAAATATGTCTTACTAGACTGTGACATTTGGGAAAGCATGCAACGTTAGATTTAAATTATTGATGATTCCAAATGTTCCCATTGTTGTTCCATCTAATTGTACCACTCCTTTTGAGACAAGTTCATACTTTAGACCTAGATGGTATGTTATTTGTTTAGGCATTACTGAGCTACTTTCCCTTGAGTCAATCATACAGTTATGTACCAAGGTTGTTCCCAATAATTAGAGATACATAAAATGGAGGAGGTTTCATGTTTCTACCTGGCTTGACCTCCTTCTTGTTGAGTTGCATTGGTTAGCACATTTTCTTGATCTTTGGATGACTCATTGGAGATGGAAAAGATGGCCAGGACATCATGTAATAGATCCCTTTGTCCCAAAATCGTCAAAGATTCCCATATATAGATGCTTACATTTGTTTTCTTCATATGATAAATGATCTTAAATAGAGATGGATTATCCTTTTGCTTCCCTTTTCTTGGTGCCACTTTCTCTTGAACATGAGCCGATACAAAATGAACTCTAGGATGATTTTGTGAGTTTGGGGATGGTTTTGAGATACCAATTCACTGGAGTGTGATAAAATGTTGAGAAACACTTGCATTTGATGATTTTCCTTCCTCTATATTTATTTTCTTAGACCTTGTGTTGGTTGCTTCCCCCTAAGAAGGAGACTGATTTATACCACAAAAATCCTCTCGCTTTCCGGTTTGTTAGTGAAATATCATTCTGGGGTGCCTCTTGAGTGTTTTTTTGTTGCTGATTTTATTTTTCATTTTTCTCTTGTGCAACATAAAAAATTTGTACCATTAGAGATTGATTTAGCATATCATTTAAATGTTTTTCCTGATTATGGGGTTGTCCAAGAGGGAAACACCATTCATATTCCTATACAAGGTTATTCTAAACTGGAACCAAGGCTCTGGATGTTGAAGCTACATTAGGATTATATGGTTGAAATGTCCTAAGAACATGATGGTGTCCTTGGTTTTGATTAAAGACTTGAGTAGGAGGTCTATTAGACTGATATGAGGTCTTATTGGGTTGGTACTGCTTTTGATAGGTCTGAAATTTTGAGCTTTTTTCCTCTTGAGGGTTACCAACTCATTCCCTAGGTTCTGTAATTGTTTCATAACCTCTTGGAGTTTAGTTGAGGTGCTAGAAGAAGAGGTATAAGATTAATTGGAACTCTAATTTTTAGGGGTAGGAATAGGGGCTAACTCAGGTGTCTTGCTAGAACTAGGATTCCCCATTTCGAATAAATAGGAATAGGTGGCCTAGGTGCAAGTTTACTGGATTGAATTAGGAAATTCTCAGCTCTAATGGCTATGACATAAGCTCTTGGTAAAGTTATCCCTCCCATAGATTGTATCATGACAAATATATCAAAATTTAGAGCTTTAAGGAAATAGAGAAATACACCTTCAGTAGCTAGTCTTATGGAAATTGGAATCCTATCCCATGTTCTTTGGAATATGAAATTGAATTCATCCATCTGTTCATTTGGTGCTCTTTTGATTGTAGTCAACTACTCCAAAAGAGATAAATTATCTTCCCTTTCCCCGAATTGGTTACAAAGTCTTGCGCATAGCTCATTCCAGCTTCTAAATTGATCCCGTCGCTAAGATTTTGAACCACTATAAAGATTTTCATTTGAGATAAAAGGAAATAAAATTGATTAGAACATCCATATAAACAATATCATGAATAACATAGACATTTGTAATGTCCAAGATGTAATCAATTGGGGTTGTGTGATTCTCTCCAGTGAAATATGGAATTTTTTCAATGTTGCCACTAGAATTGGATTATATGCATTGAGATTAAGTGGACTACTACCCATAAAATTGACAAATGGATTTGGTGGTTGTTGAGCCATTTTGATTGGTCTAAGAACTCTATTTGATTGAAGAAATGGCCTACCAGGTGGAGGTGTTGAAAGAGTCTTATTTGGTGGAGATGGAGATCTCTGGACTTGTCTTCCTCTTCTTCCTCTTCCTGGAGATAGCTGCAAATATTCAAATATCCCTTCTTCTCTTGTTCTAGACCTAGTTTGGATCCTTCTCATGAATATGAGGAACATGTGCTGCTAAAACCACTAAATTTTCTTATTGGAGTCACCATATGTGTTACTGCAAAGCCTCCAAAGGCTAGAATTTCACCAAGAAACATACCCAATCTTGATAAAACTTAAAATATTTGACCTCTTGTAGTCCTACTAGACATGCCAAAATTTTTATCAAGAAGTGGAGGCACTAATATGGCTAATGGAACACCATGAAATATATAGCTTTTAATACTGGTCACACTTTGGGTGTGCCAAAATATTATCGAAAAATTACAACACCCTCTCGACATGCTATGACTCGTGAATGAACAATCAGTGTAATTGGGTATCATGGGATTTTCTCAAGGTGTGGGACCCCTGTGATTGAGACAAACCTCCAGAGAAGGATGGTTCCTCTACCTATTCCTAATGCTAAAACTAATCCTAGAAAGGGAAATGCAACTATTCTAACACTAACCTAGAATTCCAAGGGACCAGGAAGAGAAAGATGCATAAAATCAAATTCCTAAACTAAGGGAGGTGATAGCACCAAGAACAAGGGGGTGGAGATATTATAAGTGAGTGAAAATGGGGAGAGAACAGAGTGGGAGAGGGCAGAAAAAAGTGCCATAGTCTGAAACAACATTTACACCTCTATCTTCATGGGGCATAATGAGTTCAGATCCTACAAAGAGATAGAAACATGCAAAATATACCTGTAAATATAATAGAAGGCAAGAAATGAAATAAAACTCAAGTTAGGGAAAGAAAATCCACAAAACATAAATTTTATTGCTCATAGGGATGCACAATCCATTACAGAGTAGATACAAGGAAAAATATTTTACAAAATGCCCAAATTCAAGGCCTGTAACTCACAAAAGTGCTGGAAATTTTTGACAGAGTTACTTTACATTCCAGAAAGTCTCCCCCAAAAATGAGGCAAATTTTACAATATATAGAGAAAACAACCTAGGAATTGCTTCACCAACCAAAAGAATTCATTAAAGAGGTATGCTATGCTATAAAAATTGGTACTTTATTTACACAAGAAGTCATGGGGCCATTCGTCATTAAACTGGTGGTAAAAAAAAATTGTACTACTTCCATTGTTGCCTGGTTTGTTCCGACACGCAGCCAGTAGGATGAAATTTTACTCCCAGATGGTATCATTTTCTTCCCCCAATGTCCGGTTGCATAATTCTTTCTAGTGTCAGCTGCGAGAAATTTTTCTATTGTTAGCCATTTGCATTCCTTATCTTATCTCTTGTTATCGACTCGGTCGCATAAATGCAAGTGGTCGAGAAATTTTCACTACTACCAGGCTCTTGCGCATCATGGCACGACACTTCCCTTTCACTACCGACTGGTAGTGAAAAGTTCATTATCGGGCCGGTAGAATTCGTAAAATGTTACGACACCCTTGCTATTATCTAACTACTTATCTATTACCATCTTTATGCACGGCCGGTTAATATCACCCAAAATGCTATTGGTGTCCTTCATCCTTGCGACCTCCGATCCGCCGTCCCACTATAGACCCATGCTATGGATGGTAGATGCTACTAGCCGGTAGCATTTTGAGTGCTATCACCCGATAGCATCTAAGGATTCTACCAACACTTCGTGCCATTTTATCCTATGCCTGCTGCTCTTTGCTACTATCGATAGCATCTACACTTGCCATTGTCCGGTAGCATAAAATGCTACCGATCGACAAAGATCTCGCACTTGCTACCGCTTGGTAGCATAAAAATGCTACCGGCCGATAGCATCTATTGATTCTACCAACAGTACTAAATCCCACATTCTCGCATAAATCATTGGCGTACACCACTCACCCAATAGGTGACTTACCTAGCTCGCCCATTAAAAACAACTTGGCTTCAACCCTTTTCCACACCTCCTTGCTCACCGTGCATGGAGACCAAATCGATCGAGGCAACCCATAAGCTACCCTATAAATTGCAAAGCATGCCTCAATCAACTTCTAATGCCCAAATTTGTTATGATATCCATTTTTCAGGGGTGAAAAAATGAATAACAAAAATTCTTAGGGATTGAAGACATTAAGATTTGATACAAACCATAAGGTCTTAATAAGATTTCATAACATGAGAGGAAAATTTTAAGATACAGCTTTCAAACTCCTCCATAAAAATTATATATACTAACAACATTCCTCCGAGAAAGATATTCACATCCCCATAGGATGTCTTCAAACTCTTGTAGTACTTTAGTCCACCTCATGCATCTATGATTGATACCTTTAATACAACCTTGATTGAACAATTACACTTGTCTTAAGATCATTGTCAGTCTTTGATAGTACATTGATCACTACTTCCTTGCAAAAATCACTAAACCCCTGCTACATCAGCTCTATACATTCCTGTAGCTAGTTATGTTTTTTTCACGGTCATTGAGCATGTCATTTATAGCCTTTATACAACCTATCAAGGTTCTTGGACTTCAAATGAATCCTTTTTCTCTAAATCTTGCTTAAATCCATTTACACACAAATCATGTAGAATATGTAAGAGGTGTAAGGACTTTCAACTTTCATAAAATTACTCTTAGGTGCTTGACCCGATAAAAACCCTAGGGAGGGTTTTGAGATTCTCAATATTAAATCAACTCTTATAGTAAGATTTACACACTTCAAACTTTCATGTTCAATATGACTCACCTAAATTCAAGGTCCTCCATATCCTCTTCATTCATTAGCTTCATCATTTGGACTCAACCATACATTTTCGAGATCTCGGGATAATAGAAAAAATGAGTTAGGCTCCCCAATTGAGTCTTACATCATTAAAATTTAGCTTGACACTTGCACTTATTCATTCCTCTCTTATGAGAATTGAACCATTTTGTCCTTCTAGATAAGAAATTCATACCACCACACCGAGTGTCGTGACTTGGATGCATCTATAGATTCAATTTTTTTGAGATATCATAGTGGCATAGTTTTCAACCTTTCTAACCGACATTCATTCATTTCGTGGCTCGATTTCCTTCACAGACTTGACATCTTGCAATATCTAAACATACTCTTCCTCTTAAGTACCCTGTAACATCTTTAGACATCTTATACACCTTGTTTATATGAACTTCAAAACACGTAGACTGTCATCTTTTATCCAATCCTTGATATGCTTCATTGACTTGTAGGCTCATAAAATTTCTCTTCACTATCATATTATACACGATGGGCATCTTTGTATACCTTATAAGGCCATCATCATACATTTATACCTTGTCACCTTCTTGAAATAAAAAACATTTTGACACTTCATGGCCACACATAAACCCTTTATACAGTGACCTTAACTTTCAAGGCTCAAGGAAAGTTCAAATCCTTATCACTGTCACAATCAAACCGTACCAAATTTTTTGATGAGTCATTTTATTTCATGTTTAAACACCTCATATAATGTATTTTTCTTAGCCAATTGTACCCTTGAACTTGTATTTCCTGGTGATACTGCTGAACATTTTCATTAAAAATTGAACTCATGGCATGTATATTAATTAATATAATTATTACTAAAGTTTATTGTATTTTGTGGATCATGAGTATGCATTTATTATTTTGATTGCAATATGATGCTTTGTATAAATTTCAGTCTTGTTTGGAAAGAAGTTGTTATATGTAGAAAATAACATATAACAAAGGATCCATATGCAACAAATGACATGCAACCAAAGGAAATCACTCACAACGAAGAGGTCATCTATAATAATTGACATGTATCCAAAGGAACTCATCCGCATCAAAGCATCCACAATGAAAGGAGGTGACACACATACATAAAGCCGTGATTATGTGATCTTACACAATGTGGATACTACACCTAAGCTCACACTTGTCAATGGAAGAAGAATTTATGAGAGAAAGAAGAAGATTTAATGCCATCACTTGATTATGTGTTGAAACTCAAACAAAGAACTAATTGATTTAACCCCTACTTTAATAACTGGTTGATCAACTGATTGACCAGTTAAGTTATATTATTGTATGAGAAGATCTATTGAATATTTCTATTACATGCATGTAAGTTTCTAGATTTTTTGGTTAAGATATTTTACTTAATCCAACTAAAAATCCTAGTAGGACTCTATCTCTTCACACCTCTGTTGTAATGAAAGATATAAAAAGGAAAGATTAATGTTGTAGATATATAGAGGGAGATACATAGATAGATCGATCCTTAGGTAGAGAATTGGTTGTATTTTCCACTTGTAATCTTCATGTTGATGAAATAAGAATATGAGTTCTATTAATTCATTATAGACATAGGCCTTAGGAGGGATTAGAACCCAAGGTAGGGCCCACTTGAGGTTTTCTTACTCTCTCCTTCTGTTTTTTTAATTTCTTGCATGATTAGATTAAAAGCAGTCCATTTCTTTATCTATGTTATGTTTTTACATGCTTTGTTATTAGCCATAGTATTTAATTTCAGTCATAATATAGTTCATTTCCAACATTGTTATTTCCTAATTGTAGTGACAAAAATTTACCTTTATACCTCTCAAACATCATAATTGTGCATACAACACTGCAATATTGAAAGTTTACATCCCTAGGTCTGATAATTAAATGATTGTAGATTAATGAACAACATATTAATTGTTGCAAGTTAATTTACACCACCATTTTTGGCACCATTTCCGGGGATACTTGCCAAGTTATAAGGTTTTTGAGAGGTTTTTCATTTCTTAGAGTAGTTTAGGTTTTAGGAAATTCAGCTCCAAACCAACCCCCAACTAATTTTTGTTGATTGAGTTGAGTTAGTTGATGCATGCACCACCCAAGGGATGCCCATGGTAGATTTTTACCTAATCCAAAAGTAGCACAAATATCTTCATATACCTCTGAGGATTCTGAAGAAGACATCCTTGGTTTACTATTTGAAGATCATCCTCCAAGTGATAATCTGAAGCTTCTCCTTAATAGCCGGAGATGACGGAAGAATTCGATCGAATGTTTGAAATGGGGCAAGGTTCCCCATTACTGACAATAATGTAGTTGTTGCTATGAAGAATATTTCTCCCTCAGCCTTTTCTAATTTCCACCGATCAATGACATAAGACCTAGACACATTTCTATTTTATTTTAACATTATGTGCAGGAGTTATGATTATACTATTGATGCACATAAATTGAAGCTATTTCCTGTTACACTCAAGGATGCAGCCTTGAGATGGTTCATGGGATTGGGAAGAAATGTTGTAACCACGTGGGCATAAATGAAGGAGAAATTCCTCGATAAGTACTAGGATTATTGTAGACCAAGCAACAGAGGAGGTGATGAAATCTACAAAATGACACAAAAAGAGGATGAACCATTGGAAGACTATTTAGAAAGGTTCATGTTCTATGTTTATAAGTCAAGGAACACCAGACTACCACCTGAATCTCTCAAATTACTCTTTTTGAAGGGAATTAGTGAGGAGGACATGGATGCTCTATATCTGATAGGAGTAGGGGACATTTCAAAAGCTACTTTTGTAAAAATTACTCAAGAGATACTATGAAGAGGGTAAGAAGTGTAAGATCAAGAGGTGGATCAACTACTAAAACAATTGGGGACATATCCAAGTCAAAGATCATCAACATGTTTAAAAATATGAAGTAGGAGATTGTCAATGACATGACTAGTCAATTATATGTTCTACATGCCAAAAAGAAAAGGAAGTGTTAGGAAATATATCTTAGTGCTCCATTTGTATGTATGGGTGAATAATAATTACATGTGTAATTATTATTATGGTAAATTAGTGAAAGTACATTTACTATGTAAATGTAAATAGTAAATGTAAAATGTGGTTAGTATGTGGTAAGTTAGTAAGTTAGAATAATAAAACAATTAGTATTGTTTTATTATTATATTGGTGAGAGGTTGAAACCATATGGGTGTATGGTTGTATATGAAGACAAAGGTTGTTGTGAGGATTGTTATTATACATTTCCTATATAATGGAGTGTATTGAAATAGTGAATTAAGAAAAAATAATAAAAATATAATATAGAGTTGTTGATTTCAATTATTGTCTGTAGCTATTTCATGGATTCTTTGTATTAGATCAGAGTAATTTTTACGGAAGATGCAAAAGAAACACTCACAAAGTATTTCCATGCATGTAAAAGGAAGAAATCTAAGAGTAGATGTAGATAATTGGCTAGCATTACTCAAGAAAGAGAGGCTTCACCCAAGCTCAAAATGTTGGAGACAAAGGATGGGAAAATTTTCTACCTTTCTCAAAGAAAACCATGGCCAATGGGGCAAGGAGGTATGACACAAGACCCTATGCATTCATTTCAAAATTATTCTAATAATCCATATATGTAGCCCCCATCTTGGGCTAACCCTCAAGGTTGGGCCCCATATCCTAACCAATATCAACAACAGTGGTAACCTCAATTCCAAGGCCAACCAAAACAAAAATGGAAACAACCTCCTCAATCATGGCAGGTAACCTTGGAGAGGAGGGAAGCAGTGGAATAACCCACCTCCTAATTACTAAAAATCTTATCAACAACCTCCTTATCCCCAATAACAAGCTCGATGAAGAACCCCAAGAAGGCTCTCAATTAAAATCTACCCAAATACCAACTCATCCAACACCTAACCATAACAATAAAGATTCTCAGCCAACCTATTCCACTGAACCAACTCAATACCCTACCTATTCTGTTGATGTCAACAATATCCATCTTTGCTTAGGAAGAGCACTTCCTCCACTAGCATTTGGACCCACCATTATTGAAATTGTAGAAGAACTGCAGCATTACATACCGATTTGCAGCAAAATCCGAGAAGATGTTGCATCTTTGATCCACAAAAAACTTGAGAAAAATTATAGCAAGGGTAAAACATAGGGTAATGAGCCACCATTTCTGAAAGGTTACAAGAAAAGAAGACTGACCTCAAATCAGAATCTGATTCTAATTTTGTCAACTAGCTGAAAGACATTTGTGTCAAAATTCCATTGATTTAAGATATTAAGGATGTGCCCATCTACAATAAATTGGTTAAAGACCTATGCATAAAGAAATCAAGAAGGAAGAGGAAATATCCAACTACTGTACAGGTCATTGGACAACTAGCTGATATTATGCTTGGGAACTCAATTCTACCCAAATACATAGATCCAGAAGTCCTTTGGTAAATGTCACAATCAATGACATAGTGATCAAGAACACATGATTGACTTGGGGGCAAAAATAAATGTAATGAAAAAACAAATTATGGATGATTTGAAGTTAGAGGGACTAAGACCAATAGCCATAGTCTTGTAGCTTGCAGACAGATCAACAGTTAAGCTTGAAGGAGTCCTAGAGGATGTAGTAGTAGTGGTAGACTCTTGGGAGTACCCTACCGATCCTATTATCCCAGGGAAGACCATGGTGGCAATTCTTTGATGCATCCATAGGATGCAGATATGGTAATATGATTATCTCTAATGGAAGTGGCACCAAAAATCTCATGGTTTACCCCCCTGTACAACCATTGAATGAAGAAGACCAAATCATTTGGGTTGAAGATCCAAAATAATACCAAAGATCAGTTCAACAGCTCATGATCTTTGGAGAAGTCATGCACAATTGAAGGGAAAGAAGAGGATGTTGTTATTTCTAACGTTCTGCAAAATAATTATGGGAGAAATGAAGAAGTAGATGGAAAATTACGGTGTATAAGTTGTCCTGAGAATCAAATCCTACCACAATAAAGTATTATGAATGTTCTAGGTAAGAATTGCATCCTCCACTAACTTCTTCCACATGATTGTATATTGAATTATGTAAGTAGCAGTATATGCTCCATGATTGATCTCTCTAAGAAAGTGGAAATTACTCCGGGCAAGCCACTTAATGTGAAAAAATGTTGGGCATGCAACAAGAGCAAGCTTAATTGCTCTTCTGCAGAAACACTAGACATCATTTACATGGGACTATGGAGACATGCATGGAATCCACCCTAAGCTATGTATATATAAGATATACATCAAAGATAGTTGTAAGTCAATAAGACATCCAAAAAGAAGAATGAACCCAATAATAAGGGATATAGTGAAAGAAGAATTAAAAAATTTATTCGATGCTGGATTCATATAACTAATTTCGAGACAGGTTAATGGATGTCACCCTTGTTATTGTACATCAAGAATAATGGTAAATGGAGGATCTGCGTGGACTATAGAGAGCTGAATGCAGCAACAAAAAGATCATTTTCCACTTCCTTTCATTGATTAGGTACTTGAAACTCTTGCTGGAAAGAAATATTTTTATTTTCTTGATGCTATAGTGGCTAAAACCAAATTCAGATTGCACCAAAGGACCAAGACAAGACCACATTCACGTGCCCATGGGGAACATTTGCATATTTTGTTCTTCCTTTTGGTTTGTGTAATGCACCTACTACATTTCAAAGAGCAGTGTTGAGAATTTTCTTAGATCTAACCAATGACTGCATGGAGGTATATATGGATGATTTTACAATACATGGCAATAATTTTGATGAAGCAATGAAGAATCTAAAAAAATTCTTAAGAGATGTAAGGAGCATAACATGTCCTTAAGCAAAAAAATGCTACATGATGATGTCTGAAGGAATAATGTTGGGGCATTATCTATCATCTACTGGAATTTAGGTAGATCTAGTAGAAATATTTATGATTTTAAATCTTCCAACATCAAATAAGCAAAAGGATGTGAGGAGCTTCTTAGTACATTTTGGGTATTATAGAATATTTATACAGGACTTCAATAAGATTACAACACCATTATTTGTCTGTTGGGAAAGGATGTTTCCTTTGAGTGGACTGAGAAATGTGAGATTACATTCCAATTTGGCTCAAATGTTGACTTCGCACTTGTGTTAAGAGAACTAGATTGGAGTTTGCCATTTCACATTCATATTGATGCCTCAGATCATGCCATTGGAGCTGTTTTAGGATAGAAGGATGGAATTTTAAATTGCACAATATTTTATGTCAAGTAAGAACTTGTAACATGCTGAACTTAACTATATAGTCACAAAGAAAGAGTTTTTAGCAGTTGTGTATTCCATTAACAAGTTTAGGCACTACATCACAGCTACCCAATGTTTATTAACACTCGACTTGACCATGCTGCGATTAAATAATTGATCAATAAACCAATTGTAAGCGTGCAAAATAATCAGATGGTTTCTACTCTTGTAAGAGTTTGATGTCACCATTATGGATAAATATGGTAAGGACAATGTTGTAGCTGACTTACTTTTAAGAATGGAGAATAATAATGAAGAACAAATATTAGATGACTCTTTCCCAGATGAGAACCTATCTACCATTTCCACTAGAACACCTTGGTATGCTGATATAGCTAATTATTTGGTCTCAAGTAAGACACCTCTGTAGACACTTAAATTAGGTCACACTCCCTTTGGTCCCATCGGGCATGCCAAAATGTTTCACCTGTTTCTTAGATCGTTTCTTTGAAGTGTTGATGAAACAAATAGGGTAACGGGTGTAGGAGGAATACCTGTTCAAATGTTGGTTGATGGGTTGTTATGCACGTATGAATTCTGAATCCACAACTGATCATGAGAGCTTCCTTTTGGCTAGGAGGAACTACCTGTAATGAAAAGCAAGACCACCAGAAGGAATTAAACAATATGGGTAGTGAACTGCCTAATGTATGCTAGATCCGGAAGTGTGATACTTCTTAGATGGTTGTCAGTCCATTGTTTTAAACAATTTAATGTTGTAAACAAAGTAAATCCTATTGTAATTTGAAATGATTTAGGTATCTCACTTAAAACACAATAAGAAATAGATCTAATCTAACAGGCTAAGCTAGAATAGAATCCAAAGGTCAAATGATTGGTTCTAGGTTCTACAGGTTTGACAGAGGTCTCGGGTAGATCACAAGTGGATGAGGGTGAGATGAAATTTGGTGGGTAGGTCTCTGTTCTGGGTTGTATGGGAAAATACAGAGACCGATGTCGGTTAAGGGTAACCGATGGTGGTTAGGTGTAACCGGTGCCGGTTACTGTGGAAATTTAGAAATGCCACAAAACAAGCTTTGGGTCTCCTTTGTGATTATACAAAGGACTTTGGTTAGTCGGGATGAGGTATTGGGTGATTGAGGTAGGATTTAGTGAGGTTTTTAATGGGTATATGGAGGTGGAAATGTTGGAGAAGGTCAATAGGTGGCTAGGTAAACACTAGATGATAGAATGATGATGAAATGAAATAAACCATAAAAGTATGACATTAGACTTACTTGGATTCTGGTCCTAAATTCCTGTGAGTGATGGATGGAGGTGCTGATGAGATGTTTGAAGGTTGCAAGTGATCACCAATTGAAGGAAAGCTTCACGCATGGACCGCATGTACATTCCTCTTTACTTGGTTAGATCGGATCATGGTTTGGAATGGTGTGTAGGAAAAGATGTTTGATCTCCTTCCTTGATTGCGGATTCTCACTGGAATTCACTCTCTGAAGATTTGTTTTTTTCACCAACCTTCTACTTTTGCTTCCAACTTCCAACTTCCAACCTTGAGAATAAGGTTTTTTTGGGGTTAAAAGGGTAACCGACGCGGCGGTTCTCCTTGGCCACCGACACCGGTATGAGAACATCATTAGGTCGAAGTAAAGCATGTTGCATGTTTTGAAAGGTGATGGGTCAGCTGGAATGGTATAAGTGTGTCCTTCATGTTCAAACTTTACACAACGATGCAAAGTGGAAGGAACATAACCCATGAAACGAATCCAGGGTCTACCAAGCAACAGTTATATTGGAATTCCCCCTCCAAAACGTAAAAAATTCTAGAACAACAAAAATAACAAAAAAAGGGAGAGACAAGAATCTAAAGCTTCCTGCATCGATCAGCTTCAAGAAGACCTCAAGGAGTTAATTTCTTCATCCCATATAGACTTCCCGAATCGATCAGTCTATCTCAAATACAAGTTAAAACATAAAAAAATTTCGTCATGGACTTGCCCATTGTGACCTTGGATCTCTTGCCAAAAGGCATGATACCTACTACCAAATAAACTACCAATTTTCACCCTCTCACCATTCACATTTTCATTTCCTATCCGCCTTAAGGGACCTCTTGGAACCATGAAATTTGGTGATCATGTGACTACTTTTCACCCTTAGAACAATCAATCACGCAATGTATTTAGGGTCTTATGTTCATCACCTCCTCCAAGGTATGATCTACTCGGTATGATCCTACCCAATCAGGTGGCTTTATTGCCCCCTTTTATCTTTTAACCATCTTTGTTTACGTTTTGATCACCTTATACAGGACTTGGTCCTCGACACTTAATTTTGGGGTAGATCTCCTTCTTTCGCCACAATCACCCCCACCTACATCATTTTACCTATAATCTACCCACAACATGCCCAAAAACCTACCAACTCATTTTCACACCTCCTCATTTTCTTCCCTAGCTTATGGGAGAACTCCATTGGCTCGGGGTCCCTTTTCGCCAGGACTATGTAGGAAAAAATATGAGGGCATGGGGCCCTTGGAGGTTAGCTCAGCCATCCTCTACCCTAAACAATTCATCTTCCATGTTCCCCACCATTACATCACACCTTACTCAGTTTCCCTTTTATATACAAAATTGGAAATTAAGCCACATACATAACAAGTTGCTTCATATTTTATACATTTATTACACCTACCATTTCTCTATCATCACTATGCATAGATTATACCACATCTCACATATGACCCATAGTATCATTCATTGCAAAAATAATGAATCACAACTTCACCTACTTTCAACACAACCATGCCTATAACCTGACTCAACCATGCCTAAATTGACATGAGTCAACCATGCTTAAACCAACTCCGACTCAACCATGCCTAAACCAACCTGACTCAACCATGCCTAACAAACCTAACTCAATCCATGCCTAGCCAAACCTAACTCAACCATGCCTAACCAACCTGACTCGATCCATGCCTAAACTGACCTGACTCCATCATGCCTAACTCACCTAATTTCCATCCATATCAAAACAAAAAACCCATATCTCATCTACCACAAGCCATAAACCAATATCTCATAAACACATCAACAAATCACAAAATACCATGTATCTCATCATATAAATCAATAAATGTGTATCTCAATATACATGCCTATCTCATCATGTCCATCATCTCAAAATGTCGGCACACAGGTTGATATACAATACAAAATGTCATTGCACGCAGGCCGGTCTCATATATACAAAAAAGAATGAATCAATACAAAATCTCTTCGGCACACAAGCCGGTATATGCTCAAAATATACAAATCACTCGTACATCCTCACTATCTTGACACGCAAGCCGGTATATGTATAAAAAAATAACTAGTATACATCAAAAACCAGGTGACTGCATATTAGGCATCTCACCGGATGTCCTCCATCTATGTGTCACATGTACCCTCAGCCTCCTATGTCCCTACTGGCACCTCACCTAGAGCTGGTCGCTATGTGCTGGTGGCCTCTCCCTGATCGTGCCTCGGAGCTCGCTAACCTCTTGTGCTCTCCACACTATGAGTGTGGGATCTCATCCTCTCATTGGACAACTGCTCGTGCCCTGTACTCAAGCATAGGCTATGAAATCTATCCCGACCACCATAAGCTGGTCCTGATAGTATCTCGCCTCACCTAGGGCATCCCGTAACTTGGATACAGGCATAGTCTGTGGTGGTCCCATAGGTCTCGGCCCCTATACCGCCCGCTGTAATCTGCCCTACACTTACCTGTGAACTGGGACATACTCCTGGTGCCTATGGTGGTGCCCCTACCCTTGTGCCTGTATCTGGGCCTATAAGGCCCCAATCTGTGCCTGGGATGTGGCCAACTAGCCCTATAAACCTGCCACCTGAGCCTATAAGGCTGCCACCTGACCATCTCCATCTCCTCCATCCACCATCTGGGCCTACAGATTGGCCACATGTACATGTAGCTCTACTACCTCTGCCTCCGAACCCTCCAGCTGTGTCTGTAGTATACCCAACTAGGTAATCAGTGTAGCTACCTACCCCTGTAGGGTGTCTCTCTACACTATAATGGTAGCTAGGTCTAGCTGCCCCGGTCTAGGTGGTATGGCTCGTAACTGAGCTACCCACCACTTCCTGTACCTGTCTATACATCTAGAATCATCTATCCACCGATCCAATGGCTTCTCCTCCTCCCATATGGGCATTGTAGGATGTGGTAGAGGTAAGGGCCTCTCTACGTCATCTCTCGATATTGTGGGAAGGGTAGAGGAATGTCCTGTAAGAGCCCAAACTGCCATCGGACTCTGTCTACCAGGATCATCTCATCCTCCTCGGCACGACAACCCTGTATCCACCTCTCTAGCTGGAGCTCAGCTAGCTCCTCATGCATATGTCTATATGAGGAGAATCCCACATATGACCTCCATATAATGTCCACTCCAGACAATCCCTCTATTAACTGTCGAAAATGGGCCACATCATGTGTTGGCCTATCCGATCTCCTCTCTCCTATCACCGGAACCCATCTCCTATATCCTACCCACACAAATATAGGTGGAAATACATCTACTCGGGGCATCTCTATAGGTCGCATGCACATTATGTGCTCGTATGCCCAATAGTGTAGTACAAATGTACAACACAGGCTAAACCTGCGCAACCACCCATATGCCCACAACTCTCTGTATAGCTACACCAAGAATGCTGGTGCCCAGGAAAAGCGTGTCTCATGCACCATCATATCATGGAGTACCCCCATCAGTGATTGGGAAAGCATCCACCCTCAGCATCTGGCAGTGCATAGCAGCAGACTGCCTCTATCAACAAAACCACTAGCCTCATCTCATCCGAGACGGGCTAGGTATATCTCTTTATAACTCAAATTGGCGCTATGGAATCTTAGATCAGCTGCCCCCTCACCAAAAACTATCCCAATCAGCTCCTCTGAGGCCTCGGAGGAGATAGAGTAAACCTGGGCACCCAATATGGGTAACCACAAAATCTGGAACACGTCCTCCAGGGTGATAGTCATCTCACCCGTCGGTAGGTGGAACATGTTGGTCGTAGGATCCCATCTATCAATGAGCGCAACCATCAAGCTAGGCTATTGAACAACATGTCGTAATGGTGAACCCCACTCAAACCCACTGCCTCCACATGCTGCAACTCCAACAGGTCACACGCTCCGTGCACTATCACCGGTGAGAGCGAACCCTATCCCGCATATGTAACTGCGCTCTCCCCTGCATCTAATCCAAGCATGACATTAATCCACATTTACCATGACCATATTCACCAATTATCATTACCCTCCACCTTATTTTCACCCTACCCATCTCAACTACCTAGCCCACATCATTTTTGCACCCTTGTGCATAAAAGCAATCGATCACCTCAGATTTTCCTAACCAACTCCGGTCACCCTTAAAATGACATTGGTCACCTACTTGGTGACCGATACCGGTTCACCCTTACCGACCATGGTTACCCCTTAACGACATCGGTCACCTGTTTGGTGACCGATACTGGTTCCACCCAACCGACGCCGACCACACTTGACCGACGCCGGTCACTATCGTGGAAAAACCCATGACTTCCAAAACCCCATTTTTCTAAAAACCTCACCCTTGCCCCTTTTACCCCACCTACAATGACCTAAACTACCACTTGGACCTCTACCCACCCCACCTATACCATTTACTACCCTCCCCTTCCTCTTTTTTCCCGCTATTCCCCCATACCCAAATTTAATTTTTACCCACCCACACAAACCAAAAAAACCTACAAATAACAATAATCTACTCCTCTAATCTATCAAATCCACAATATAGAGTAGGGAACTTACCTCGTCATGATGCCACCGTCTCGGTGGCATGTCTGGCCACTATACGGTGGCCCGCCTAATCCCTCTCCAACCTCTGCCATCATCGAATAACTACTCGTAACCTCCAACCAATCAAATCTCTCACCCTAATCTCGTGGACCCACTACTCACTAACCAAACCCTCGTCAAATCACACTGCCAGCTCACTATCTCATTTCCTCCAGACACTTTTCTCTCTTTTCTCTCTTTTTTGTCATTTTCTCACTTCGCAAATAACAAATGAATAACAAAACACACATATTTTTTATTTTTATAACCAACCCGACCTAACCGACATCGGTTACCCTTGACGGCATCGGTCGACATGCCCTACCTTACCATCATCGGTTGCCCTATACCATCGTCGGTTATCCTTGACTAGCATCGGTCACCCTCACCTGCACATTGCCTTCCCTTTTTCCCTTTTACCCCACCCTTCACCCTGATCCTTTCCCCACCCCACCTTTACCCAACCCATTTACCTTACCTTTCCTAACCTCATCATTTACTACCTCCCTTTGTCCTCCTTTGGGGACTCATTATTTTAACCCTACCTTGGCCTTACCTGCACCGTGACCTAGCTATTTGGACTTGGACCATTCTTTAGTGACACGTGATCTCATGTGTTCGTAATACCTGCGGCATTGTTACCTGTGTTGTTGACCTAATGACCTTACCTATCCTATTGCCATGACCGTTTATCCTAACCCTACCTTTGGTGTACCAGAACATACCTAAACGTTCCTGCACCTAACCTACATTGTGTTTCCTGACCATATCCTATACCTTGATATCTGGAATCACTTCAACCTTGTTTGGATAAACCTATTGACCTTAGATGATGTAGAGTTTGCCTGCTCTTCAACCCGGTAGCGTCTTTGCAGGTTTATACGTGTGTGTGCATTTGATTGTTTCTACCTTTGACCCACCCATTACATGGAATGGCCTCGAGTAGACATTTTATCCCTTTTTCCTTGTGCCCACCTACCTTTTCCTCACATTCACCTTTTTATCAAGCCACTCACCAATTCTACCTTTGGCCTCGTCAGTTCTTGGTTTGAGGGGGATCACCTTCACCCAAACATGGGGCAACCACATCGTATTTTTGTTAGCATCGCTTACCAATACAAGCTACGTAAACAAAAAAGGGAAAAATGTAGACACTAAAATTAGGTCACACTCCCCTTTGGTCCCACCGTCATGCCAAAATGTTTCACTTATTTATTAGATCGTTTCTTTGAAGTGTTGATGAAACAAATAGGGTAATGGGCGTAGGAGGAATACCTGTTCAAATGTTGGTTGATGGGTTGTTGCACGCGTATGACTTCCGAATCTGCAACTGATCGTGAGAGCTTCCTTTTGGCTAAGAGGAACTACCTGTAATGAAAAGCAAGACCACCAAAAGGAATTATACAATATGGGCAGTGAAATGTCTAGCGTATGCTAGATCTGGGAATTGTAATACTTCCTAAATGGCTGCCAGTCCACTATTTTAAACAATTTAATGTTGTAAAAAAGCAAATCCTATTGTAATTTGAAATGATTTAGGTATCTCACTTAAAACACAATAAGAAATAGATTTGATCTAACAGCTAAGCTAGAATAGAATCAAAGGTCAAATGATTGGTTACTAGGCTCTACGGAGTTTGACAAAGGTCTTGGGTAGATCACGGGTGGATGAGGGTGAGATGAAATTTGGTGGGTAGGTCTTTGTTACAGGTTGTATGGGAAAATACGAGAGACGATGTCGGTTAAGGGTAATTGACGGCGATCGGAGTGTAATCGGTGCCGATTCATGTGGAAATCTAGAAATGCCACGAAACAAGCTTTTGGTCTCCTTTGTGATTGCAGAAAGGACTTTGGTTGGTTGGGATGAGGTATTGGGTGATTGAGGTAGGATTTAGTGAGGTTTTTAATGGGTATATGGAGGTGGAAATGTTGGAGAAGGTCAATAGGTGGATAGGTAAACAATAGATGATAAAATGATGATGAAATGAAATAAACCAGAAAAGTATGACATTATACTTACTTGGATTTCAGTCCTGAATGCCTGTGAGTGAGGGATGGAGGTGTTGATGAGAGGTTTGAAGGTTGCAAGTGATCACCAACTAAAGGAAAGCTTCTGCATGGACTACATGTACATTCCTCTTTTCTTGGTTAGATCAGATCATGGTTGGGATGGCTATGCAGGAAAAGATGTTTGATCTCCTTCCTTGCATGTGGATTCTCTCTGAATTCTCTCTCTGAAGATGTGTTTTTTCACCAACCTTATACTTTTGCTTCCAACTTCCAACTTCAACCTTGAGAATAAGGTTGTTTTGGGGTTAAAAGGGTAACCGATGGTGGTTCCGCCTTGACCGATGTCGATTACTCCTAACCGTCACCGATTAAGTGAACGCCATTAGTTACCCTTTTAACCCCAAAAAACCTTATTCTCAAGGTTGGAAGTTGGAAGTTGGAAGCAAAATAAGAAGGTTGGTGAGAAAAAACACATCTTTAGAGTGAATTCCAGCGAGAATCCGCATACAAGGAAGTAGATCAAACATCTTTTCCTGCACACCATCCCACCATGATCCGATCTAACCAAGCAAAGAGGAATGTACATCCAATCCATACGAAGCTTTCCTTCAATTGGTGATCACTTGCAACCTTTAAACCTCTCATCAACACCTCCATCCCTCACTCATAGGCATTCAGGACCAGAATCCAAGTAAGTATAACGTCATACTTTTCTAGTTTATTTCATTTCATCATCATTTTATCATCTATTGTTTACCTAGCCACCTATTGACCTTATCCAACATTTCCACCTCCATATACCCATTAAAAACCTCACTAAATCCTACCCCAATCACCCAATACCTCATCCCGACCAACCAAATTCCTTTGTGCAATCACAAAGGAGACCCAAAGCTTGTTCTGTGGCATTTCTAGATTTCCACGATGAATCGGCACCGATTACACTTCGACCACCGTCGGTTACCCTTAACCGACATTAGTCTCTTTATTTTCCCATACAACCCAAAATAGAGACCTACCCACCAAATTTCATCTCACCCTCATCCACCTGTGATCTACCCGAGACCTCTGTCAAACCTGTAGAGCCTAGAACCAATCATTTTACCTTTTGATTCTATTCTAGCTTAGCCTATTATATCAGATCCATTTCTTATTGTCTTTTAAGTGAGATACCTAAATCATTTCAAATTACAATAGGATTTACTTTGTTTACAACATTATATTGTTTAAAACAGTGAACTGACAACCATCTAGGAATTATCACACTTCTGGATCTAGCATACGCTAGGAATTTCACTTCCCATATTGTTTAATTCCTTTTGGTGGTCTTTCTTTTCATTACGGTGTAGTTCCTCCTAGTCAAACGGAAGCTCTCACGATCAGCTATGGATTCGGAAGTCATACGCGTGCAACAACCCATCAACCAACATTTGAACATGTATTCCTCCTACACCAATACCCTATTTGTTTTTTCAACACTTCAAAGCGATCTAAGAAACAGGTGAAACAACGTCCACACTACTTATATTACGAAAAGAAATACATTATTGAGAAAAGTGAATTTTCTTGGGTAGTTGATTTTCTATTTCACACAGGGAAGGATAATGTTATGATAACATGCATAGATGATGAGGAAATATATTATGCCCTCATATCCTACCATAATGAACCATTTGGAAGACTCTTTGCTACAAAAATAACAACACAAAAGGTGTTGACAATAGGATACTACTAGTCAACACTACATAAGGATGCAACATTATATACCAGGAGGTGTGATAAATGCCAAAGAATGGGTAAGCCTACCAAGTCAGATGAGATGCCATTGCAGCCTCAAATAGTATTGCATCCATTTAATAAATGGGGTTTAGAATTCATTGGTCCTATAGATCCTAAATATTAGCAAAAGGAATACATTTTGGTGTGCACAGATTACCTCACTAAATGGACATAAGTGAAATCATTGCCAATTTAGAAGAGTGAGAAAGTTTCCAAATTCTTATACAACCACATCTTCACAAGGTATGGAGTACCAAGAGAAATTTTTACTGATCAAGGTATACACTTTACTACTTGAATTTATTTATGATCTAGCTAAGGAATATGAAATCAGACATAGGAATTCTACACCATATCATCTCCAATCTAATGGCCAAGTTGAGGTGAAAAATAAGAAAATAGAAGCCATCTTGATAAAAACTATTGCACTCCACAGGAGATATTGGGCAGATATAATTCTAGAAGTAGTTTGGGCATTCAATAAAACTTGGAAGATAACAACATGCTTCACACCATTCAAGATTTTGTATGGTAAGACTATTGTTCTCCCTATTTAATTTGAGCACAAGACACTAAGGACTGCACTTGAAATAGGCATAAATATTTTTGAAGCTTAGAGGTAAAGGATTATCTAGCTCAATGAGTTGGATGAAATGAGGAGACAAGTTGTGCATAATACAGAGGTAGTTTAGAAGAAAATGATCAAATGACATGATAGGTTCATCAAGACAAGATAATTTCAAGAAGGTGATTGGGCTCTCTTATTTGACTCAAAGTATAAGGACCACATGGGAAAACTCAGGATAAGGTGGTTAGGCCCATATGAGATTGAGAAAATATTTCCCAATGGAGCTGTAAAACTCACCACCATAGATCCTGTGAGATTCAAACTACTAGTGAATGGTCATAGATTGAGATTGTACAAAAATCCAACTAACAGGAACACCTTCATGCAATAGTTCAGAGGTGGTTAAAGTAGAATGGAGATGAGAACATCAGAGTTAAGATCAGAAGTTGAGCATGTTGGTTCATCTTCTGAAATTACAGAGGATTGAGATGTTTCAGTGGCCTTGGTATATTTATCTTGCTGAATACTCCAAGGGTGAATAAAAGTGATGTGATCAGCCCTCTTGGTGATCAACACCACTCAACTAACATGTTTTTTCTTATAATTTTTGTTTTGCAGGATTTGGTGTATTTTTTGCAAGAAGTGCATGGTCTCTGACAAAAGGAGATGGTGCAAAGACTAAATGTCCACTTATAGCAGCATGCAACAAAGCTCTGCTTTATTTTCTTGTTAGCGAAACTTATGATTGCATGAAGAAAATAAGGAACAAACTACATGTGTGAATAGTGATGAAGATGATTGGCACAAGAAAATTCAATATTCCCTCTCTGGGAATTAATTGATTTCATTAAGGAGCCTTCAACATGACGTTGCATACACTTGCAGCACTATAAACAACATCCGCAACATCGTGGCACCTCAACATGCAACATCATGATAAGTCTACCCAGTAGAAAAGGCACAATTACACATGCAATCATCATCCAACACATTTCTCGAGATAAGTGCACTCATTTCACTTTAATAAAGTATTGATAGAATGATTATGTTTAATTAATGTTTATGCCATGTCATGAATGTCTTTAAATAGTTATTATATGCCGCCACCTTTCACCCTATGAGTTGTCGCTCCACGTCACCCCACTTCGTCACACAACCTCACCTCACACATTTGCAACCCTAAAATAATTTAATGCATTCATTTTTACGCTGCATGCAAGTCTCTGCTGAGAATTCAAAAACACAAGTACTCCAAAACTTTACACTTACTTGAATTCTTGCATCATTGCTACAAATTGTGATATTTTTCCTCTCAGAGCTAAAGGAGTTTGCAGAATTCAAGATGGGAGGGGATCTAATTCACCATGAGCCTATAGACCATTCTCAACTCTGCAACCAGCCTAAGATATTCCAGTATTTTCAAAATAGCGGATGGATGGAATATATCAATAAGTTCTAGGGTTTTAATGAATCCATGGTAACAGAATTTTTGTCACATTCAAGGATGGAGAGGCTATTGTCAAAGGTTTAACAAGTGAAAGTGGATGATGATATTTTAGCTATAGTAATAGGGCTTCTTGCAGAAGGTGAGATTTTCCCTGAGAAAGCAAACCCGGATGCAACTCAACGAGAATTTGGTGATGCAGATGATAACTTCGTGACTGATCGACAAGGTACACTTCACACTTCTTTGAAACCATTTTGGGCTGATGTTTCTAATTACATTATCAAATAATTTACTTATGAGTAGATACTCCAGATTGAATACTATCCATTTCAAGTTACTCAATCATTTGAAAAATGGTAGACATGTTAATGTTCCCAATTTCTTAAATGAAATATTGAAAATAATGAGTAGAGAGTCACGAGGGGGATGTCAAATTTGTCTCACCATTGTCTCATCACTTTGATTGTAAAACATACAATGGAAAGAGAACACCTTGAACTAAATTGGGGAGATTTTTAAAGGGTTAAGAATATTAATATAGAAGTATAATTTTGGACCCAACTCCCCACAGGAGTATGCTAATTTTGTCACTCGAACTCAAATGCTCGGGTATTCAAGGTTAACATCTCATTCTCAACTTTGCATATGTATGAAAAATGTTGAGACAATGTAGATCACAAATTTTTAGTATTTTACATGATATCTTGGCATATTATCAAACTAAGGACATTTGAATGAGAAAATTGATATCAAACACAACAATAACATATCATGAGAATTCTTGAAGTATGATATCCTATTGATACACTCACAGAGATTACTATAGCACCGCAATACTTGATTTCTACTTGATGGACTTGAATAATGACAAAAAGCTGTTACACTTAGCATCATGACTCACAATATCCATGGAAATCACTCTTGATGCACTTGAACTTCAAGAAATTGACATCCATTGTGAAAATATTGACATGTAATGTCATGAATTGAAAAACCATCCTTTGGTGACTTGACCATATGAGACACATATACAGAGTACGTGGACTTGAATTACTTTAAACCAAAACACATACCTATATACAACTTCTTGAAGACAACAAAATGAACATGATTACTTGAAGGAGACAACTAGAGCTCAAATGCATATAAAGAACATCATACCATACAAATTTAATGACTCCCGAGGAGATTACTTTACATACCTTATGCCTTTTTAGGTGTCTAATACACCTATCTCCTTCAAGTTTTCATGTATTATAACATGGAGACATATGTGATTTCTTCAACTAATGAAATCATGCTTCTTTAGCCGTAATGGGCTTGATAACCTTTTATTCCACCTTATTAACACTATAATACTTATTAAAATACTTCATACTTTTAATAATGGACTGAGAATCAATATTCTTGACCTTGTTTGCTTGAGGAAACCTCCTTCTTGGCCTTTATATCTGACATAAAAATCTTGGATTCATTCATAGGACTGACTTTCTTCTTGAAAAAACTTCCATTTCCCCCATTTATAGCTTGAACCCTGTAGGTAAGTTTTGGAGTTTTACCATGATGATAGAATCTAGCAATGTGTCCATGTTTGTGACATTTGAAACATACAATCTCATTCTTCTTTCTTCTAGGTTCAAAAACACTTAGGTTCCATCCACAATCCTTAGCTTTATGCCCATACTCACAACAAGTGACATTCACCCTTGAAAACACCTACACCATTCTCAAAATGCCTTCTCTTGAAATATCTAGATCTATGACCAAAATCATGACAAACAAAGCAATAACCATTGAATGAAGATCCATACCTCATAGCATTAGGTTGTCTAACTGAGTTAGACCTTCTCAAATTAGTCTTCTTGGTCACCATCACATTTGATTTGGAACTTGGACCAGATTCTCCATCACTCTTCACATGTACTCCTTCAAATCCTAGGCCTATTTTTTCACTAGCCACCTTTTGGCCTTCTAAAACCTCATCAAGAGATTTGGAGCTCTTCTCTAAATTTCCATACATTTTCAACCTATTAGAAGCATCCTCTAAATCTGATTCAAGGGCTTTTAATTTGTCTTCATACCTGAAACATACTTCCTATTTCTCCTTTAGGGCTTTAGACATATTCTCCACTTGATATTTATAATTATTGTTAGCTTGATCATAATATTTATTAATTTCAATCATATTATATTGTAATTCAAAAACCATAGACTTGATAATCTCATATTGTTTCCTATAAAGATCATTTGACCTACCCATTTGTGCTTCTAGGATCTCCTTCAAGCTATTATACTCTCTTCACAAGGACCTGCTCTGATACCAAATTTTGAAAGCACAAGAAACTGAGAGGCGGGGTGAATCAATTTATTAAAACTTTAAACCATTTCCATTCATCATTTATTACCATTCAACCATTTAACAACCATATGTGTGTTTAATTAAGCATTGAATACACCATACATAAGAACAAGAGCAAAAAAGTACACAAAATATATGTGGGAAACCCTCAAGGGGAAGAAAATCCACTGAATTTTTTTATATTACTCACAAAAAGAAATATAGTGAAGCACCAACTTCATAAGGAGCACCAACCCCTAGTTTAGTAGAGCACTAAACCTATAAGGAGCATCAACCCCTAATTTAGCAATGCACCCACTCCACAAAGAGGATACAACCCCTATGATGACCAAAAACCAACTCAAACACTTGAAGATGTTTAATCTCGGACATATGACCCAAGTAGGTTGGCTCAGCCAAAACCACTTTTCATGCACCAACTATCCTCAAAACCTTGCCATTGAAATGAGAAAAATCCCATCATTATAAAACCATGCTTATTTAAGCTACCATATTCATAAAACTTGAGTAATATACCTTTTAAACATCAAACATGGTCACAATTTACATGAACCAATCAAATTATCTTATTAATGGGCCCAATGGCTCATCACCTTCTCAAAACATCTATTTTCAGCAACCTAATTTCACATTTGGGCCTCAAGACCACCCAAGAACACCTAAAATATGGAATGTGACCAATAAATGGAAAGTGCAAGACCTTTAAAACACATCTAATCAAGTTAGAGATCATGAAACATCCCCTGGTTCAAACCAAAACAACTTTTGTCTTCACTAAATCAAGCTACCCAAAAACCTATTTTCTAAAATCAGTTGACAAACACCCTTTATAATACTTTAAAGACTTATAAATTCACCCAATAGCTTCCAAATTAACCCTACATAACTTTCCAAGTTGTATCAAGCATCAAATCATCCATTTGATGCTCCAAACAACTCAATCTTTGCAACACGAACAAAATTATCCTGAAATTATAGCTACAAATGTCTACACAAATTGACCTTAATGACTCAACAAATCACCACATCATAATAAAATCCATACCTCATTAGAAATATATCTGAATTACATTTCCAGAACATATAATAACTCCTTTGAACTCTAAGTGGAAGGTCTTGACCAATCCCATCTCTGCAAACTACTTTTTATGCCTACTTGGACTCAAGAACTAACAACTAGCCCAATATAATCCATCTAGAAGAGGGATGGAATCCTCATAATTGTATTGATAAGAAAGTAAATCATGTGCAATGGAGATGTCTATAATATTTGTAGATATTGTACAACCAAGCACAAACAAAGAATAAGTTGCACGGTGTGATAATAAACCTTACGTGAATACAATATGACAGAGATAAGGTAATAAAACCATATAATAATACATACATGATTACAATAAGCCAAATAATATGGTTTCAACCATTACATAATAAATTACCTACCTAACCATGAGTAACAAACCAGTTACCACAATAACAAAAAACTACTTACATAGAAAATGCATAAATTAGCTACAATAAACTATGTTTACCTAACATTCCCCCTTAATTTTACATTTCCCCAAGAGAGGAGGAGACGAAATCTCTGAAAAACTCAAAATTTTCAAGTGCAAGTGAATTTGTGAATATATTTGCTCATTTTTTAGCTTGTTGGGAAAAAATGAAGCTGTATGTTGTGTTTCAAGACATGCTCACGTATAAAATGAACCTGTACCTCGATGTGCTTAGTTCTCTCATGAAAAAATCGAGTAAGAACAAGTTTGAGAACACCTTTATTGTCTACATACATGGTTTTATGTGTTTCCTATGGTATTCAAAGTCCTTCTAGTATGCGACATAGCCATATCGCTTCGCAGAAAGCTCCACCTACAACACGATATTTGACTTTTGTAGAAGAGCGAGAAACAAAGTTTTGTTTATTGCTTCCCCATGATATCGGTCAAGATCACAAAAATAATAGAAATACAAAATTGTATGTCCTATCATCAATGTTACCTACATGATTTGAATCCGAATATCTAGTCAATAACAAGTTATCGTTCTTCTTTTACTCTAGACCAAGATCTACTCTACCCTTGAGATATCTCAAGATCCTCCTTGCTGCTTTCCAATGACAAACTCTGGGTTCCTGCATGAATATGGAAAGATAGATTACTGCAAAGTTGATATATGTTATAGTATATTTTAGGTAAATGAGACTCCCAATCAAGCTGTAGAAATAGTTGCATTTACCAAGGGGAATTGATATGAGCGAGATAATCTGCGGTCTTATCTCCATAGGTGTAGCAATGCTATGCAATCCATCATCCTTAATTTATCAAACATTGTCTTGGTATACTTCAACCGAGAAAAATAATGTGATTTTCTTACTTGACATACTTCCAATCCAAGAAAGTAGTGCATGAGCCTGAGATCTTTTATGTCAAACGATCAATTAAGATCTTTCTTCGTAGCATCAATCATCTTCACTGTGCTTTCAATGATGACTAGATCATCGACATAAATAACAACTATCACAATATCTCCTCCTTGTCTCTTGAGGTAGAGATTGGGATCATATGGATTTCTGACGAATCCATGTTGAATGATATGCTCATCAATTTTGATGTACCAAGCCTGAGGTGCCAATTTAAGGCCATACAATGCTTTCTTGAGTCTGCATACCTTTGTTTCTTTACCAGGTATGACAAATCCCTCAGGTTGAGTCATGTAGACTTCCTCATGTATATCTCCATTTAGAAAGGAAATTTTCACATTCATTTGATTTAATTTCCAATAAAATTGAGAAGCTAGACAAAAGATCATCCTGATCATTTTGATCTTAGCTGTGGGAGAAAATGTCTCCGCATAGTCTATGCCTTCCTTTTGTGCATACCCCTTTGCTATGAGTATCACTTTGTACTTGTCTATGGTACCATTTGCTTTGTAATTTTTCTTAAATGTCCATCTGCAACTAATGGGTTTCTTCTTTGGTGGAGGATCAAAAAACTGTCAGGTGTTTTTTTCATCACTGACTAATATTCAGCCTCCATGGCATCTTTCCAAGATTTTGACTTTAGGGCTTCCTAGACTATAGAGGGATCAATAGATTCAAAAAATATACTCATCAAAGAAAAGTTTAATTCTTCTCGTGATTTACTACAAGTTTGTGGTCCAAAGTCTTTGGATGTATCTAGTGGAGCATCCAATTTTGCATCTCGAATCATATTAGTATACCACTTGGGCATACGTTGTCTTGTTCTTGTGGGTCATGGTCCTGTCTGATCATCATCATCATCCCCATCATCATTGTCATCATCAACGGGAACATCAAATTTTATTTTCACAATAGGTGAAATATCTACATTAGGTGAGTCTAGAGGAGGAGTCTCAACTTCTTTCTTCTCAAATAACTCAACATCTCTGTTGGTGTAGAATTTTCTAGTCTTTAGATCCATCAATTTATACCCAAGAGCCTCTTCACTGTAGCCAATGAAGATGAGTTTTTGATATTTCATATCCAACTTATTTATGTTCTACTTGGGTATGTGTATGCTAGATTTGAACCTGGATATACCGACGTGTGTAACGGATGGATTTTGCTTCAACCATGCTTCATGTGGTGTTACTACATCAAGAGAAACTATGGGAACTCTCTTGAAAAATATATTGTTGTTTTTGCTTCTTTTGCCCGAGAATGTCCTTCGTAATCTAGAATCATCTATCATGCAACACCCCATCTCCACAATAGTACAGGTTTCCTTCTCTCAACAACACCATTCTACTACGGTGTGTGTGGAGGAGGCATCTGTTGATGAATCCCATGAGTTTGAAGGTATGCTTTGAACTCATTATTGGTGAAACCCCCCCTCGATATGAGCAGAGAGATCTAATATGATGACCAATCTCGTTCTCTACAAAGTGACTTTGAACTTTTTAAGTTTTAAAAAGCATCACTTTTCTTACGAAGACAAAATATCCACATTTTTCTTGAATATTCATCAACACAAAACATGAAATATTAAAATCTAGAATGACTAGGTCACATTGGATTGCAAAGATCGATATGAACCAAATCAAGCTTACCTGGAGCTCAATAAGTACTCTTTTGGAATGAACCTTTATGTTGTTTACTTGCTAGGTAGTTAGGACACTTATCTCGTATCCTTATGGAGAGATGGCAAGCCTCTTACCATGTTGTATAGGCAAAGTGTTTTGAGATATTTGAAATCGATGTGAGAAAATCTCGATGCAACAATAGTGTAGAGGAATAATTCCAATCCATTAGTGCTTGATCATCCCTATGGACAAAGTCAAGTTCAAACATATGCCCCACATTGGAGGCTTTTGCAACAATTTTTGAGCCTCTTTATTTGTCTCGAATCAATCACACTTTCTTATTAGAATGGATATCAAATTCAATCTTCTGATTATGATCTAGAAGTTGACTAATTGATATTATATTCTTTGTTAACCAGGGACATATAATACATCTGATAATGTACAATTTCATGAACCAAGAGGTAGAGAAATGTTCCTAACCCCTGTACTATGTACGGAGAATCACCACCTAACGAAACATGATTTTTTGAAGGTGTGTCTCTCATGGTAGTAAACCAATCTTTGTTCTTGGTTATGTTTCGAGTGGCTCCCAAATAAACATACCAAACAACACTAGATGACGTGGATGGTTCACTAGAATCAACAATGTATAATAAGTCCTTATTTTTGAATGATCTTCTTTCTTAGCTACATTAACTTATTGATGGGGTTTTCTTTTCTAGTTTCCCTTTTTCTACACTTGCTTGTAGGATGACTACCCCTAATGAGATTTATGATTTTGAGGTCCTAAATTACTTGATGGACCCTTCTTATATGTATTAAACCAACAATCCTTCAACTCATGTCCTCTTTTTACGAGATAGGATATTTCTTCTTTTTCTTGTCCCCTTGCTGATGTTATTTTTGGGACTTTTGAGAAGAATTTTCTTTTCCTTTTCCTTTTTGATGAGAAGATAGTTCCTGCTCCTCTTCATCATCTTTATTGTATGTTTCTTCTTGTTTTTGCAAGAGATTCACTAACTTATCAAAGATAACTGTTTGATCTGACAAGTTTAGTGTCATCACAAAAATATGGTAAGAAGGAGGAAGTTCTCTCAAAACAATGGGAACGAGATATGTATCAGTAACCTCCTCTCCCAAGGCTAGAAGTGAAGCCCTCAATTCTGAAACTCTCCTTAGGAAAGCTTCTACTTTCTCGTTCTGTTTGAATTTCAGTGTATGTAACTAAATTTGAAAATTTAGAATTGTGTTCTTTTTTTTTTGGCCTCGTATAAGGTGCTCAACTTATCCCACACTTCTTTGGATGTTTTGGCATCTCAAATGTGGGGTTTCATGTCGCCAGACACTGCAAACAATATTATGAATTTATCCTTATGATTAACCTTGTCAAATTGTCTCTTTTGGGCTGCATCATCTAGTGATCAGTGTCGAAAACATTCACAACATGCCAAATCTCTTCAAACTCAAGTCGTGTTTTGATATTAGTCTTGATGTAACATAATTATCTTCTCTTAAGAGCCGTGAGTCTAGAAGAAATAACTTAGGGGCATTGGTGCCCATTTTCTAAATCAACTGATAAAGGGTAAAGCTCTTATCACTCCAAGTATAAGGTCTCCCAATATATATATTGTCAATTCGATATATCAAACCTTTCTATATACGTGCCCTTCCAACATACCCATTGGTATGTGAAAGAAGATCCACCTTTTGATATACATGGCGGTATGTGAAAGATGTGTTAATGTACGCGAAAGAATTCGATACATGGTACCAAGAGAGTCTTGAAAGGGTTTTATGTTATTATTAACACCGGTTTAAAGAAATATCCTCATACGTGCATGTAACTTCTCTATATACTCGGATAATTTCTTTGTCTAGATTTATCTCATGCAATCATTCCCGGATGGATGAGTGGGCTCAAAGTGTGTGAATCGTGTCCTTATTTCTCCCAAAATCGATTTATAGGGACGATTCCCAAATGATGTTGTTGCAGCTATATTCAGCGTTAAGTGTAGTAGTAGTTGCAATGACTTTACCCGTAAGTTCTTCCCAGAGGCATTGTATATACCAAATGCTTGAAGATATCTAAAGATCTTGTGAGTGTTACAAAACCAAATTTTACTGATTTTATTTTCAAATCTTTGCTAGTTTTTATCAGTTACAATATTTGTGGTTGAATATGGAAACCTGCAAATTAGTACAATCCACTGAAATATACACTGAAAATATATGATTACATCCAATATGCAGAAAGATTAGATGACATGATTTTTTTTTTTTTTTTTTTTTTCTAGAGGCCACGATGGCCTCCATAGCTCAAAATGGAGTTTTTGATAGCCCTCCTCGGAAAAAGTTACTCGAATGAAAATCTAAGAAAAATGGGAGAATTTTTTTACCCCAAAAGTAGGGTTTTCTCCTTCAAATTTGGTTGTGGGTTTGGTTATGACTAGTAGATTTAGTTGAGTTTAACAATTGCTAGGTTTAGTGGTCCAAATATAAATGCCACCAAATATAAATTATATAAAAGAAAAGATATGGTTGGGGGTGGGAGGGAATTGAACACCTAACTTAATATCCCAAAAACCAACCTCTCATCCAAATAAGCAATCAATGCACTTTATTCATACATGAAGAAAATTATTTTAAAGACATTTAAAACAAGACTAACCTTTTCAAAAAAATACTTGGAAGTTTGTAGGTCATCGACATGGTAGATGTGTGGAGATTAGCGGTTTAGGGTTAGACTGATAATCTAGATTTGAGCCACTTTATCTCCTTTGGTGTCCGTTTATTTGTTTTTGCTATCACCATTTTCTATTGATCCAATGTCTATTTGCTTTTGCCACTTATTTGTATTAGATGGCTGCTTTGCATTGGTGTTGTTGTGTATAGAGCTCAATCAAGGCTCAATAGATGAGATTGATCAAATTTTTACCGACGTTGTTTTGTTTTATAAGATGCAAGTTCAAGGGCTTGTCTTGGAGGTCAACACGAGTCAGCCACTTGTAAAAGCTCACGCAGAACTCGCTAGATAATGGGCTTGTTCTGTTGCAAGGATCAACTCAGTTTGTTTGAAAATAGGGAAGAGTGATCAACTCAAGCATGGTGGCTTGACTAAAGAAAAACTTCAACTCAATGTTGACTCCTTAGCTCGCATGTATATCCTTCAAATTTTCAATGGTAGGATACGGTGATGTAACTTTGTAATTCACGAGAAAATAGCTCAAGGTGTCTTTGACACATCACTCGGCTTGAATCGAACACTCACTTACAGAGTGCAAGGGTACTAGGTCCCTCTTTAGAGTTGCTTTTCTAGAATGTTAGCATGATTA
The DNA here is from genome assembly GCA_018340775.1 of Taxus wallichiana var. yunnanensis. Lineage (NCBI taxonomy): Eukaryota > Viridiplantae > Streptophyta > Pinopsida > Cupressales > Taxaceae > Taxus > Taxus wallichiana. The sequence continues at coordinate 655,069,826 of CM031236.1, read as the reverse complement.
CATATGTATATATTCATATCCATAACAAATAGTAACCAATCCACAATGCATAAACCAGATCTAGATCTAAATCATATGAAAGATTGACTTAAACAATGATTATAATGATATTTACCATGCAAGAACCATATTTAGTCACATCTAACACCATTATCCAGCCAATATGATCCATTATATTAAATATTGCAAAACACAGAAGCTTCATACATCATAGTAATGTCATCATGAGTCATGCGCGCAAAAAAACCAACAACATAACTCTACACTCAAAATAGTATCAACCGAGTATCGTAATCTGTGTAAATCAATACATACATACATACATACAGAGATATATATATATATATATATATATATATATATATATATATATATATATATATATATATATATATATATATATATATATATATATATATATATATATATATATATATGGGTGGGGTCTTTTCCTTCATGACCCATGTACCTTCCAAAAATAGGGTACATGCTAATAATAGCCATGTGTCGTTACACCAATGTAAAAAAGCATGCAACTACTACTAATAATATATCTTCTATTAGTTAACTCTAAGAATAGATCCTATTATTAGACTAAGACTCTGCATGGTGCTTGAACTGCTGCAACTCCCAAAATAGCCTTACGTGAACTGTAAGTCTCCATGTCATCACGTGCTCAACACTCTATCTCCAAAAATAGCCTAGATATGTAAAAGTGGCTAAGTCTTGTGTACACTTGTCCTAGGCGTGTTGTGTTCTGTTATATTTTCACGTCCTTTTATGTGCCATGTGTCCGCACACCCAATCCTTATGTGCTTTCATACTTGAGCTATCTTTTATCTACTCAACATTACCCCACACTAAATACATTATCACCCCCAACAATGGGTAATCTTAACTTATCTCTCCAAAGTAAAGAACAATGAGTGAAAGAATCAGATATCACTCAACACTCTTCTCCTCAACAAGCAATATTAATTCAGATACTCATTATTAACTTCTGCTTCCAATGCCTTTCAATCACTTAATTCCTCACGTATTTTATCCAGGATATCTGTGACTATGGCATCTAGTTCATCTTGAGTCATATTCTCTTTTTCATTCTACAAGATTCTACAAATATTTGCCATACTAGAAATCATGCCTTCCATATAGTCCATCTTCCCAACAATCTATTTTCCTATCTCCTTCAGCCTATTTTCATGTGGTTCTTGGGCACTTGTAAGCACTTTGCACTTCTCTTCCACTAAAGAAAGTCTCTCCACACACCCAAGTGTCTCATTCTTCATGGCTTTGAGAATTCATTATCTTCTGCAATTGTCCTTGTCCTAACAATTACATATGGTGTCACGCACATGTTCAAGGCCTGATCTGCCTTCTTCAATTCATCTCTCAAGGCTTGTAGCAATGACTCATAACTTGCAATTTTTCTAGAAATGGTGGATTTTACCCTTGTTGCTTCCTCTGTAGGGTATTTTGGCACAAGAATACACACGGGCCCTTCATCTATGACCAATTTTACAAGTGTGCATATATAGTGCATTATAGAAGGAATTTTTTCTGGAACTTGAGATTCCAGATGTGGCCTTACCTTAAGAATATCATCGCCAATCTCCTTGGCCATACTGATCAAGGCTTCTATATTTTCCTCAGCCTTTTCCTTCTCTGTTGTGAGGTGCTTTATTTATGTATCCTTATCCTTGTTGTCATCCATCAATGCCCTAATGGTTTCCACTTTGTCTATGTTCCTATGCACAACCTCTGTAGATACCTTTACTAAGGCATTTCTCACTTGTTCATCTAACATAACAATTGGCTTAACATTTACGTGCCGGATGTGGGGTGCTTTCTTCATTCTACGTGAGACACATGATTCTTCGCACACGTCAAAATCAGGCTCATCCATATGAGTCTACATTGACCATGACAATTGCTTCCATGTATGCGTGCATTCACATTCTTCACATCCAACAACTCCCAACCATACAATTACTTAGTTTCCAAAGTACTCTTAAAGTGCGCGCTTATGATCTTGTTGATATCATCCACATATCCAACCATGGGAGTCACATAGTCTTCACCTTCTTTCTCCTCCCTTGTTCTTTTTCCCTTAGGAACCTAGGCACCTAAATCCAGAGTGGGATTTCACCCTTTTACTGCTTTTGTTTATGTTTACGTGCCCCTTAGTCCTTCCTCATCATCCTTCATTTCTTCATCACGGGGCTCTCTGTACCCTCAGGCTGCACTAGAGTACCATACACGCTTTCTCCAGAATCATCCTCCTTACCATCCTTAAACTTTAGCTTACACCTTCTATTCTTCTTAGGCTCTACTTTTGGTAGTGAAATATGAGGTGACATTCTTAATGGTTGTGATGACCCTATGCCTTGAACCCTTATCCTCCTAAACATTCTCTTGAATTATGGCTCTTTGAATGTCTGCTCCACATTGATTTCCATCATGATTGTCTCAAACATTTCATCCTCTTGCTTATTAGATGGGTGTGTCATCTCATGCTCTTTTCTTTCTATATCCATAGGCTATCTTCTACCCCTATGTTATAACCCACCACTATCTTCATGAAGTTCTTCTTCTTTTTCCTGAATGGGTGAAGTAGGATTTTCAGCTACCAATGTGGCAACTGTGCACTTCCCTTTAGGTGGGTTTGGCAATTTGAACTCATTCTCTACATACTTTCCATTCTCCAGCCTAGGCTTAAGTTAAAGGTATACCAATTCTGCCCCACTTTCACCTATTTCCAAACTCACATGATTCATAGTTATGTCATCTAAAATGTATCTTTCAATATAAGTGGAATTACTTGGATAGATGTAAGTCTTCCACAGAGTGTGGTAGTCATAGTCTACCTTATCGCATTATATATTAACTTGCACGCATATGAGATTCTTTGAATAGCTACCTAAAGAACCGCATGGTGAAAACATAAGTCAATTTACACCAAGGACACCTTGTCTTGTCCTTCATTGTAAAATGTGCGATACAAAAATGCTTATAGGCTACCGCAAACCGTGCCAACTTACTTACTACCGTAGGTAATTCCTTAGGTATCCTCCACTCTTCCTTAAATGTAACGTGAAGTCATGCATACCACATCTCTACCCTTGGTTTGAATGGGACATGTATTATCCCCTCACAAATATACTTTTTGAATCTCTTTGTAAGATATTTATTTTCTGCAGGGTACTCCTAGATTTTTTTCTTTGGCCCATCGGGCACTCCAATCTCCACAAACACAAGGGACAATAGAATAACACCAAAGCTAATTTTCTCACCTTTATACACCTCTTCAATGATTGTTTCAGCAATGTATCTAGCCAAGTTGTAGGTCTCCCCTTGTGACATTTTCTTTGCAACATGTAGCCACAAAGTGTTCACCTGTGACCATCTCTCCTGGTCATTCAATTTTGTCAATAAGTGTGAGGTTTCATGTATGACCGGATACTTCCTCAGCTTGTAAATATCCATGCCGTGCACACCTTTTTTATAACCTAACTCCTTGTTGGTTTCTATAATTGTTGCTTTATTAGTTAGGTCGCTACTCACCTCTGTGCCTATGCTTTTCAAACCCGTCAAAGTGCCAATCAAGGCGCAGATAATCCTCATTTGTCACCCAACAAAATAGAAAAATTCCTCATGGAATCTACTCATAAGCCACTGGTATAACTTCTCTAGATTTTTGAAATAAGGAAATTCATACAACTGTAAAAACCCTACCTTTCTTAGGATCTTCTCCCCAGCATCGTCGTATACAGGCATGTCATCCACTGTCTGTTTGTTTGTCTTTCTATTCAACAATACATCCAACTCCTCCTTGTTATCAGTTTTCTTATGGTTTTAATCATTGAATTTGCTTCGACAAACATGGGAATCCCAATCACGGCCCATAATCACTTCCTTTGGGTATTGCATTTCAAAAAACCTACTTTTAGGGGCATCCTTGATCTCAATCTCAACTTCCTTTTGTTTATTTCCCCTTGTACCTGCCCCAGTGCTCTTTTTGGTGCCATTTCAATAAAAAATATGTGTTCTCTTACCTCCCTCGAGCTCTATAACTTGGTTATGTGTGCCCTAGCTCGAACTCAAACCCTAGCCATCAATATCCATGTCTGACATGCCTTCACCTTGCTTGAAAACTTAAAAAAATGGAACGTAATAGTTCCTCATGCACGATTTGACCAACCCAACCAGTTCACAGCTCTCCACTCTTCACAACTATCTTAGCTAGCTCGCTTGGAAACAACTCGCTCAAGAATTCATAATTGCAAAGGTAAAAATGGCCTCATAACCCCTCCTTATATATATTTTTAAAATTTATCACATTTATTGATCCTTCACCTACCACCGATCCTAGCATTAATGCATCATTTGTCAATGTTTCAACATTGCTCATTTCTCGCTCCACAGGTCATAACCTTTTGGCGTGCCTTCTACTTCTTGGCCACATACCTCCTTCCGTGTGCCCATATGCGCCAAAGTACTTCACCACTGCACCTTCTTCCAAGTAGTTTCCACTACTGTAGCCTACCTTGTGTTATACTGTGCGTCCATTTTTCCATCTGTGGTCTTCATTTAGGAGTAATTGTTTTCTATTTGCACCCTTCCAAAAAGCACCTACACAAAATTTTCCTTATGCATACCCATCTTCAGATGAAAATCAACTATATTCAACTTGGTAATGAACCATGTATATAAACCACCCCACACTAAGGGTATGCACGGTCCTCTACACATTAAAAACTTAAATTGTAATCAAATTCTAGCACGCAAGCGTGCTTGCTACATAAAACAACTTGAATCCAATTGACAAAGCATATCAACGCTAAAAAAAACACACATAAAGGAAATGTATTAAGGGAAACCGAATCTAAGTGGAAATATTTCCTTGTTACAAACACCAAAAAGAATTATTTATAGTAGGGCTTCAGCCTACTCCCATTGAAGTAACCGGGAACCGTGTTCCATATAGCACCTCTAACTGGAAAGTGACAGAGTCAAGTAAATAAGTGATTACATACAGTCCCAACCAATGTACCTTAAGCTTTCCAGGGTAGCGCAAAAACTTTGAATCATACAGAAGTACCATTTTCCCAATCTCAAGTTTCTTATCCTTGATGTGTCTCTCATGCCATGCCTTATGCTTGGCTTTTTCTTGCTTCTAAGTCCATCTTGCTATGGCATGTCTTTCATCTAGTTGTATTAATTTTTTAATACGTTCTTCCAATTCTTTCTCATCATCCAAACCTCCTGCACATGCAACACGGAAAGAAGGTAACATGAATTTCATGGAGAGAAGTTCCTCTACACCAAAACCAACTGAAATGGTGTTGCTTTATTCAACCTCTTGTAGGTTATGCAGGTATGCCCACAGATCACGAAACCTTGTCATCCCAATATCTCCTTCTAACATCACAAATTTTGGTCAAGGTATGGCTCAATATCTTGTTGAAAGCCTCAACAGTTCCATTTTCCTAAGGGTGATAAGGGGTTGTCCTATGGTGTGCAACCATAAATTCATCCAATAATATCCTAATAGTCTCATTAAGGAAATGAGTACATCTATCAATTGTTAAACTTAAAGGGCAGCCATACCATCTGTTGAGTAGACAAAGTATGGCCCTTAACGAAGGCACACAAAAGTTTCATGTGGGAACATTTCACGTTCAAAGGCATGGAAGGATAGGGTAGGATACGCGCACGAAAGAAAATGACATTCGAGACTTATCCATTTTCAAGATTACGGGCTATTTTTTGAAATAGCGTGTAGAGCACACAAATCGGATAAAGACTTGCACGACACACATAGGATATTTTTAGAAGAGTGTCTACTAAGCACTTTACATGGGTTCGAGTTAATAATAGAATTATTACTATCAGTTAACCAAAAGAGATCTATTATTAGTACACTTGCATGTGTGTCTATTATTGTAAAGGCGCATGGCTATTTTCAAAATGCAATCTATTTTGGGAATTATGTAAGCGGCGAAGGGTAAGTCCCCACCCTTATAAATATGTAGTGATCTGCGTAGTATAAAAGGGGATTATATATGAGATATTGTGAAGTTATGCTTTGCCGATATGATGTGCGCATAAGTTTATGATAGTAAATATTTATTGTGTTTAATATAATGGAGTGTATTGAGTGATTCAAGGTGTTAAACATGATTATAAATAGATCTTGCATGGTAGAATTCATTATGGCTATTACTTAAATATATTACTCCTTAGATCCAGATATGGAATATGCTCTATAGAATGTTTATACTATTTATGGATCTAAATGCATTAACCATTCATCTTGCTAACAGTGTGTAGAAACAACCCTAAAGAGGGGCCTGGTACCTTTATGCACTTTAGGTGAGTGCTTAGTCTAGGATGAGTGATGTGCCAACGCGCCGGGGTATTTCTGGTAAATTCCGAGCTACAACATTGGTTCCATTTCCAGGACCTATTTTTCAGATTGTTTTAAGGATGGTTCGTGATGAAGACATACCGCTTTACCTTAGAAAGTTTTGAGGAATGGATACAAGATCTAGAAGAATAATACGCACATAGGTTCAGCACCAGATCTGAGTTTAATGCACACACATGGGTGGAACAGATTCTATATGATAGTTTTTACAAGAGATTATTTGCTATTTTTCCGGTAGAATTGTTTGTAGCTGGTTGCTTATGCATCTAAAAGGAATTACAGGTATCGCGCACTTGTTTGGATGCATGAAGAATTTCAGGCTCTTTATGATGTTGATATGATTTGGACATGCACTTTGGATACTTAGTTTCTTGGTGTTCTGAATAGTTATATTATGGAGTAATCAATTTCCACTTATTCTTTCCCAAAGGTAGTGGAATTCAATTTTTGATATCCTAGGGGAACTTACTTGTAAGGCATTCCACTGGTGATCAAAATCTTGATGGTGACCCTAAACTTGGAAAGTAAACTAATGACTAACTAAAACCCGATGATGCACGAGGACGAGGTAGGTTTGGTGAAAGATGGAATACCTAGCAGAAGAAAGATAGAGAGAAGAAAGGAGGCTTGAGTATAATGAGGCATGCGAGAGGGAGATTGAGAAGTAGCAGGATGTTACAGAGTGAATGGAATTGAGGAGAGAGATGGCTCGTGAAGGATTTGGAGCTCACGCAGAAGGAGTGGAGCCGAAGCATTAGGAACTCCCCATTTGGGCAAGCATGATAGGGAACCCCCCTCGGCCTCACATGGAAGTGCACCCACAGAGACAACTTGGGCCACAGGTGTGTATCTGAATCTACTTAACAACCTAGCCCTTGTGCTTAGTTTTCTAGTATCTAGTACCATAAGTAGCCTGCAAGCTAATTTAGGTAGTGGGAGAGACGAAGTAAGTCACATAGCAAGTACATCGATGGCAAGTGAAAACTTCCTCATTGTTGTTTGGAGGTTCCTTTTCAAGTGCATCATCTGCATAGAAATTCAAGCGCACAAAATTTTGGACTCACTTCTGGGAGTGGTAACACTTCATAGATTGTAGGGGTTCAGTTTAGTACTACTGTTGGGACATAGTGAAGTAAATCTATCAAGAATTTTGTGCTTGTTACTGTCCAAAGTTAATGCACCAAACTAAACACAAAAACCTTGAAAAACTCAAATAAAATCGATACCGATGGATAATATCCAAGATGTAGATAGATAAGGAAGCCGGAGTAGATAAGACGGGCACACACGAGCGATCCTGCACAGTAGATCCCAAAAACCTGCGAACACCGATGCTTGATAGAAAAAGACCACGTTAAAAGATATTTAGGTGGACTACCCAAGAAGCGGGTCTGGGAAGTGATAAGCTCCCTCGGCGGATGTCAGTCCACGTTTTCAATTAAGTAAAGAAGCATACATGATAAAAGATGTACGTAAAGGACTAGATTTTTTGATCAAAGTAATAAATACAATCTAAACAGCAACAAAAAACAGGAAACTATGAAAACAATGTTGGATTTGTGTTACCTAAGTTCTTTTACCTGTCTGCAGGATGATCGGCATCGATTATGTAAAATCAACGCCGATCGTTCAAATCGGGCGTTTAAATCGGCGTCGACTTGTTAAGATCGGCGTCGACTTGTTTTGATCGGCGTCGACCCGAGACACACTGCAAGAAGATTCAGGAAATGGAAAACGAAGGCAAGATCGTCAACATCCGCTAGATTTGCAGAAGCCGTAGAGATACTGGAAAGGCTCCACCTATGTGGCTTTGATGCAGGAAAAAGTCACCGAAAATCAATGGAGACTCGCGATATCGATGTGGTAAGGGCAGAGTAACGGTGCTCCTCTCAGGTGGATTGATTTGGACAGGATTTTCTCTCACTTGATAGATGATGTTCAGACTAGATGCTCAAACTCTCTCACTCTCTCTGTCTAACTCACAATCAGGTCTAACCAGAACCGAGTTCTGAGCCCCTATTTGTAATCGGCGCCGACCGAGATGAAATCGGTGCCGTTTCAAAAATCGGCGTCGACCGAGTACCGGCCGGCGCGCCGATCGATCGAATGACTCTAAATGGCCAAAAGGAGTGATTTCTGGGAAGATGAGAGTGATCCTTTCACCTCAAGTATGGGAAATATCCCACTGCTTGGTTTGGGAGGAGGAGAAATAGGGGGGATATGTGGATAAAATAGATATGGGGTAGATAAGTGGTTGGGATACATGTAAAAAGGTGTAATTAAATAGTTAATATTTAATTACTCATGGGTAAAACACAATGGGGTGAATTAAACTTAGGATAGGTGTTTAAATCACAAATTGACTAATACCCCAAGGGGGTAGTGGTGATGTAAACGTGCCCCAGGTTACCCGAGAAGGTAAACGAATGTGAGGGACACTAAATTGAGTAACCAATTTTAGGTGTCTACATTTTGCCCCTTTTTGTTGAGTAACTCGCGATAAGCAAAGTTGCAAGACAAAAACAAGGAGGTGGAAGAAAAGAAGAAAAAGTGATGATGCGATCCCCCTCAAACTAGGGATGGGATGGGTGATAGAACAAACGATCCCAAGTTTGAAAAAGGTAGATGAAAATGTAGGATGCCCCAGCTGGATGTCTGGAGTAGATCTGATCATTAATGACGCACAAAAATAAATAAAGAGGCAGCAACCTAAGGAACTCACATTGGTAGGGCAGTCTAGATGGTCTCCTCATGAGACGACGTTAGTACCTACAGACCCATGAGTGTAAGGAGGGCTGCAAAATAGTCAGCACCTAAAGAGAGACACATTGGTAGGGACAACTAGATGGTCTGCAAAGTAGATGACGTTAGTGCCTACAGACCCGTGAACTCTAAGCTACCAAAAAGAAAAGTGAGTGCCCCACGCAAAGGGAACAAACTCGAAATGGACGATAATATCAAAAATATGTGCCAAAAGGCAACATTCAGCGCACAATAATGACCAGATAAATAAGCCAAGCATCAACACTATGGCAAGAAGATTAGGAGATGGAAGAGAGCGACGTGGAAGCAAATCGGTCGATCAGACTAATCGGCACCGACCTAAACAAACGGCACCGACCACAAAAATGGCGCCGACCGTGCACAACACATATAAATATGTGAACGGAAAACGTGAACGATTTATTTACACCGTGACGATTGATTCAGAGAGAGTCAAAAATTGGATTTGAGCACCATGGAAGCCTCTGGAAGTGGTCAGAAGTGGAGGAGGACACGACCTGGGGTAAGTGGTTCCTCCTGAACTCGTCATTATCTTATTTATTCATCATTTGTTTTTTTTTTAATTATTTTTGGTTTTTGGTGGGAGGCCAGAGTGTGTTTGACATGCGCCTGCCAATCGGCGTCGATTGATAGAATCGATGCCGATGTAATGAAAGTGGCACCAATTTAATTCAATCGGCGTCGACTATGTATGGTCGACGCCGATTGTATTTAATCGACGCCGATTGGACAGAATATGTGGGTAAAAATGATAAAAATTTGTTTTGGATGTTCGGATTTGGGTAAATATGAAGCTAACATTGCTCTTGATGTCGTGGATGCAGGCACGAGAGGTATTACACATGAGGGATGTGATTCTCAGCTACTGGAGACCATTCTCCCTGATGTCACTGACGCAGATTGGCGCCACTTAGAGTTAGCCGGGCTCGGGGCTTTCGGTATTACCGACGAGTACCGCGAGACGTAGAGCTGATGCGAGCACTAGTACGGCGATGGGATAGCCGGACGTGCACGTTTTGGTTCAGGATAGGTGAGATGACCATCACCCACGAGGACATATATAGGATCTTGAGGCTCCGATCACTGGGGACCCGATTGAGATCACTCCACGAGAGCAGCAGCAGAGGGCCCTAGGATGGTTATATGGGGACAGGGGATGAGTCAGAGATAGTGTCCGGGGCAGTGAGGATAGCCTCACAGTACAGACAAGATGATGCCAGGAGTAGACGTATAGTATTGATTCAGATGGAAATCTCCTACTTTGCTTTACCAGATTCAGGAGGTGGGAGATTCCCATTATTATTGCTAGATTGTGTTTGTGACATCCTGCAGTTTAGACAGGTGTTCACATTTGCTGATGCCTTGATAGCAGATATATCATGAGTTATGGATGTATACCACCGCCGAGGACAGAATTGATGTCGGGCTTTGTGCTCCATTGCTGGGCATATGAGCACATAGCAGTGATCAGGCCATCCGGCTTCCTTGGATGCCAGCAGCAGTGGGGGCTATTGATTATGGATTCTGGTGATGGCGGGCCGATATGGCCCCGGAGATACAGGGAGATCCTCAGATTGGTATGCCGAGCGTTTCAGGACGCTGACACCAGAGCAGGTCATCTGGAGACCGTATCGGTATTTCCGACATGGGCTAGGTCAGATGCTCATCTAGTGGGATTGAGACGGAGCAGGGTGGTTAGGGGCCGCAGCCTGATATGTGGGAGCGCGTCCCATTTATACGGGTATTGAGATAGTTCGGCCTAGTGCAGATAGTGCCGACCACCTATAGTCCCTATAGACGAGACAACAGAGAGACAGATTTGCCGATTTTGATCCCAACAGATCCATTGAGGGAGGCCCCACCTTCTGCAGACAGTGATGATGATGCCGGAGTGGATGATGGCTACGCGGCATGGTATTCGACAGAGCTTCCATGACACTTGCCAGCATCCATAGATGCCGATGAGGAGGATATAGCCACAGCGCTGGAGAGGCTGGAGGGAGAGCATTATACACTGACGCAGACACATCAGGTTGCCCTAGAGGAGATCAGAGCTCTGACAGAGGAGAGGGATGCCCTGATATTGGAGAGGGATACAGCTCATCAGGAGTGAGATACAACGATCCAGCAGAGGGATCGCTATCATCGACATAGGGAGGCCCTCAGGGCCAAATATGGTGATACAGGTACCACATCAGAGTCTGGGACACAGGGTACGACCATAGGAGGGCTGCCACTAGTAAGAGCACCAAGAAGACCACTTTAAGCAGCGACACTATGAGCACCTGCTATAGTGAGCCTGAGTACATATCAGTCTCTCCTCACTGAGGTGAGATACTATGAGGACGCTCTAGCACAACATGCCCCTGAGGTGCCTCGTTATGGTGCGAGGAGGAGATCTGCGACAACCACAACTAGTGGTGCGTCAGAGGGAGGGAGCACCGGGAGAGGGCGAGGTGGAGGCAGGCCCCCAGCAGCAGGCACTTTGAGTTTGATAGGCGGCAGCCAGGAGAGACAGCCTGGTCCAGAGGAGGGTGGAGGAGATAGTGTCTTCCACCTGTCGACTTTACGATTTAGAGATTGAGATATATTTTTGTATCGATGTATTGATGTAGCCTTGATTCGAAGGCATTTTTGATGTATGATATAGATGGCTTGATTGAAAGCCACCCATTCTTTGTACAGATACTCATGTATATATATAGATTCATCATTTCCTTTGTCATATGATTGTTCTCATGCTTTTAAGTTTGATATACATGGATAGATGTAGCGTCATTATGATGGATATAGACATAGACCGATAGATGATGAATAGATGTGATTGGATAGACATAGATGTAGAGGATATAAATAGATGTGATTTGATGTGATTGATATGTGGATTAAACTTGGATGAGAAATAGATATAGATAGATGTAATGTAACTTGGATGAACATGATTTTAGATGATAGATGGATAGATGTGATTGATAGATTTTGATATATTTAAGATGTTTTAATTGAATTTTGATGAAAAATAGATAGATAGACTCACATGTGTTGATAATACATGCTATGATATATTTTCTTTTGGGAAAAAAGAAAAGTAGATAAGATGAAATTAGACAGATGTTATATTTTGACTAAATTCACATGTTAAATGTCAATTTAACTGGATGAATAAGAAATGATAAATGGAAATAAAGAAAACACCCCTAGAAAAGAAAAAGAATGATAAGCAAAGCCCCTAACCGACCGTAAATAGAGACTTTTGATAGGAAACTAAAAGACCATGCATACAAGGCCATATATGAGGTTAAAATAAACCTGACACTAGCTAGTCGCAAACCAGATCTAGAAGGTAAATGGAAGGGGAAGCAAGTATGTATTTTGTCAAAATTTACAAGGGACAGAATACATGCTCATACTGGGAAAATAGGATTCTCCATATGATCGACAAAAGGTCTTATATCTCAGCTTCATTATTTTTTGCGGAAAAGCAAACTGATCAATGCGGGAAGTTTGCTAGATATGGAAAGACTGATCAATATGGGAAGTCTTTCAGTGATGCTAAAAAGTGTATAAATTGACTGAAAGGCTGATCAATGCGAGAAGCCTTGGGAATTCCTTTGAGAAACAACCGTCCTTCAAGGGAGCGGTCTGTATTTTGAATTTTAATGATAGCCATCCTTCGAGGGCATGGTCTATATCTTTTGATTCATTTGATATTGCATGGATAGCTATCCTTCAAGGGATCAATATATCTTTTAGGAATTTTGGATAGCATCTCTTCTTCTTTTCTCTTTTTTTTTTTTTGCTTTTTGAAAGAAGTTGAGTTTAGACCTAGGTAGATCAGATTGAGGGGAAGAAAATGTATAAAGAGCACATACTCATGCCCCGAGTAGATCCGATTAAGATAAACACTTGGGACAGATGAAGCAGTGATTAAGGTATTCCTACCATGAGGAGGAACATATCCATAAGAAAAATGCTATGAGTAGAGCCGCGATACTCATATTTAAGGTAAAAAAGACAATACGCGGAGAACCACATAGTTTCGAATCACCACGAAAGTATATGACTAGTTGTTAGATGGATGAAAGATCTTGTCTTGCGACTAAATTTGTGTAAGATAGATTTTAACAGTAGAAGGGCCTTAGATGCAAGGCATTAAGAGGTTCCATTTCAGGTATACCATCCATGGAAGATAGATGATAAGCCCCAGACCCATATTTATGAGTGACGACGTACGGTCCCATCCAGTTGGGAGCAAACTTACCACGCTGACTTCTTTCTAGTGTAGTGACATTTTGGTTTTCTTTAAGAACAAGATCACCAACTTTGAAGTCACGGTGCTGCAAGTGCTTGTTATAAGCACGTTTGACATGCTCAAGATAGACTTGATGATGCTCAAGAGCGTTGAGACGCCGTTCATCTAATAATTCAAGTTGTGCTAGATGATTTTGACGATAGTCCTCATCAGAGACAAATTCTTTGAGAGAAACACGGAGAGATGGGATTTGGACTTCCAAAGGAAGAACAGCCTCAGACCCATAGATGAGAGAGAAGGGAGTAGCACCAGTAGGAGTACGAATGCTAGTCCGATAAGCCCAAAGAGTAAAAGGGATATGTAAATGCCAATCCCTACCAGCTCGACTAGTTACCTTTGCGAGGATATTACGCAAAGTTTTATTGGAAGCCTCGGCCTGGCCATTAGCTTGGGGATAGTATGGAGAAGAAAAGTTGAGTTTGATATTGAAAGCGTCGCATAGGTTCTGCAAATCAACGTTCTTGAAAGACTTACCGTTGTCTGTGATGATTTTGTGTGGAACACCAAAGCGACAAATGATGTGTTGATAAACAAAGTCAACAATCGGTTTAGCTTTTGTGGAAGAAAGAGGAATAGCTTCCACCCACTTAGTAAAGTATTCAGTGGCAGTAATGATAGAATGATGACGCTGTGAAGAATGGGGATTGATAAGACCAATGAGATCAAGACCCCATTGCAAAAAAGGCCACAAATCCACTGCAGTTCAAATCCTGACTAGGGATATGTAAGATTGGAATGTTGTTGGCATTTGACACATTTCTTAGTGTATTCGCAAAAATCTCGATTAAGAGAAGGCCAATAATAGCCTAAGCATAAGATGCATTTAGCTATGGCCAAACCACTAAAATGTCCACCACAGATACCGTCATGGACCTCTTGAATAGCTTTAGATGATTCAGGGGTTTTGAGGCACCGAAGCAAAATACCATCAAAGCCACGTTTGTAGAGGATCCCACCTAGAATAGTATAGCGATTAGCGCGTAGGGTAAAAGATCTTCTACCATTGGAAGTCAAATTTGGAGGAAGCACCGAATGAGATAGATAATCAACGATTTGTTGATACCACTCATCCTGAGTATTGGTTGTGACACATTGATTGAAGTCAGTTGCCTAAGATGAGATGGTTGATCTAATCATTGCACAGCCACATAAAGTCATGCGAGTCCTCGGTAAAAGGTGGAATAAGTGAGGCTAACGAAGCCATCGTATCTAGTGAATCGATTCGCAGTGTGAGGAATAGCTTGGATAGTGAATTTATCGAAAGATTGGAGTTGAAAGAGAACGATATCACGATATTTTTGAAGGATATCATTCTTGCATTGATAAACACCCGTGACTTGATTAACGATGAGTTCAAAGTCACCAAAGATGTCGATATGGCGCGCGCCAAGATTAATGGCATTTTGAAGACCTAAAACAAGAGCTTCATATTCAGCCATATTATTGGTACATTCAAAGTTGAGTTTGTGTGCAACTGGGATAGGTGCACCCCAGGGAGGAATCATAACGAAACCCGCACCTCCCCCTTGCTGGCATTTGGATCCATCAAAGAAGAGTTTTACTTTAAAGGAGATAGACCAAAATCAATTTGTTGGATATATTCATCGGGAATTGAGCAAGGGGGACTTGAGTGTCCGGAAGAGGAGCATCAGCTAATTGATCTGCAATGACCTGACCCTTGATAGATTTTTGTGAGATAAATTCGAGATCAAATTTTGTCATAAGCATGAGCCAACGAGTGATACGATCATTGTGATAAGGCTTCACATGCATTGTCTTGAGTGGATTGACACTTGTGACAATGTAAGTTTTATGATTGAGGAGGTAGTGACGAAGCTTAGAAGTTGCAAAGAAGAGAGCACAACACAACTTTTCAGCTTCGAATAACGTGTTTCATACTCATGGAGAGTACGACTAATGTAATAGATGGCTTGTTCTTTACCACAAGCGTCCCGATGCGAGATCATGGCTCCCAGAGCATGGTCATTCACAGATATAAAGATAGAAAGGCTCCCCCTCGCGTGGAGGTGTAAGCACAGGTGGAGAAAGAAGATAAGCTTTGAGCTCATCAAAGGCTTTTTGGCAACGCTCATCCCATTCAAAATGAACATTCTTACGAAGGAGATGATGAAAAGGCTGACAATGGTCCGATAGCCATACGAGATAAAACGACGCACCGATCAAGACGTCCTCAAGACTCATGAGTTGCTTTTTAAGTTAGAAGGGGGAGGCATCTCAAGGATAGCTTTTATTTTTGTGGGGTCTACTTCAATACCCCTAATAGAAATGATAAAGCCTAAGAGTTTACCAGTGAGAATGCCAAACACGCACTTAGATGGATTTAGATGAAGACAAAAGTGAATAAGCCTCTCAAAGAGAGGTGCAAGAATGAAAAGATGATCCTGATGGCGTTTGGATTTACCGAGGAGATCGTCGACGTAATCTTCCATAGTTTTGTGTAAGAGATCATGGAAGATGTAGGTCATTGCTCACTGATAGGTTGCTCCTGCATTCTTAAGACCGAAAGGCATGACACGATAACAAAAGGTCCCCCAAGGAGTTATGAAGGAAGTCTTATGTTGGTCCTCTGGTGCGATGAGAATTTGATTATACCCAGAGAAACCATCCATAAGAGAAAGCATCTCATGACCCGCAGTTAAATCCACGAGTTGGTCGATATTAGGTAGAGGAAAATCATCTTTTGGACAAGCAAGATTAAGATCCCGAAAGTCGGTACAAATTCAAATTTTCCCAGTAGCTTTAGTTACTGGTACTACATTGGAAACCCATTGTGGATAATCGATGGGTTGATGAAGTTAGCCGAGAGCAAGCAATCAACTCTTCTTTAACAAGAAGGGCTACTCTAGGTGCATTTTACGCAATTTTTGTTTAACCGGTTTGATGTCGGGAAGAGTAACGATATTGTGGACCACGATATCGGGATCGAGTCCTGCATATCCTCATATGACCAAGCAAAGGCTTGATGATGGTTGGAAAGAAAAGTGGTGAAGTCTCCCAACTCCTGTGGATTGAGAGATTGACCGACCTTAATGATGCGAGGGTCTTTAGAAGTCCCTATATTAAGGTCGACAGTGGCTTCATTGAGAAGCGTAGACATGTCAGAAGGAATGGTTTTAGGAAGATAGGAATCCTCTACCCCCAGATAGGTGAGGACAAAATCATCATCCGCATAAAGGGATAGTGTTGATAGTAGAGAGTCATCTCCAACTATTTCAGGAAAATTAATGGTATGGAAGCAAACTTGTCATTAGTCTTATAGGTTAGTGGTCCTAAGGAAATGGTATTGACTAAAAAAAAATTAGATGGGATGGAAATGGCGTCATCCACATCAAATGATGCTTCTGACCTAGCAGGAGAAGATGGTTCCTCAATAGGAAGAGGCTCATCGAGAATAGTGATGGTGGCTTTTGAAAGAGGTTTAAATCCTAAACCAAATTTTTGATGTGGCTTAAGAGTTGGAATGGATGTGAGGTCATGCACACCTTGTTCATATTTCCCCAAGCCAAAGCCCTTCCACGCGCATCGATACAAATAAGTTTTTGCAAACGTGGATTCTCAGAGACAATCGAATCCTGTTGAATAGGGCTTGGCCCTAGGGGAGAATCCAGGCGATAGTGAGGTGTATCAAGACCACCGTAAATGAAATTAGTCTATTGATTGGGTAGACCAATGGTGATGATGCTACCAAGACCTAGCTAATATTCAAAGTTGTTTGTCCGGTCTACCATACTCAAGTAGGTTTGAGATGGGCATCAAAAGAAAGGAGAGGAAGCTCTCCTAGTGAGAAACACTGCAATGTCTCTTCTAGATTTTGTAAGTCCGGTAGTTTAGTTACAGGTATGGAAGAGGATGAGGCCTTGTCAGGAGAACAAGCATTCTCCTTTAGAGGGGCAGACCCTGTGGTCATGTCGCATTGTGCGGAAGGGAAAGGATCTCCTGGGTGAGTATAGATTTTGCCCTCATATTGATATTTTAAGCATCGATGGAGGGTGGATGGGACACAATGCATTGCACGAATCCAGGAGCGTCCGAGGATCATATTGTAGTGGAATTTCCCTTCAACAATGTAAAAGAGTTCGTGAAGCAGCTTCTTACCTACTCGAATGGGTAGGACCACAGTTCCTAAAGTAACTACTAGCTGATCGTTAAATGATCAAAGAGCGAAAGGTAGGGGTGACACTACGTTCTTCGGTAACTTAAGTTGCTCGAATGTGTGTGAGGAGATGATGTTGAGTGCAGCACCACTGTCAATCATAGTGCATTTTAGCATAGTGTTGTTGATTTGGACCGTGATAAAGAGGGGAGCCTCCAAATCCTCGGAAGAAAGGGAAGGAATTTCTGAATCTTCAAAAGAAATGGTGGTTGATGGTCTATTCAATCCAACAACCATCTCAAAAGGCTGGGGTTCATCTGAATTCACAGTGATGCGACGCAAATTATCAATTAGAGCCTGAGCGATGTTGCGGAGAAGATTGAATGAGGTCAAAAAGAGACATTTTGACCGAGCCTGGGTGAGTTGTTTCATAACACTCTCTTCAACTGACACGGGAATTTGAGCCCGAGGTGCAGCACGAATAGAGACCCGAGGTCTCGAGGCTGATGAGGAAGGAAGAGCTCCTTCGGGGGCTGCAGAAATGACAACCCGTGGTCGAGATGTTGTGGATGATGATGGATTATCATACTGTTGGGTTCTAGTGGCGATATGAATTGTGTCGATTTGAGAAGGCGGAAGATCATCTGGAGTGGAATCACTAGAAGTAGGGGTCTGAATAGACTGTTGGAGCTCAGATGGAGCTAAGATGACAGGAGATACCTGTTCCTCCTCCTCTTCCAAAAAAAGATCACTTTCTTCCAAGAGGTTGTTAACGATGGATTGGAGAGCTTTACATCCCTTAGTGTCATGACCCGGAGTACGGTGGTAAGCACAAATCAAATCAGAGTTAAACCAGGAAGGTTTGACTCCTTTAGGGTTATAGGGTTTAATCAGAGGAAGAGATATGGATGAAGATTGGATAAGTTGGTGGAGGATTTCAGTATAGAATCCGTAGACAAAGATGAGGACAGAGATGATGAAGGCACCTCTTTCACCTTAACAGACTACCGAGGTAAAAGAACCTACATGTCTAGTTTAACAGTCTTTTTGGGGATCGTCTTACTTTTTTGGACATCTGGAGGAGCAACTTTGGGCACTTGAGATGGAAGTAAGTGAGACATGATTGATTTCGATGGAGGAGGAGCCCCTAAAATAGATTTTGAAGATGATGAGGATGTGACAAGTGTTGTGGTCTTCAGAGATAAGGGAGGCTGCTTGGTCAAAACTAATGATGATTTAGATAATGTCGATTTAGATGAGGGAGGAGCTCCCAAAGTAGGTTTGGTTGGAGGAACAGAGGGTGCCCTAGTTTTTGGTAACGAAGATGATGATTCTGATAAAAGAGGTGACATATTTCTAGTAGGTGAGTCCACTTTCCAAGTGTGGTGAAGAATGTGTCAGAAGAAGATGATGGTTTTGATAAGTTTACGTAAAGAAGACGCCTTCCCAAAGAGACAAATCCAATCTTTTATGAGGCGCAGAGAGAGATTTTTGTGGGAAAGCACCAAGAGTTTTGATGGTTCAAAATATGGGCTTTCCTTTTTCAGGGATGGTGACAATTTCAACCGCATAAGGTGATTGTAACCTTTTCGGGGAAGCAAATGGGGAGGTACTGATGACGCAACGTTAGATTTCAGTTGTCTCGGTCTAAGTTCAGATACCAAGAGTGTGGGTGCTGGTGCTACTTCTTTAGATTTTCCCTTAATAGGCAAAGTAGCATCGGTGATGGAAGAAGTGAGTGATGAAGAAGTAGTTCCTTGCAAGGGAGCTACTTCTGGTATAGTAATTGTGGGTGAAACTACCGTAGGAAAGGAAACGGGAAGAGTCAAAATCGAAGATGCTTCCGTCGAAGTTGGTACAACTATAGGTACGTTTACCAATGGCATAGTTGCAGCAAAAATGGGAGAAACAGAAGTAGATGTATCCACGGTGGGAACTCGAAGGGATGTAATTACCTCGAGCATTGAGAGAATATCTGACGATGAGACAGATGAGGATGATACTGTCTCGGTATGGACGGAAGATCAGACAAAGAAGCAGAGAGAGGTGAATCTGTATTTAACAATGTAGGAATATTCGAAGATGAGCTATCTGAAGACGGTGGAATCCCAACTGATTAGCAAAGTGGAAGAAGGTCCCGATTCGGTCGATGTGTTCGCAGATGGCTTAGGTTCAGAAGAAGATTCTTCAGTAGAAATGACGCTTGATAGTATGAGTGTTTGGTTTTTGAGACTCTGAAGCATCATGGTTCGGGAATGATTGGGAAAAGGTTGTTTAAAAACATCAAGTGCTTGATTTGGGGGAGCATTTGGGTTATCCAAATGAGCTCGCCTTTATCAATGAATTTCTGGACAAGATTTTTGAAGGTCTGACATCGTTCAATGTCATGACCTTTGGTTCTATGATAATGACAGAAGTCATTTTCCCTATACCAGAATGGACGTTCTTGGCTTTCATCAATATTCCTAATGGGAGGAAGTTCAATCATGTGAACTTCCAACATTTTTTCCAGGATAGAAGCATATGATTCCCCCAATGAAGTGAAAGATCGGATGACGAGGATCCTTTTCGAGAAGATGAGGAGTCTCTCCGTGGTGTTTGATTAGAAGTGTTATCGACTCGTGATGTTTTTAATACGATAGCGTTGGTGGATCCCTGATTCTTGTCTTTAGAAGTGGAAGGGTTTGATTTAGTAAACCGAGAGAAATCTGGTTTAGATTTAGAGTGAAGTTTTAACTTCCCTTGTTCAATGGCGTGGATTCAAGTTTGCGTGCCATCGTAAAGGCTTCTTCAAATGTGTGAAAGGTCTGGATCCTTAAAGTGGAAGAAATATGATTAGCACAAGATCGGTAAACAACTCGATCTGGTGGGATTGAGGAAGGGAGAAAGACAATTGGTTTATTATCCCTCTCCAATGAGCGACAAAGTCTCAATAGACTCATCATCGAATTGACAATGTTATAAAGATCTGTAATCGAGATCTTATGCGTGATATTTATCAAAAGTTTTCAACAAACATCTGGGCCAATTAAGAGAAAGAAAACAAGGAATGTCGGGGAATGTTATTGTACTAGTCTAAAGCAGGTCCTGCGAGAGACATAGGGAAAGTACGGAGCATAAGCTCTTGATCCTGGACTATAAGATAGCAAGCATGTTTGAATGCTCACAGATGCTGTTGAGGGTCCTCTCGACTATGAAATTTTGTGAACTTAGGAAGTTCCCATTGGGGGGGATAAGGCTTAAAAGCCACTGATGGGTGAATGGGTTCATTACACACTTCTTCAAAAGAGTATGAAGGATGAGCCCCTTTGGTGGAGGCTTCTAAGTCTGCAATTTTCTTGAAAAGAATTTGGACCACGTCAGATTGAGGAGGAGGCATGTTGGCATGTCCTACATAAGAAGAAAATGGTGGATGTTGTTGAGGTGTCAATGGGGATTCATCTTTTGATTGATAGGATGATAAGAGGAGTAACCAGGCATTCTGGGTGATGCCTAGTGCGGTATTTGTTGTGAAGGATCCTGTGTATAGACAGGCTGTGAGATGACGAGTGGTTGAGAAAAATAAGGTTGGATGATGGACGAGCCCGTGATTGGTGGACTCCTATGCTTGTTGACTCAATCATAATGGATCGAGGAACATGGGTGTCGATTTGATTAGACATGGTGGGGAATAAGGTCCGAAAGAGGATTTTTACCGCCGATTAGTTATTAAGGGTGCTGACGCTAGAGGATGGGCGAAGGTCACTGTTGCTGGAACATTGGAAGAAAAACCAACTGGAGGACGAGAAACATGAACCAATTGACTCGTTGAAGGAGGTTGACTCATAAAGAAGTACTGACCTTGGGACGCAATGGATGGCATAGAATGAATTAACAACAATCTGTGGGTGCGCAGACGCGCCATTATAGCCAGAGAAGAGGACTTCTCAGAAGTAGGTTGTGGAATAGTCGAGGTAACTATGCGCATTGGGAATGGGCAAGACTATTTGAGAACTAGTCGACATGGTCGGTGGAAGAGAAAAAGGAGGCACAGGTGCGCCACCCTCCTCCGTGGTTCGAGGCGAAAAAAAGGATGCTAACTGTTCTACAAAAGCCTGGGATGGTTCACGAGGATAATCGTAAACTTGTTGGATTGGTGGTCCCTGATCAGATATTCGAATAGACTTGTGTACTAGGTAGTCCATAAGGGCTACCGGATTACGATCAAGGAGCACCTGAAATTCAGGATCCTCGTGAGGAACATACTCCATATCAAGCGGATGATATTTCAAGGACTAGGGGTAATGGACGTGATGGGGTTGCTTTACCCTCGATAAAAGGATTATATGACTAGGATGGGGAACCAACTAACAAAGGTCCCGAGGAAGACCTGGGGTGCCAAACATCTACACTAGTGGTGATCTCGAGGAAGAAGGGGCCATTGAGCCATTCTTCTGGATTACAATCGAGTGATGACCGTCATAAACAAACAGAAATATAGAAAAGAAGATTGACCTAACTAATGCACAGACAATTCAAGCAACGTAGGTGATTATCTCTTTTAAATTTTTATGCTTTTAAGAAAGAAAATGTTAGGGAAGGCTTTTTAGAATAGGAACTACTCAAATAGCCAAACTAAGGATGGTTTGGGGAATGTTTGGTGAGGAGTCCCGAAGGCACTTCAGTAAAAGAATGGTACGTGGCTTGATATAGGGGCCTACCCCACACTTCACACACCGCTGCGATAAGGGAGTCGGGTGCTTTGCCAATATATACCAGAACTTCCATGAATTTATAACGCGGCCCGAGTACCACGTAGGCTCTTCCTCTCGATGTCACTTCCAAGTAAGTGAGGCCAGGGAGGAATTTTTTGTTTAAATGCTTTATACCTAGTGATTTTGGCTTTGTGTGCAAGGGTGAAAAATGAAAATCAAATAGTGTCACTACCGATTTTGATAAATTTTCCAACCTAATTAAAGCTAGATGAACACACACAACAAAAATGATAAAGAAAGAGTTCTTTTTAAGCACCAAAAATGAAGTGTTTGATTTCAATGAAGACAAGTCAAACAGATTCTTTCCCAAATGCGATTAAATTCTTTTTAAGCACCAAAATTGAAATGTTCGAATGTGATAGAAAACAAACAAACAAAGTCTCTTTTTTTTTTTTTTAGTTCCTAAAAAAAAGGAAAACACCGTAAAAGAGAAATACCTGTAGATTTAGCTCTCCAAGGTGTGTGGACTTCAAAAAGTGCATTGTTGAGCTCTTCCCCTCGAACAATCCCATGAACAAGCAAAAAGTTCTCCGCAAGAGAAGGTTAAGCAAACACACAAACTAACCCAAAAAGATATATCCAAATAATAGCAAAATGAAAAATTTCTATTTAAGGGACTAGAAAAATTTCAAAGAAATAACAATTTTGCATAAAGAGATGGATCAAACATGCAATCTTGAAATCAACGTGAAATATTTACTAATTTTATAAATAGAAATTGGAATTGAGATTTGCAAAAAAGAAAAGACCTAACTTTGCAAATTCGAAATGAAAGAAGCAAGACTGAAACGATGAAAGGAAATGCTTAAGCAGAACTGATAAAAATCAGTGAAGAAAACTAACAAAGCTCAAAACTAGAAAAGAGATGAACTTACCAATAAGGGACTTTGGTTGGGTCCCACCGGCATGCCAGAATGTTGATCAAGAATTTCGCGCTTGTTACCTGTCCAAGTTAATGCACCAAACTAAACACAAAAACCTTGAAAAACTCAAATAAAATCGATACCTGATGGATAAGATCCAAAGATGTAGATGGATAAGGAAGCCGGTGTAGATAAGATGGGCGCACACGAGCGATCCTGCATAGTAGATCCAAGAAACCTGTGAGACACCGATGCTTGACAGAAAAAGACCACGTTAAAAGATATTTAGGTGGACTGCCCGAGAAGCGGGTCTAGGAAGTGATAAGCTCCCTCGGCGGATGTCAGTCCATGTTTTCAATTAAGTAAAGAAGCATACATGATAAAAGATGTACGTAAAGGACTAGATTTTCTGATCAAAGTAATAAATAGAATCTAAACAGCAGACAAAAAACAATAGAAAACAGGAAACTATGAAAACAATGTTGGATTTGTGTTACCTGAGTTCTTTTACCTGTCTGCAAGATGATCGGCGTCGATTATGTAAAATCGGCGTCGACTGGTTCAAATCGGCGTCGACTAGTTAAGATCGGCGTCGACTTGTTTTGATCGGCATCGACCCGAGACACACTGCAAGAAGATTCAGGAAATGTAAAATGAAGGCAAGATCGTCAACGTCCGCTGGATTTGCAGAAGTCGTAGAGATACTGGAAAGGCTCCACCTGTGCTAGATGTAGGAACAGAGTCACTAGAAAATCAATGGAGACTCGCGATATCGATGTGGTAAGGGCAGAGTAATGGTGCTCCTCTCAGGGATTGATTTGGACAGGATTTTCTCACTTGATAGATGATGTTCAGACTAGATGCTCGAAACTCTCTCGCTCTCTCTATCTAACTCACAATCTGTGTCTAACCAGAACTAAGTTCTGAGCCCCTATTTGTAATCGGCGCCGACCGAGATGAAATCGGCGCCGTTCTGAAAAATCGGCATCGACCGAGTACCGGTCGGCGCCGATCGGGGAACAGACTCCCGAAATGGCCAAAAGGAGCATTTCTGGGAAGATGAGAGTGATCCTTTCACCTCAAGTATGGGAAATATCCCGCTGCTTGGTTTGGGAGGAGGAGAAATAGGGGGGATATGTGGATAAAATAGATATGGGGTAGATAAGTGGTTGGGATACATGTAAAAAGGTGTAATTAAATAGTTAATATTTAATTACTCATGGGTAAAACACAATGGGGTGAATTAAACTTAGGATAGGTGTTTAAATCACAAATTGACTAATACCCCAAGGGGGTAGTGGTGATGTAAACGTGCCCCAGGTTACCCGAGAAGGTAAACGAATGTGAGGGACACTAAATTGAGTAACCAATTTTAGGTGTCTTCTAGATCGGGGGGAAAGGTCCGCACCAACCCCGAATATTTACATGGAGATGTATATTCATCTTCTAGAGTATAAAGGCTTATAAGATGTTGTTGAACACGTGCATATGTGTGAGATACTTGTGTGCACAAAAGGGATCAAGGCTTCGAATGAAGGGAAAGTTAATTTTCCACTATGTTATAAGGGCACGCACACACACACGGTTGGTACAATAATTTTTACCACTGACCAGGACTTGTGTAGACTATGCAACATTAAAATATGCTTTCCGTAAAGAGTTTCACATCCCTAAATTTGAGCAGAAGAGTATAAGCGCACTCAAGGATATTAAGCAAGGCATTACTAAGAGTTTCATGGATTTTAATGTCCAGTTCAAAATGCTTTTATCTAAGCTTTCTTATGATATTCATGCAACCCAACACATGCAATGGTTCATTAGAGGTCTAGTTACACCTTTTAGAAGGGCGCTATAACATAAGACATACACTTTGGTTTGCGTAAAGCACTTGAAGCAACTTTACACGTTGAGGCATTCAAAAGTTTAGACATTGGAGTTAGCCCATTATTGGAAGCACATATTACAGCTATGGTGAAGCATTTGGAGAAACTATCAGAAAACTCAGCACATGAGATGCACATGGGGATTTGGTATACAGATTGTGAAGTATAAGGTCACACAAAGGATAGTTGTCCACAAATATTAAATACGTTCATTACTACTAGACTATGAGATATGTCATTTAAACCATGATGCTAGCCACTACCCATTATTACAATGCACAATAAGGAAGAATGTATCCTGCTATTGTAATATTTTTGGTCCACAACTCACGATACAGAGGACTGTAGATTGATTGGTCAGATCCATGATGCTATAGATATTGGTGTATGACATATGGGAGTATCAGATAACTCTAAGGGTAAGGGTGAACATCAGGATTAGGATCAAAATCAAGTGTGCTATGATCAAAATGAAGGGCATTTTGAAGGAGGTTGTGGCAAAGGTTGAGGATACCGTGGTGGTGGATGAGGTGATTTTCCTTGCGAAACATGTTATACATGTAGATCTCCTAACCACTACAGGTGCGAATGTCCTCATAATATTACTTGTTCTTTTTTTGGAAAGAATCATAGTTATGTGGAATGCCCAGACTTATATGAGCATATTAGTAAGCAATATAAACAAGAAAACAAATGCATAAACATGGTGAGGATACAATGCACTGTGGAAAATTAGTGGATGCCCAAGTTAGAATGGGAATTTGAGGTATTTCTTGTAAAGATCACTACTCACGCTGAAGAGGTGCGAGAAGCATTACAGCAAAAGCCTACCATCACTAAGGAGGAGGTTCTACATGCATAGTACTCGGATCTTGTCTATCGAAGGAGGTTTATCAAAAACCATGGAGTTGCTCGAGAAATATTCAAGGTAAAATACAATGTTTAAAGGAGCAATCACGTAGAAGATGGAGCAAAAGAAAGCAATAGATTCATTGTAATATGATATTGATGACTTGAAGGAGGCACACAAAATGTTGTGCCAAGAGAATATCATTCCATTGTTAGGGAATTGGCTAAAGGAAACATTACATGTACAAGTATTGAGACTAGAAGACAGATCCTCAGTATGTAAATATTCCCCCATAGCTTAGAATATGACAAGGAAATCACTCTAAATTCTATTTTGGATGGAGGGCCTTTTGAGCAATAACAAAAGTCAATGTGCTTACTTTAGATGCATTGGTGTAGATGGGGAGACCTACATTGCGGCCATTTTATAATGTATTATTTATGGCTAATTAGACTAAGGCCACTCCTATTGGAGTTTTAAAAGAAACATCCATTACTATACAAGGGCCAAGCTCATTGAGGGTTTTGAATTTTTAGCACTTGCCGAAGCAGGCATTTTCCCACTTTGCCTAGATGCCCTTAGTGTTATGCAAATAATATTGATCTTCAATTCAAAAAGGGTTATATCAATTTTGAGAACAAGGAGGAAAGGGTTATTATCCCTTTAAAGATGGAAAATCTGCGCCCTATGTTGAGCCTTTGAGTGAGGAAGATCTGAATAGGATTTATGTACGCATCATCCAGACCTGGAAGAGCTCAAGCCATCTAAGGAAGGAATCCTTTAGCGGCAAGATTCACATTCTATTAGCGATACTACAAGTATTGCTTATGATAATTGGGCCCATGGTACTTATGAGTTAATAGGGCTCAAGTAAGAAGCACATTTTGCGAGAATAGTAGATCTCATTATATCGGAGAATAGGTAATAACTTGGTACCTCGATACATTGGAGAAGGAGATCCTATGGTATTTTTGTGTGCCATGGAGGAACAATGGATATACCAGTTGGAGAGACAGGATATGCTAGAATATACCCTGTGCGGGACAACAACGCCCTAGTGGGTGGTCCACAAGGATAATCTTATAGGATGGAATGAAATCAGGATTGCTCTTTCTACTAATTTTTCTAGGAGTAATGCACCTACTCAAATCTGCACTTATTAGGGTAAACAACCTATTCAACATCGTGTTCATCAATGTGAGAGACTATGGACAGAAGGGTAAGAAGCTTTACCACCTTCACTTTTGGGTGCAAAAATTTTATCCCACTTTACAAGGCTGCGTGCATACTTGGTATGTATATGTGGAACTCTATAGAGAGACTAAAATTGGCAGGATTTAATTGTAGGAATGACCTATACTATTGACTACTTCTCTACTAAACCTCCAGTAGAAGAGAAATTAAGGGTTATAAAGTGGTTAACTATGGGAGATAGTGCAAAGGCAAAAGAACTCATTCAGGAGTTATTTTATGGAAACGAATCGAAGCGAGTTTTGGAAGAAACAGAGACAAATGCCACACTACTTAAGTGAACTTTCCTTGAGAAAGCAAAAGGAAAGATGCTCTACTTAGTGGATGATGAAGAAGTAGAAAATATGGATGTAGAACAATTAATAGGTAGGTGTGAGGTTTTTGACAGTGTAGATAAGACCACACACATCTACCATGGTCCTATAAAAATAAAGAAAGTGAATATTGGATCGGATGCTTTGAGCCTAAGGAGGCCATAATTGGGGATTATTGGTCAATCTGAAGTGGAAAAAATCATTGAGTTACTACGAGATTATTAGGACTTATTTCCTAGGGAATACCATGAACTAAAAGGTGTGCATGAATCAAGGATAAATGAAGATAAAGCTTAAGGAAGGTGTGCACCAAGATAGTAAGAGACCCTACATGATGAACCTCAACTTGTGCGAAAAGGTCAAGGAAGAAATTGACAAAATATTGAAGTCCTGAATCATCAAGCCCCTGGACGAATAAGAATGGGTTAGCCCAATGGTGATTAGTATAAAGAAAAATGGTCGGATTAGGATCTGTGTGGACTACATGGAGGTGAATGCTGCATGTGTGACTGATCCCTTTCCTACACCCTTCACAGAGGAGATACTAGAAGGTGTTGCAGGGCGTGAAATCTATTCATTTATAGATGGATTCTCTGGGTATCATCAGGTTAGGATTGCACATGAGGATCAGGCAAAGACTACTTTTACCACTGAATGGGAAAGTTTTTCCTATACTGTGATGGCTTTTGGTCTGAAAAATGTGCCTATTGTATTTTCATGCATAGTTATCCAAGCATTCAAATAATTTATTCACAACTTCTTGCAAGTTTATTTAAATGAATAGACGATGTATGGAATTATTAAGGATCATTGTGAAAATTTATGCTTAATATTTGAAAGACGTCGACAGTTAAGTATCTCTTTGAACATTAAGAAATTCATCTTTGCTACTCCATTTGGCACATTATTAGGGCACATCATCTCGCGAGGAAGGTTTGTTGATTGATCCATAAGGTTGCAGTCATTATCGGCATGGAAGAGCCTACCAGTCAAAGTGAGGTGCCCGGACTCTTAGGTCACATTGGATATTATAGAAAATTTATAAAACAACCCGATGCTAAGGTTACCACACCCTTGGAGGAGTTAGTAAAAGGAAAAGGGATATTCTAATTGAAGACTTATCCTAACATATGGATCATAACTAATACATCATTATACAAAGGCATGACAGATCTCTAGATCTAGGAAAGAATAGGTTTAAACAATAATCATGATAGAAATAAGAACATGCACTACCCAATTACACACAGGAATAACACTTAGGTTTAGTCAATATCTTCCATCTCTTAATTATCACAATAACATAAAAGCTTCTTACAATACTGGCAATCTATGCCGATGCACGCATGGATCTGATATGGTAATCCAAAAACATGTACACTATGTTATCTATCTTTCCATATCCATCATCTCTCTCTACTAGGTAATTCACTACATATATATAGGGTGGGGACTTTCCCTTCACCACTTATCTATTCCAAAAATAGGTCGCATGCTATTAATAGCCACGCATGCCATTTTCATGCATAGCCACACATGCAAGTGTGCTATCTATAGACTACTGATAGTTAACTGAGGTGACAATCCTATTCTTAGACTGTCTCCATGCAAAAGTGCTCTGAATCCGATCCTCTAGAAATAGACAATGTGTGGCACATGTCTCTGCATCATTGGTGTGTTCTCACATGCCATCTTCTAAAAATAGATCTTCATGCCCAAAAATGGCTAAGTCTTGAAAACTAAACTTCTGTTCCACACGTGTGTTCTTCCTATCCATTCGTGCCTTTGCATATGACTTGCTTTCCCACATGGACTTCTTGTGTGCTTTCTCTGTCAAGTGTTCTTTGATCAACATTACCCCACACTAATCTCATTGTCACCCCGACAATGGGTATCTCCAAAAACTGAAGTAAAGAATAGAAGAATGGAAAGAATGGAAAGAATGAATGAATGTATGAAAGAATGTTTTACCCTACAGTCTCTTCTTCAACTTGAACAACTAATTCAGGATATTCCTATTTTATTTCAGCCTCCAAGGTCTTTCCATTCAACGAGTGCTTGTTCTACTTTTTCTGAATGTCCACAACAATGGACTCCAATTCATCCCTCATAATCTCCCCTTTTTCATTTTGCAAGACTAACACAATGTTGGACATTGAGGTCATTCTTCCCTCTAGAAAATCCATCTTCTCGCAAATGAGCTTCCCAAGCTCTTCCAACTTTGAGTCTTGTGCAGCTCTTGTGTTGCTTCTGCCAGGCCTCACGCTTCTGCTTAACCATTGACAATATTTCTACATGGCCCAATGTTTCATCCTTCATTTCTCTCTAGACCTCATTGTTTTCTTCTAGGGTCTTTATGTTGATAAGCACCTCTGGAGCTATGTAGATGTTTAAAGCCTAGTCTGCTTTCTTCAATTCTTCTTGTAGCACTTGCAATAGCCCTTCATAGGATGCAATCTTTCACATCACTGAAGCTTTCTCTCATTCTACCTCTTGTTCTGGATCCTTGGCACTGGCATGCATGCAGAGGGTTCATCTTCAAGTACCAGGTCCACCAACTTTCCTACATAATGTATCATTGAGGGAAACGTCTGGTACCTTGGTCTCCAAGTGTGGCCTAGCTCTTATGACATTGTCACCAATCTCCTCTGCGATGCTGATAAATACAACATTTCTTCTTCTACACTAAGTCCCTCTCTTGCGTTAGGCGTGCTATTTCTCCATCCTTAGTTTTAATCTCCTCTCTGAGTGCCCTAATTGTGGCAGCCTTGTCCATATTTCTTCTTGCAACTTCTAGTAGAAACCTTCACCAATGCATTACTGACTTGCTCATCTGACATGATAAGTAGGCTTTACTATCATATGTCTAGCTTGGGGTGCCTTCTTCAACCTCTCGATACACATGACTCCTCACATACATCAAATTCAAGCTCATCCATGTGGGTGTGCATTGACCATGATAGTTTCTTTTGAGTGCACACAGTCACCAT
Organism: Taxus wallichiana var. yunnanensis; assembly: GCA_018340775.1. Lineage (NCBI taxonomy): Eukaryota > Viridiplantae > Streptophyta > Pinopsida > Cupressales > Taxaceae > Taxus > Taxus wallichiana. The sequence continues at coordinate 655,039,281 of CM031236.1, read as the reverse complement.
ATCCTCATCCATTAGCTCCTAGCCATATAAATCCTTCTTGTATCATGTGTCTCTAGTACAAGGGCACATGGACAATTTTACCTGTCCTCTGCATAGCCCATAGCTGTGGAATGTGTTCTCCACTTGTTCTTCTAGACCATTGCTTCTTAGGAACTTTAGCTTCCAAATTTGGGACTTGTGTCTCCATGTCCTGAGCAGTCTCTACAACTGTCTCCTCTGTTCCCTTTTCTTCCTCTCCTCTTTCCTTCGATTCCTCATCCTTTTGTTCTTCTATGTTCTCTGAAGTGTAGGAGAATTAGGCACACTTTCCTCTGACTCTTCCACCTCCTCATTCAACTTTAGTTTCCTCCTTCTTTACATGGTTGTCCTCCTTCTGTGGAGAGAGTCTGGGTGATCTACGCACCATTGGAGTAGCACCTTGGGTCCTTGTTCTCTAAACACCCTCTTAAATCATGTGCTCCCCTTGACTACATTCAAGTCCTCATCATCCCCCTCTTGTGGCTGAGGTGGTGTAGTGGCACGCTCAACTTCATCCTTATTCATAGGATGTCTTCTACCTCTATGCTCCAAACCACCACTATCTTCACGCTCATCCTCCTCATCCTCCACTTCAATTGGCTCTGTGGGCTTAGGCACTGGGATGTTCTCCATTGTATGCTTTCCCTTTGGTGGTGCTGGAAGTGTGAACTCACCTTCCACATACTTGTTATTCTCCATCTTTGGCTTTAGTTGAGATACACCAACATTGCTCCAATATCTCCCACCACCAAACTTATTGGTTTAATGCTCAATACATCTGAAATGAGTCTTTCAACATATGCACCCCACCCTAGATACACATATTTCTTCCTTAGTGTGTGGTAGTCACAATCTACCTTATCCACATTGAATGTCAGTCACACACATCTATAAACCTATGTACTGAATGCTTGGAAGTACCTTGTTGTGAATGCATATGGAAACTTACACCAAGGGCTCCATGCTCCATCTTTCATGGCAAACCACACTATACAAAATGCTGGTATACAAAAACTAAACTACCTTTCCAACCACCGAAGGCAAGTCCTTGGGGATGCGCCATTCTTCCTCAAAAGCCACACAAAGAGCCTATCATACCACTTCTCAGCCCATTGCTTAACCTAACCTTCTCTATCATGGATCCCTCACACAAGTACTTCTTGAAGCATTCTAGGTGATTTGTGTTCCATTGGATACTCCCATACCTTCTCCTTTGGTCCATCAGGTACTCCAATCTCCATGAACACCAGTGATAATAGAAAACAGCTCCAAAGCTGATCTTTCCTCCTGCGCACGCACTTCCTCAATGATTTTCTCTACAATATAACATGAAATGTTGTAGACTACTCCTTCAGACATATTTTTGGCAATGTGTAGCCACATGGTGTTCACTTGTGACCACCTTTCCTAGTCATTGAGCTTTGTAACAAGATGCGCGACCACTTACACAACTAGATACTTCTTCATTTTTTTCGATGTCCATACCACGTGGACCCTTTGTATACCCCAACTCCTTTCTGGTCTCCAATATTGTGGTTTTTTCTATCATATCATCTCACAAATCATCTCTGTGCCTTTCAACCCCATTACCATGGAGATGAGTGCGGCTGAAATTTGACTCTGCGACTTACAAAGTAGAAAAATCCTCATGCACTCTACTCATGAGCCATTGGTACAAGGGCTCATATTTCCCATAGTAAGGGAGCTCATATAGTTGGTAAACTCCTATCCTCTAAGAGCTTCTCACCAACATCATCATACACCGAACATGTCTTCCACCGTGCATTTATTTGTCTTCGTGTTCAAAGCACATCAAGCTCCTTCTTATTCTCTATGGTACGGTGATTGTACTCACTCACTTTTCTTTTCCTTATGTGAGAATCCCACTCTGGCTGACTGATGATAACCCCTTGATATTGCATCTCAGAAAAATTGCTTTCTGGAGCCATCTCTTCTTCTTCTTCTACCACCTTCTTCTTTCCCTTCACTCCTGCTACTGCTACTTTTTCTTGGGTGCCATTTCTACCTTGCAATCCTTTGTAGATCCTTTCCACTCAAATTCTACAAGGTGTGAAGCAAACCCTAGTTCGATTCAACATGCCCTAGGTGAAATTACATGCCCTAGCTCCTCTCTGTCACCTCTTTCTCAAACCCTTCACCACCGGGACACAAGCTCCTTCTGCACACAGATCTCTTCATCACGACTTGGTTACACACCTCTCACACCTTAAAACATCACTCGGCTCTTCACACTTGGCTTCTTTCAAATACTCTTAATCACAATGGTAAAAATGAACTCACATCCCATCCTTATATAGATTTTCAAATTTTTGATACATTCATTGCTCCTTCACCTACCAAATATCCTCTCATTAATTGACCAATTCCATCCTTTCCACATGTTACATCCTCGCACCCCAGCTATAACCTTCTAGCACACCTTCCTACCCTCTAGTCACAAACTTCTCTTCAACGCATGCATCCTTGCACCCAAGTACCTCATCACTGTACCTTATCCTAGTAGTTATCATGGCCTCTTCTTACCTCACATTATATTGTTCCTTCATTCATCTCCATCCTTGGTCACTTTTGAGAAGCAATGTTTTTACTTTGACAAACACCCATAGCAACTTATTCTTTTCATCTTTCAATTCCCACAATCTTGTACCTAGATATCAACAACCACCCCACACTAAAAGGATGTGTAGTCCTCTGCACATAAACATGCTTCATGTAGTAATTAGCTTCATGCGCATGCAAAGCACTTATTTCACAACAACAAAAACTAAAGTGACAAAGCATAATGACAATGAAGGAAATACATTAAGGAAATACATAATGGAAACCTAATCTAAATGGAAATACTACCTTATTACAAACACCAAGAAGACTTATTTATAGTAGGGCTTCAGCCTACTCCCATTGAAGTAACTAGGTAGCCATGTTCCATCTAGTGCTTCTAACTAGAAAGCACTATGTTTTTCAAGGATGTAAGTAATAACATATGGCCCTAACCAATGTACCTTAAGTTTTCCTGGATGGCACAAGAACTTAGAGTCATAGAGAAGTACCATTTGTCCAATCTCAAACTTCTTATCCCTTATGTTTCTATCATGCCATGCTTTCTGCCTGGCCTTTTCCTACTTCTGACTCCATCGTGCTATGGCTCATCACTCATCCAGTTGAATCATCTTCTCAATACGCTCTTCTAAAGCCTTCTCATCAGCTAGACCTCCAATGCATGTGCAATGTGCAAAGAAGGTAACATAAATTCTATAGGGAGAATGGATTCTGCGCCAAACACCAACTGAAATGGTGTGGCTTTGTTCAATCTCTTATAAGTTGTTCTATATGCCCAAAGAACAACTGACACTTTATCATCCCAATCCTTTCTTCCAACATCACAAATTTTTTCAATGTCTAGGCTCAAAATCTTGTTGAAAGCCTCAGCAGTTCCATTTTCCTGAGGATGATAGGGTGTAGTCTTATGGTGTGCAACCATAAACTCATCTAATAGGATCCTGATTGTTTCATTCAAAAAGTGTGTACCCCTATCACTTGTCAAACTTAAAGGACATCCATATCTTGTAAGAACATTCTCCCATAGAAACCTAGCTATTGTAGCCACTGTACAGTCCTTCGTAGGTGCTGCTTCTGCCCACCTTGTGAGATAATCTATACAAGTAATGATATAACATGACCTAGTCCTACGCATGCTGGTGAAAAATAGGTCCTACAAAGTCGATGGCCCATTTCTCAAATGGTTCGGCACTAGTAATTGGTCTCAAAGGCATCTCATCTCTTTTCCCTAGTTTACCTAGACATGCTGACAATGGTCACATGCTTTGCAATACGCTTTACAATCTTTATACAATGTCTCCCACCATAATCCAACAAGTAGGATCTTTCGGGAAGTTGCATCACCTACATAGTGGCCTCCTGTAATACCACCATGGGCTTCTTCCATAATATCCTTGCACTCATGCTCTAATACACAATGGCATAATACTTCATCTCTTCCTAACTTGTAGAGGTCACCACTGATTAACATAAATGGTGCCGCGCATATATAGCAAGTTGTTTCTTTTCTAATGCCTTCATTCCTTCTGGTGCCACACTATTCCGTAGAAAGACAAAAATGTCTTCTAATTCTGATGGCACATTCTGTAACCTATATAACTATGCATCTAGCATGGTTTCTTCAATTGTTTGTGCTTCTTCTCCTGAGTGAATTCTAGACAAGTGGTCTGGTCCAGAGTTACTTTTCCCTAGCTTCACCACAACTGTGAAGTCAAACTCTTGAAATAGGAGTACCCATCTGCATATGCACCCTTGTAAGATGGGTTTGTTCACCAAATACTTCAATGCCATGTGATCTATATAAAACAAAAATGGGGTTGCTAACAAGTACTCAAAAACTTGTGCAATGCATAGATCATTGACAAAGCTTCACGCTCTGTAGTTGTATAATTTTGTTCAACAGAGTCAACTTCCTACTAGCAAAAAAAAATTGGATGATCTACAATACCTTCACTAGGTTGAGCTAACACAACACCAATGGCCATGCCAGAGGCATCCACATGCACATGAAATGGTTTATCCCATGAGGGAAAGCACAAAATGGGCATGGTAGTAAGTTTCTCCTTTAATATCTCAAATGCGCATTGCTGTGGTTCTCCCCAATAAAATGTACCTTTCCCTTTTAGTAATTCTTCCAAGGGTGCAACAACTTTGGCATACCCTTTGATGAACTTCCGATAATATCCTGTGTGACCCAAAATCATGCACACTCACTTTGACTGGTAGGTGCTTCCAGGCCTAGAATGACTACAACCTTAGCTGGATCAACCAACAAACCTTCCTTATAGATTATATGTCCTAACAATATTCCAAAAGGTGTAGCAAATATGCACTTCTTGATGTTCAAAGAGATACTCAATTGTCTACACCATTCAAACATTAAGCGCAGATTGTCACAATGATCTTTCACAAGCCCATATATTGTCCAATCATCTAGATAAACCTGTAAAAAGTTGTGAATAAAATATTTGAATGCCTGAACAACTATCCACGAGAATACAACATGCACATTTTTTCAGTCCAAAAGGCATCACAATATAGGTAAAACTACCCCATTCAGTAGTAAATGTAGTCTTTTCTTGATCCTCCTGAGCAATCCTAACCTATGATACCCAAAAACCCATCTATGTGAAGGAATATATTTCACGCCCTACAACTCCTAGTATTTCCTCAGTAAATGGCATAGGGAATGGATCTATTACACATGCAACATTCAGCTCCCTGTAGTCCACACATATTCTAATTCATCCATCCTTCTTGATACTGATCACCATTGGACTAACCCATTCTGACTCATCAAGGGGCTTGATAATTCCATATTTCAACATGTTATCAATCTCTTCTTTGACCTTTTCACGCAAATTGGGGTTCATTCTATAAGGCCTCTTTCTAACTAGGCATGCACCATCCTTAAGCTTTATCTTCATTTCCCCAAGTGATTCATGCATGCCTTTAAGTTCATGATACCCTCGAGGGAATAAGTCTGATAATCCCTGAGTAACTCAATGATCTTTTCCACTTCCGATTCTGACCAATAGTCTCCAATTATGACCTCCTTTGGCTCAACCTCCAAACCTATATTCACCTTCTTTGTCTTCATGGGTTCATGATAGGCATGTGTATCCTTGTCTACACTGTCCAAGACCTCACACACCCCTTGTGAATGTTCAATATCCAAGTTCTCAACTTCCTCATCATCCACGATGTAAACCATCTTTCCTTTCTCTTTCTCAAGGCAAGCACATTCAAGTAGTATGGAGTCCATTTCTTCTTCCTTTTCAAAATGCACTCCGACTCTCTCACCAAATAATTCCTAAATATGCTCTTCTTCCTTTGCACTATCTCCCATAGTTAAGCACTTGAAAATTTTTAATGCTTCTTCTACTAGAGGTTTAGTCAAGAAGTAGTCAAAGGTCTGAGCATTCCTCGTAGTCAAATTCTACCAATTCCTAGTCTCTCGATGTAGTTCTACGTATACATACTAGGCATGTGCACATCCTTATAGAGTAGAGTACAATCTATGCACCCAGAGTGAAGGTGGTAATGCTTCTTGTCCCACTGTCCAGAGTCTCTCACACTTGCTGAATGTGATGTTGAATAGGTTGATCACCATTATAAGTGCAGATCTACGTAGGTGCATTGCTCCTTAAAAACCTAGTAGATAGGGTGATTCCAATCTCCTCCCATTCTATAAGATTATCTCTGTGGACTACCCACCAACAGCGCTCTATGTCCCCATAAGGTATACACTAACATATCTCTTCTCTTAATTTGATCTATCCACTGTGCTTCCATGGCTTTCAAAAATATAGGAAGATCTTCTGCCCCTATATACCAAGGTACTTGCGCTACCTATCCATCAAAAAATGAAGTCCATTCTTGCACACAACCGCACTTTTTTACCTCACGCCCTACTAGTTCATATGTACCATGAGCCCAATTGTCACAAGCAATACTCATAGTATCACTAATAGAATGAGAATCTTCCCACTTGTAGGATGCCTTCCTTTGATGGCTCATTGACCTCTGGGTCCTGAATAACACGTACATAGATTTTGTTTAAGTCCTCCTCACTTAGAGGCTCAACATATGGTGTAGACTTCCCATCTATCAAAGGTATCACAACCCTTTCCTCCTTGTTCTCAAAGCTGATATACCCCTTATTGAATCTCAAGTCAACATTATTCGCATAACACCAAGGGCATCCAAGCAAGGCTGAAAACTATCTACTTCTACAAGTGCTAATACCTCAAAATCCCCAGTGAACTTGGCCCCTTGTATGGTTATAGATGCATCCTTCAAAACTCCTATGGGAGTGGCCTTAGTCCGGTTTTCCATAAACAACACATTAGATGATGGCTGCAATGGAGGCCTCCCCATTTGTACCCATGCATCTAATGTAAGAACATTTACTTCCACACCTGTATCAATCAATATGTTTCTCAACAACCATCCATCCACAACAACATTCAGAGTAATTTCCTTGTCATAGTCAATGCTATCGGGGGAAGATTTACATGCAGGATCTTCCGTCCGTCTCAATACTTACGCACGTGGAGTGTTCCCTTTTAACCAACTTCCTAATAGTGGAATGATGTTCTCCTAGCGCAACATTTTACACACTTCTCTCAGATCATCAATATCATTTTGGACTATCTCTAATGCTTTCTTCTGCTCCTTTAAGTATTGTATCTCACCCTAAGATTCCTTAGCACTTCCATGGTATCTTGATAAACCTCCTTCTAGATAGCAGATCTGGGTACCAGGCATGAAGGACCTCCTCCTTAGTGATGGTAGGTTTCTGGTGTAATGCCTCTCTTGTGTGCACCACTTCATCTTCATGTAGTAATCTTCACTATTAATGCCTCAGGTCCTGGTGCTATCTTGGGCATCCACTGATCTTCTACCATGTGCTGGATTCTAACCATCCCGACACCTTTTTTTTCTTTCTTATGTTGCTTACTCAGATGCTCATATAAGTCCAGGCACTCTTCATAGCTATGGTTCTTTCCACAGAAAGAACATGTAATATTCTGAGGACATTCACACCTATAGTGGTCAGAGATCCACACGTATAACATGTTCCATGAGGGAACTCACCTCTTCCTCCACCATGGCCTCATCCTCCATATCCACCACGATATCCATGTCCTCTTCCATGACCTCCTTCAAAATGCCCCTCATTCCTATCATAGCGTGTTTGATTATGATCCCGATCTTGGTGCTCATTCTTACCCTTAGAATTATCCATTACACTTGTCTGTCATACCCCAATGTCTATAGCATCCTGATCTAACCAATCAACCGAAAATCTTTAGTATCATGGGTCATGGACCGAAAATTTTACAATAACAAGATACATTCTTCCTTATCACATGTTGTAACAAAGGACAATGACTAGCATCATGATTCAAATGATAGATCTCATAGTCCAACAATAATGAGCATATAGATCTACGAGGGAAACTATCCTTGGTGTGACCTTCCACTTCACAATCTGTACACCAAATTCCTGAGCACGTTTCATGGGCTGAATTTGCTGATAGCTTCTCTAACTATTTTTCCATAGCTGCAATCTGTGCCTCTAAGAATGGACTAACGCCAATGTCAATGCTCCCAACTACCTCAACACGTAAAGCTACTTCCAATGCTTTCACGTGGATCAATGTATGTCTTATGTGATAATGCTCTTCTAAATGGTGTAATCAATCCACCAACAAACCATTGTGCATGTTGGCTTGCATGAATATCATAAGAAAGCTTAGATAGAGAGTTTTTAAAATGGGCATCATACTCATGTACACTCTCAGTAGTGCCTTGCTTGATATCCTTGAGTGTGCTTATACTCTTCTGCTCAAATTTTGGGATATAGAACTCTTTCAAGAAAGCATCCTTCAACTACATAATCCATGCAAAGTTTGATCAAGGTCAAACTTCCTATACCAGCTGTGTGCACGTCCCTGTAATGTAGTAGAAAATTGACTTTTCTGCACTCAGAAGCCATGATCCCTTTCACACGCCACAATATTTCACACATGTGCACATGCTCAACAACATCCTCTATGCCTCTATACTCCAAAGATGAAGAGACATCTCCATATAAATATTCTTGGGGTTGGTGTGGACCTTTCCCACCTGATCCAGAACCTCCTGTGTTTCCCCTACCTCTAGAACCACCAGATCCACCAGAACTAGAACCACCTATACCTCCTGATCCTCCACCTATAGCTGAATAGGACCTATAGATGTACTCCCTATGCTCCAACAGTAGTACTATACTAAACCCCTATAGTCTGTGTGGTAGTTCCACTTCTAGAGGTGAATCCAACATTCGGCGCTGCTTACATTCTATGCAGATGATGCACCTAAAAATGTTCCTCCAAATAACATTGAAGTCATCTGTCCTACCATTGATGTACTTGTTCTCTAACTTACTCCTAGTTTCTCTGTTTCCCAAATTCACTTGTTGATTACTTGTCATACTAGATACTAGAAAACCAAGCACAAGGGCTAGGTCACCAGGTGGATTAAGATGCACACCATGGCCCAGGTAGTCTCTTGGCGCACACTTCTTGTGTGAGGCCAAGGGGGATCTCTCATGCTTTCCAAGATGGGGGAGTTCCTGATGCTCTGCTCCACATCTCTTCTACGTGAGCTTCAAATCCTTCATGAGCCATCTCTCTCCTCAATGCCATACTTTCTACAATGGTATGCTACTTCTCTATCTCCCTCTCACATGCCTCATTATACTTAAGCCACCTTTCCTCTCTCTACCTTTCTACCACTAGGTCTGCCATCTTTCACCAAACCTGTTCCTACCCTCACACATGGTGAGGTTTAGTTAGCCATCGGTTTACTCTCCAGGTTCAAAGTTACCATCAAGATCTTGATCACTAGTGGAATACCTTGCAGATATGCTCCTCTTGATATCACAAAAATTGAATTCAACTACCTCTAGGAAAGAATACATCAAAATTGAATATTCCAGAATATAACTATTTAGAACACCATGAAACCACGTATCCACAACACGAGTCCAGATCAGATCAACATCATAAAGGGCCTAAATTCTTCATGTGTCCAGACAAGTGCGCGATACCTCCAATTCCACTTAGATGCATAAGCAATCAGCCACTCGTATAATTCTACTAGAAAGATGGCAAAAATCTCTCATATAAACTATCATATAGATTTTGTTCTACCCAAGTGCATGCGTTAAACTCAGATCCAATGTTGAACCACCATGCATATTCTTCCTCCAGATCATGTATCCACTCCTCAATACTTGCTAGAGTTAACCGGTACATCTTCATCACGAACCATCCTAAAAAAAACTAAAAAGAGGTCCCGAAATGGAAAACCAATGATGCAGCCTAGAATTCACCAGATAATACCCTAGACATGCTTGGCACATCACTCAACCTAGACTAAGTGCTCACCCAAAGTGCACAAAGGTACCAGTCCCTCTTTAGGGTTGTTGTAGTAGAATGTTAACATGATGAAGACTTACAACATATGGATCCATAACTAATACATCATTATACAATGCATGATAGATCTAGATCTAGGAAAGAATAGGTTTAAACAATAATCATGATAGAAATAAGAACATGCACTACCCAATTACACACAGGAATAACACTTAGGTTCAGTCAATATCTTCCATCTCTTAATTATCACAATAACACATAAGCTTCTTACAATACTGGCAATCTATGCCGATGCGCGCATGGATCTGATACGGTAATCTAAAAACATGTACACTATGTTATCTATCTTTCCATATCCATCATCTCCTACTAGGTAATTCACTACATATATATAGGGTGGGGACTTTCCCTTCACCGCTTATCTATTCCAAAAATAGGCCACATGCTATTAATAGCCACGCACCATTTTCATGCATAGCCACACATGCAAGTGTGCTATCTATAGACTATTGATAGTTAATTGAGGTGACAATCCTATTCTTAGACTATCTCCATGCACTCTGAATCTGATCCTCCAGAAATAGACAATGTGTGTGCACACGTCTCTGCATCGTTGGTGTGTTTTGCACACGCCATCTTCTAAAAATAGATCTTCATGCCCAAAATATAGTCGGAGAAGACGTGCATGTAATTGAAGATACCATGCCCAATGCATTGTTTTACCAATTACAATGCACACTATCGGAATTAGAGAAAAGTGTTGTCTTTCTTCATATAGGTATGGCACCGTAAGGAATGAAATCCTTAGAGAATAAACAACTTTCCATTCACGCGACACCATTTATGTTGATTAGCGGTGACTGCATAACTTAGGGCCGAGATGAAGTATTATGTCGATGTGTACTGGAACATGAGCGCATAGATATCATGGAAGAGGCTCATGGTGGTATTGTAGGTGGGCACTATGTAGGTGACACCACTGTGTGCAAGATTCTACTCATTGGATTATGGTGGGAGACCCTATATAAGGATTGTAAGGTGTATTGCAAGGCCTGCAATCACTGCCGGCCTTGGCAAACCAGAAAAAGAGATGAAATGCCTTTAAGACCTATTCCTAGTGTAAAACCATTTGAGAAATGGGCTATAGATTTTGTGGGTCCTATTTCACTAGCCACACGTAGGATTAGATCACACTATATCATCACTTACACAGATTATCTGACAAGGTGGGAAGAAGCAACACCTATAAAGGATTATACAACATCTACAATAGCCAAGTTTCTATGAGAAACTATTATTACAAGGTATGAATGCCCATTGAATTTGACTAGTGATAGGGGAACACAATGTTTTGAATGAGATAATTAGAATTCTATTGGATGATTTCATGATTGCCCACCATAAGACTACACCATATCATCCTCAAGAAAATGGGACTGTTGAGGCTTTTAACAATATTTTGAGCCAGACATTGAAAAAAATTGTGATGTTGGAAGAAAATATTGGGGTGATAAAGTTTCTGTCATGCTTTGGGCGTATATAATAATATATAAATGGTTAAACAACACCAAAACTTTCAATTGGTGTTTGGTGCAAGGCTCTTCCTATGGAATTCATGTTACCTTCTTTACGTATTAAGGTGCACGAGAGGTCTAGCTGATGAACACACATTAGAAGAATGAATGGAAAATTTTATTAAGATGGATGAACACCGAGCAATATAACACTGGATTTAGAAGCAAGAAAAATCCAGGCAAAAAGCATGGCATGACAGGCACATTAGGGACAAAAATCTTGAGATCGGACAAATGGCACTTCTTTATGATTCTAAATTTTTGTGCCATCTAGGCAAACTTAAAGTATAGTTTTTAGGACCATATGTTATCACTCACATACTTGAAACAAGAGCTTGTCAGCTTAGAGGTGCTTGATGGAATACGATTACCCGCTTACTTCAACAGAGTAGGTTAAAGCCCTACTATAAATATGTCTTCTTGGTGTTTGTAATAAGACAATGTTGCCATTTATAATAGGTTTTCAATTATGTATTAATTTAATGTATTTCCTTCTTCATTGCTATGATTTGTCGATTTAGTCGGTGTTTTGTGTAATAAGCACGTTTGCACGCTGAAATCTAATTACCGTTTGAAGAATTTTTATGCACAGAGGACTGCACATACCATTTGTGTGGGTTGGCTATTGAAAAGTGGGTACACATAAAAGAATAAACTACTACAGTTGTTATTCAAGTTTGAAGAGTTAGTGGAAAGAATATTGCTTCCAAATAAGGACCATAGATGGAGATAAATGAAGGAATAATATAACGTGAGGTAAACAATGGCCATGGAGACTACCAAGAGAAGGCACACTCACAAGGTACTCAGGTGCATGGAAGCACGGTAAAATAAGTTTGTAGCCGAAGGTAGGAAGGCATGCTAGAAGGTTATAATTGAGGTGCGAATATGTACCACGTGGAAATTGTTAAAATGGTCAATTAAAGAGAGGATTGTTGGTAGGTGAAGGAGCAATAAATGCACAATTTTTTTGAAAATCTATATAAGGACGTAATGTGAGTTCATTTTTACCACAGTGACCTCAAGAATTTGAATGAGCTAAGTGCAACCGAGCCGAGAAAAGAGTATTGAGGTGCGGAGAGTGTAAAACCAGACATGGAGAGCATATTTGTGCACAGAAGAAGCTTGCATCCACATTGGTGAAGGGTTTGAGTGAAGTAGAAACATTACAAAAGAGCTAGGGCATGCGATTTCAAACTAAGGCGTGTAGATTTGAGCTAGGGTTTAGACCTGCTCGATATAGAAAATAGAAAGTGAAGCATTTGCACATTACAATGGCTAGAAAGGTCAAATTTTAGATGACACCAAAGAAAGTACCTTCCGTAGGAGCTAAAGGAAAGAAGAAAATGGAGGCAGAAGTTGAAGTTGTGCTCAAAAGTAATTTTTTCGAGATGCAATACCTATAATGTGTTATAGTTGGGCAAGAATGGGATTCCCACATCCGTAAGTGTAAAATAAGTGATTACAACCACCGCACATTGGATAACAAGAAGGATTTAGATGTGTTGTTGAGCATGAAGACCAACAAGCGCACAACAGAGGACATGCTAGTATATGATGATGTTGAGGATAAGTTAAAGTAGTTTGGAGTGTATCGCTTATACGAGCTCCCTTATTTTGGCAAGTATGAATTGTTATATCGGTGGTTAATGAGCAAAGTCCATGAGTACTTCTATTTTGTCGGATGAAGGGTCAGAATCACAGCCGCCTTGATTGCAATAATGACATGATTAAAAGGCACAAGGGTAGACCTTGCCAGTGATCTAACAGATAAAGCAACAATCTTGGAAACATGGAAAGAGTTAGGATACATAAAGGGTTCATGCGGGATGGACATTGACAAGTTAAAGAAGTACCCAATGGTTCAAGAAGCTGCACATCTAGTAATAAAGTTGAATGACCAAGAGAGGTGGTCGTAAGTGAATAGAATGTGGTTGCATATCGCAAGGAGAATGTCACAGGGAGTGATCTACAACATAGCAAGCTACATTGCAGAGAACATTATCGAGGAAGCGTACACATGTGACAAAATTAGTTTTGGTGTTGTTTTTATTTCTTTAGTATTTATGGAGATTAAAGTGCCTGATGGGTCAAAGGACAAGATTTGGGAGTATCCCATGGAGAACAAATCCCTTGCAAAAAGTTTGACAAATATTTATGTGAAGGGTCGATGAGTGGGCCATTCAAATAGAGGGCAAAGATGTGGTATGATAGGCTCCATGCAACATTTGAAGAGGAGTGGTGCATTCCTAAGGAGTTACTATCAGTGGTGGGAAAGGAAGTACAATTCATGGTGTACAAGAACTTTTGCATCACATGGTTTGCTATGAAGGATGGGACTTGGAGCCCATGGTGTAAAATTTCATATGCCTTCACAACGTGCTAATTCTAGGCATCATTCCACCATTTTACTGATGCACGCCACCTAAATTTTATTACAGAAAAGGTAGACTATGAATACAACACTCTGAGGAAGACATGTTTATCCAAGCAAGGCTGCCTATGTTGAAAGGCTCATATCGACGTTATAAACATAAATCCTATAAGCTTGGAAATTGTGGACACTGGAGCAATTCTCTTATACCTTCATCTTAAGCCCATGCTGGAGAATAAAAATATGTAGAAACTTAGTTCATGCTCCCATGGCCGCCAAAAGGTTTACAAAGGAGAACATTCTAGCCCCACAACCTAAAGAAACCATAGTGTTGGATGAAGAGGACGAATGGCATGAACATAGTGGTGGCTTGGTACATAGAGGCTGGAGACATCCTATACAAAAAATGGAGACTGAGCATGAAAGTACCCCACCACAGGAACAAGAAGAAGAAGAGGAATTGGGCAGCAGTCCAAGGATTGTGTTGTTTCAAGAGAGTGTTCAAGAATAAGAACACAAGGCACGAGAACTCCACAGCTTGGTGCAAAGATCAACATGACTCTCTCCATAGAAAGAGACAACTGAGAAGAGAAGGAGAAAGTTAAAGATGAACAAGGAGGCAAAGGACTTTGCAGAGAGAGCACCTAGAACTCCCGTACCACCAGAAGAACCCAAGGATGAAGAAATTAAGGATGAAGAAGTAAAGAAGCTAGGAGAAACATAGCAAGATACTACTAAGGGAATAGACGATCCAACTCCAAACCTTGGCACTCAAGTTCCAAAGGGACCAAGAACAAAGAGGGAAAGTGGGGAGTATGCTTGCACCGATCATGGGCTATGATGAGGACACAAGTAAAATTTTCCGTGCTTGATTCTAGAATACAAAGGGGCCTCAAGAATTGTATGGATGGGAGTTGATGGACTCTAACATGGAAACCACATGCACAAGGAAACAATTGTCGTGATCCATGTAAACACACATGGACGCGCCTTTGATTTATATGTATGTGAAGAGTCCCGTGTGTCCGTAAGAATGAGAAAGGCACCGCATAACGAGACATATAACCATCAAACCCATAGTTATGTCCGATGAACAGTGGTTAATGCCTTAGTGAACGTATCTACAGAGGCGGTGTGCAAGAATGTAGATAAAGCTTCAACTATTAGAGAACCAAGAGAAGAGATCAAATCCAAAGATGTAAAAATAGCACATCCGAAAGGAGAAAAGAATCTAGAGTAAAAGAATAATGGGTTTCTCATCGCATGGCGTAAGAGATCGACGATCATGTCCTCGCAAGCAAGACCACACTTAGAGCCCAAGGTACCCAAAAAGTTCCCTCCGGCTATGCATTATGTGTGTACCCTAGTTGATTTGGTGCTTGAGGATGGCCCAGTTTGAATGCCAATGCCAAAGGACCCTAAGAAAGAAGAAGAGAGAGTAAGGACTTCAATGGTTAGAAATATTTCATCTTATGAAGCATTACTCCAAACCTTACATGAGGAGCTGAAGAAAACATACAAGGCATTGAATATATGTGCAGCTCTAGAGGTAGTAATGAGAATTAGGACCATGGTAGAAGATAATGAATTCCAGAATGATTAGCATTAGTAAAGCAAAATTACGAGGCCCTTGCAGCAGCCCAAGACCCCATAAAGAAAGGCTAGATGAAATTAGAAAGCTTATAGCATAGAAGATGGATCTTTTGGAAGGAAGGGTGTCTGCAATGTCCAACATTGTTATCGTATTGTAGAATGAGAAGGAATATATTGCACAAGAGGAGTTAGACTCTATTGCATTGAATATTACACAAAAGGCGTAGAATCATGCTAAGTGATTGGCAAACCTTAGAGGTTGAAATCAAAGAGGAATATCCGGAGTTAATTCTTCTAGTTGAAACAGAGGACGTTACAGGGTGAAAGTCATTCTTTGTAAAATAATTCTTTAATTTACATTCATTCCATTCCTTATACTTTATTCTTTAAAAGTATCAAGAGGCAACCATTTTTGGGGTGGCAATAGAGTTTTGTGTGGGGTAATGTTGAGCAAACAAAGTATGACCCTTAGCGTAGAAGGTACACGAAGGTCACGTGTGGGAACATGGTGCATTCAAAGGCATAGAATGATAGGGAAGGAGACGAGCATGAAATAAAAGGACAGATTCGGACTTAGCCATTTTCGTGGATTACATGTTATTTTGGGAAATAGCGTGTAGAGCACACAAACCAGATAAAGACTTGCGCAAAGATGCATAGGCTATTTTTGGAAGAGCATCTACTAAATGCTTTGCATGGGTTCTAGTTAATAGTAGAATTATTACTTTGTCGCTAACCAAGAAGAGATATATTATTAGTGTATTTGCATATGTGTCTATTATTGTAAAGGTACATGGCTATTTTCAGCATGCAACCTATTTTGGGAATTATGTAAGCGGTGAAGGGAAAGTCCCCACCCTTATAAATATGTAGTGATCTGCATAGTATAGAGGGGGAATGTATATGAGCTATTGTGAAGTTATGTTGCCAGATCTCATGTGTGCATAAGTTTATCCCACTGAATATTTTATGAAGCTTATGTGTATTTATTGTGTTTAATATAATGGAGTGTATTGACTGATTCAAGGTGTTAAACATGATTATAACTAGATCTTGTATGGTAGAATTATATTACTCCTTAGATCAAGATCTGGAATATGCTTTGTAGAATCTTTATACTATTTATGCATCCGAATGCATTAACCCTTCATCTTGCTAACATCTTGCACAAACAACCCTAAAGAGGGGCCTGGTAACTTTGCGCACTTCGGGTGAGCCCTCAATCTAGGCTGAGTGATGTTCCACCACACATGGGGTATTTCTAGTAAATTCTAGGCTACATCACCAGCTAATAATATTTTCCCATAGAAACATTGTTGTTGTAGCTGCAGTGTAATACTTTGTAGGCGCCGCTTCTACCCACATTCTAAGATAGTCTATACAAATTATAGTGTAGCACGATCCTCGTCCTATGCGTGGATGGGGAAATAGGGCCCAAAAATTCAATTTCCCACTTCTCAAAAGGCTCTGGACTAGTAATAGGCCTCAAAGTCATTTAATCTTGTTTCCCAGGCTTTCCAAGGCACTGACAATGGTCACATGCCTTATAATATGCTTTGCAATCCTTGTAAAAATTTTCCCACCATAGACGCTAGTAGAATCTTGCGTGTGGTGGCATCCTGTATACTTTCCATGTACAATAATTCCATGAGCCTCTACCATGATTTATTCTCTCTCATGCTCAAGTACACACTATCGCAAAACTTTGTCACGGCCTAACTTCTCTCGAATGATCAACATGTAAGGCACAACATGAATAACAAGTTGTTTCTTTTTAAAATACTTCATTCCTTCAAGTACTAAACATGTGTATAAAAAGAAATAAATATCCTCCAAGTCTGAGGGTGTATGGTTCAACTCGAATATTTGGGCATCCAACATTGTCTCGCTCAATGCTCGTGCATCTTCTCCCTGATTGAATCCTTGATAAATGGTCTAGACTAGAATTTCTCTTACCATGCTTAACCACCACCGTAAAATTGAACTCTTGAAACAACAATACCCAATGACATATGCACCCCTACAAAATAGGCTTATTCACTAAGTACTTGAATTCCATGTGATCTATATAAAATATGAAAAGTGTAGTTACCAAATACTATTGAAACTTATAGAGCGCGTAGATCATAAACAAGGCCTCATGCTATGTTGTATAATTTTGTTCTGTTGGAGTCAAGTTTCTGCTATAAAATCAAATAAGATGATCAACAATCCCTTCTCTAGGTATAGCTAATACGGCATCAATGTCCATGCTAGACACATCTACATGAATGTGAAAAGGATTAGACCATGAAGAAAAGTAAAAAATAGGCATTGTAGTAAGCCTTTCCTTCTATGCGTCAAACGTGCACTATTGTGCCTCACCCCAATAGAACTTTCCTTTTCCCCTGAGTAATTATTCTAAAGGTGTGGTAATATTGGCATATCCCTTTATAAAATTTCTGTAATAACTTGTGTGCCCCAAGAATCCACACACCTCGCTTTAGCTAGTAGGCTCTTCTAAGCCCAAAATAATAGCTACCTTAGCAAGATCCACTAGCAAGCCTTCTTTACAGATGATGTGCCCCAACAAAATTCCAAAGGGTGTGGCAAATATACACTTCTTAATGTTCAAGGAGATGCTCAACTTCCGAAACCTCTCAAACATCAGCCTTAGATTATCACAATGATCTTTCACAAGCCCATAGACTGTCCAATCATCCAGATACACCTACAAGAACTTGTGAATAAAATCCTAGAATGTTTGTACCACTATGCACAAAAATATTACAGGCGCATTCTTTAATCCAAAGGGCATAATCGTATATGCAAAAATTCCCCACTCAATGGTGAAAGTTGTCTTCTCTTGATCTTCTTCAGCTATCCTTACCTAATGATATCTAGAGAATCCATCAAGTGAAAGAGTATATTTTACGCCCGTAACACCTTCAAAGATTTCCTAAGTAAATGGTGCGGGAAAGGGATCAATCACACAAGCAACATTTAACTCCCCTGTAATCCACACAATTCTTGAGTCTTCCACCTTTCTTGATGTTGATCACCATAGCGATCATCCATTTTGACTCCTCAATTGGCACAATAATTCCAAAAATTAACATTTTATCAATTTCTTCTTTTACTTTGACATGCAAGTTCAGATTCATCATGTAAGGCCTCTTCCAAACTGGGTGCACACCTTCTTTTAGCTTTATCTTCATCTCTCCCAATGATTCATGTACACCTTTCAGTTCATGATAACCTCTAGGGAACAAGTCCTGAAAGTTGTGCAATAGCTCAATGATTTTAAAAACTTCAGAGTTAGACCAGTAATCTCTGATAATGGCTTCCTTGGGTTCAACATCCATTCCAATGTTCACTTTCTTGGTCTTCATAGGATCATGGTAGGTGTGTGCATTCTCATCTACACTGTCCAAGACTTCGTACATACCTTCTGTGTGCTCAATGTCTAGGTTCTCTACCTCTTCATCATCAACCATGTAGATCATCTTACCCTTTCTATTTATAAATAGGCATGCCCAAGCTATTCAACATCTAATTCTTCCTCTTCAAATATTACCACAACGTCTCGACTCTCCTAACAAATCCTGAAGTAACTCTTCAAATTTTGCACTATCTCCCATAGTTAAGTGCTTCATAACCTGCAACACCTCATTCACCGGAGGTTTAGAAGAAAAGTAATCAAAGGTCTGAGTCATACCTTTAGTAAGTTCTTGCCAATTTCTAATCACCCTATTCAACTCTGTGTAGACATACCATGTATGCGTGCAACCTCACAATGTGAAATAAAACTTGTGCACCCACAACAAAGGTGGTAAATATTCCTTCCCCATTTTCCAAAGTCTCTCACACTACTGAGTAGGATTATTACCATGAAATGCATAGATCTAAGTAGGCGCATTGCTTCTTAGAAACCAAGCAGATAAATACATCCTTACCTCTCCACTTTATGAGATTATCCCTATGAACAATCCACTAGCATATTGTCATCCCATGCAGAGTATATACTAACATGTTCCTTCTTTCCACTTGAAATTCCCATTGAACTTCCATAACAAGAAGGAATACTTCTAGATTCTCCTCACATGTGTACTTTGGTACCTAGTTGCTGCTCTAGATGCCCGATCTTGTGTGGCTTATTTGACGCGTCATGCAACCGCACTTTGTAATTCACACCCAACCATTTAATAAGTTTCATGCACCCAATTGTAACATGAAACACTTATAGTATTGCTCATTGAATGTGCATCATCCCACTGGATAAATCCTTCTTTTGATGGCTCAAGAAATTATGGATCTCGAATGGTGCACACATAAATTTTGTTCAAGTCTTCTTCACTTAAGGGCTCTACATAAGGTGTAGATTTCCCATCTATCAGAGGTATGATGAAACGCTCTTCCTTATTCTCAAAGATGATATACCCCTTGTTGAAATGCAAGTCAAGGTTGTTTTCATAACACCTTGGGTGCCCAATTAATGTAGGAAAATTGTCTACTTTTGTAAGCGCTAAGACCTCAAAGTCCCCAGTGGACTCAACCCCATGTATAGTAATTGATGCATCTTTTAAAACTCCAATGGGTGCTGCCTTAGTTTGGTTTGACATGAACAACACATTAGAAGATGGCTGTAATGGAGGTCTTCTCATCTGAACCCACACATCCAAAGTAAGTACATTCACTTTTGCACCCATGTCAATCAAGATGTTACTCAAAAGACAACCATAAACAATAACATTCATAGTAATCTCCTTGTCATAATCCAAACTGTGCGGAGGCATTTTCCATGTAGAAGATATCTATCATGCTCAGTCCCAGTGTGCAGAGTGTTTTCATTCAACCAACTCCCAACAAAGAAATAATGTTCTCTTGGAGCAGCATCTTGCAAGCCTCTTTCAAATCATCAACATTTGTCTGTTGGAGATCAAATTGCTTTCTTTTTTCTAACTTCATGATCATTATTTCAAACAATATTTCTCACCTTGTAAATTTTGAATTACCTCCATGGTTTCTTGATAAACCTCCTTATCATGCATGGGGTCTAAATACTTGGCATGGATGACTTCCTCCTTAGTAATGGTAGGCTTCATGTTGAAAATAATCCATAGAGCGCGTAGCCTCAACACGAGTAGTAATATTTATAGGTACCAATTCAAGATACAAAGCTAACTTTGACATCCATTGGTCTTCCGTGATGCATTGTACTCTAACCATTCCCATGCCATTATTGTCCTATTTATGTTTTTACTTAAATGTTTATACAAGTTTGGCCATTCTTCATAACTATGATTCTTTCAAAAAAGAAGACACAACATTCTATGGACATTCACACCTGTAGTGATCAAGAGATATTTTGTATTACAAGTACCACAAGGGAAATCAATCCTTCCTCCCCCTCAACCTTACGACCTCGACCTCTACCATGGCCTCTATCAATGCCCCTCACTATGATCATAGTCATGATGCTCACCCGTTTTCTTGGAATTATATGCAACACCAGTTTGTTGTATGCCAATATCAATGACATCATGGATCTAATCAATCAATTTGCAATCTTCAATATCATGAGTTGAGGACCTGCAAATCTTACAATAACTGGACACATTATTTCTTATCGCATTTTGCAATAATGGGCACTGGCTTGAACTGTGGTCCAAGTGACATATCTTGCAATCCAGAAACAAGAAACATGCCATTTTTTTAGGGTAACTATCCTTAGTATTCCTCTCTACTTCCCAAGATGTACACAAAATTTTGTTGTGCGTCTCATGTTCTAAAGTAGAAGATAATTTCTCCAACTGTTTCGTTATTGCTGCAATTTGAGCTTCCAAGAATGGGATCACTCCTGTTTCCACACTTCTTACCACCTCAAAGACGCAGGATGCTTAAAGTTCCTCATGTGGATCTGTATAAGTATTATGTGAAATTTTTCTCTAAAAAGGTGTGATCAGTGCTCCAACAAACCATTGTACATGTTGTCTTACGTGGATTTCATAAGATAATTTAGACAGAAGAGTCTTGAAGGGAGCATCATAGTCCCGAACACTTTCAGTGAGTGACCGCTTAATATCCTTGAGCGTGCTTATGATTTTATTCTCAAACTCATGGATATTAAATTCCTTTAGGAAAGCATCTCGCAGCACCATAAAGTCCACACAAGTCTGATCGTGGTCAAAAAAATTGTACTTACCACCAGTGCGTACGTCCATGCAACGTAGTTGAAAATTTAATTTCCTTGTGCTCTGGAGTTATAATCCCCTTTGCGTGCCACAGTATCTCACACATATACATGTGCTCGGATGCATCTTCAATTCCTCTATACTTTGACAAATAGAGATATATCTCCATGTAAATTTGATGAGGTTGTTGTAGCCCTTGCCCACTTGATCCAGAGCCTGTATTTCCTCTTATATTTCTACCACCTCCAAATCCTCCAAAGACCCGAGCCACCCGACCCTCCCGATACCCCTTCGAGTAGGTAATAGACCTAAATATGCACTAACTTGCGTTCACGGTGCTAAACTGAACACCCATAGTCTGTGAAGTTGCACTACTTCGAGATGTGATGCCAAGGTTCTACGCACGTATGTTATGTGTTGATGAAGCACCAGAAAGGATATGTCCAAGTGGTCCTCCAAATAAAGTAGATGACGATTACACCATAGATGAATAAGCTCCTTAATTATCTCCTAAACTGCCTACCGCAACTCTACTACTCTACTACTCCCACTAACTTATCTTGGCTGTCGTAGAAACTAGAAAACCAAGCACAAGGGCTAGGTCACTATGTATATTCAAATGCATGCCCAGTAGCCCATGTTGTCTCTACTGCCAATTGTCTCATTATCCGAGGTCAAGAGGGTTCCCTACCATGCTTTCCCAAATGGGGAGATCTAGATGCTCTGGTTCCATGTCTTCTATGATCCATCTCTCTCCACAATGCCATTTATTATGCAACTTCACGTTGCTTCTCTAAATCCCTCTCGTGCACCTCATTAAACTTAAGCCACCTTTCTTCCCTCTGTCTTTCTACCACTAGGTCTACCATCCTTACCTAACTCGCTCCCCGATCCTTCCCCATGCATGTGGTGGGGTTTAATTAGCCATCGACTTATCTTCTAAATTTAGGGTTACAATCAAGATCTTGATCACTAGTGGAATACCACGTAAATATGATCCTTTGGGTTTGCATAAAAACTAAAACTCAGCAACCTCTGGGAAAGAGTAAGTCAAAACTGCGTACTCAATAATATAGTTGTTCAAAACACCATGGAACCAAACATCCATAGAGTGTGTCCAAATAAGATCTGCATCAAACAAGGCCTATAATTCTTCAAGATCCAAACAAGTGTGTGAAACCTCCAATTCCTTTTAGACACATAAGAAATCAGCCACTTGTACAACTCTATAGGAAAGATAACAAAAACATCTCATACAATGCATCGTATAGATTCTTCTCAACCCACGTGTGTGCATTAAAATTAGGTACAATATTGAATCTATGAGTGTACTCTTCTTCAAGATCTACTAACCACTTCTCAATACTAGCCAAGGTTAACTGGTACGTCTTCATCACACAACATCCTAAAAACAACTAAGAAAGAGGTCCCAAAAATAAAACCAATAAAAAAGGTTCATGTATCGGCAATGGAACCAATGATGTAGCCTAGAATTCACTGCAAATAGCCCAAGGTGCATTGGCACATCACTCATCCTGAATTGAGTGCTCACCCAAAGTGCGCAAGGGTACCAGGTCCCTCTTTATATTTGCTTGTCCATAATGTTAGCATGATTGCATATGTATATATTCATATTTTACAGATAGTATCCAATCCACAGTATATAAACCAAATCTAGATCTAAACCATATGAAATATTGACTTAAACAATGATTATAATGAGATTTACCATGCAAGAACCATATTCAATCACATCTAACACCATTATCTAGCCAATATGATCCATTATATTAAATACTTGCAAAACACATAAGCTTCATACATCATAGTAATGTCATCATGAGTTATGCGTGCGAACGAAAGCAACAACATAACTCTACACTCAAAACAATATCAACCGAGTATCGAACCGTGAAAATCAATACACATATATAGGGGTGGGGTCTTTCCCTTCACCTCCCATGCACCTTCTAAATATAGGCTACATGGTAATAATATCCATGCACCCTTACATTAATGTACAAAACAATGCAACTGCTAATAATAGATCTTCTATTAGTTAACTAGAAGAATATATCCTATTATTAGACTAAGAATCTACATGGTGCTTGAATTGCTGCAACTCCCAAAATAGACTTGCATGAACTGCAAGTCTCCATGTCATCGCGTGCTCAGTACTCCATCTCCAAAAATAGCCTAGATCTACAAAAGTGGCTAAGTCATGTGTACACTTGTCCTAGGCACACACTATTCTATTATAGTTTTGCATCCTTCTATATGTCATGTCTCTGTGCACCCAATCGTTATGTGCTTTCATACTTGAGCTATCTTTTATCTACTCAACATATGGTGCAGGGGTCCAACTCTCCCGCCAATGAAACAACTCGGTGGGGAATCGATTAGGAGCCCTTCAACTAGCTCGATGGATGGGATTCAAGATGGAAAAACCTGCAAATATGAAAATCTACTATTTTAGCAGAAACTAAAGTGCTCCTTTAAATTTAGAGGAAAAACCTAATGTGGAAAAATGATTTTTTTAATGATTTTTTTAATTCTGATTTATTCTCGAACTGAACCAGAATTGCTCCAAATGTAGAAAAGTTTTCTGTTGCAGGGGCACTAGTGAAAAAAATTATTTATGAATACCGGAACTAAACAGAGGTCAGTGGGGATGTAGGGATGGGGCTGGGAAGTTGTA
Source organism: Taxus wallichiana var. yunnanensis (assembly GCA_018340775.1). Lineage (NCBI taxonomy): Eukaryota > Viridiplantae > Streptophyta > Pinopsida > Cupressales > Taxaceae > Taxus > Taxus wallichiana. The sequence continues at coordinate 655,014,841 of CM031236.1, read as the reverse complement.
AGAGGTTACACATTCTCTCCAAAATAGCAAATGCTTCTCCAAGCTCCTCTATCTCTTCTCGCACACCTTCTCTACTCACGAAGCTCCATCCCGCTCTAATACCGAATCTAGAAGAGGGAAAAATCCTTGTAACTTTATTGATAAGAAATCAAATCATGTACAATGGAGATGGTCAGTAATGTTTATAAATATTGTAGAAAGCATCGAGTACAAAGAAAGAATAAGTTACACAAGTGGAACAATAAACCTTACGTGAATACAAGATGATAGATATGGTTATAAAACCATATAACAATACATATGTGATTATAATAATCCAAATAATATGGTTTCAACCATTACAAACAAATTACGTACCTAACCATGAGTAACAAACCAAGAACCACAAGAATAAACAATTAGTTATATAGCAAATGCATAAATAAACTACAAGAAACTATGTTTACCTAACACTCCATCACACCAAAATTCACTTCCACTCTTAACCAAAGCATGGAACATACTTAGACATGATGTATAATACATAAGAAACATTAACCAATCATGAGTAACTTAGAAATCAACACTTACCTCATTGAGTCACTTGACACCCTGCTAGAATGAACATCCTCCAAAATTGAGCCTTAAAGAATAACTCAAAACTTTTGTATACCTTTTCAAATATTCAAGTTTGATATACTAATGGAAATATATTTGAACTATCTTCACAAGGAAACTTTAATGGAGTCCTAACTACCCCTATAGCTCCTGTGATCTTAGTTTTACCACAAGATGCTCTAAACTACCCCAAAACCAGTCTTCATGAATAGGAAACACTTTACACTTTCTACACACAACCATGAACTGAAACATTCATTAATATCTAGATAATTTCTAGGGATTTCATAAATGTCAATTTATTCTTCACGCCATTTGAAAAATTCTTCTCAAACTGGAACTCTTCAGAAAAAAACATATTCAGGTGGGGCCCACATACTATCACAAGCATTGTCTTACCTTTCTCGGAAATCTAGAAGAGTCCCCTACAACATCCAATCATCAAAGTTTCTCAACCAATGATAATAGTCTCACTATACCTCTATTTCTGCAATCTAATCCTAGCTAGGGTTTAGCTAGGGTTTCAAACCACTTTATCTTCTTAATAATCGTTCATAAAAATGTGATGATCAAACCACCTCATTATTTTTTTGAAATATTCATAACTAACCTTAGAAGCTATGCCAAATAGCTCAGGTCCCCATGAAAATCACATAGCTCACATCAAGCATCGAAGGTCCAATTTTTTTAAAAACACACTCTAACTTACCCGGTTTTCCAAAACTTGCATATCTTCAAAAATATTCTTCAGAATGACATGAAATTTTGCATGAAGCACCATGAAAACCTGATTAAATTTTCCATACTCACCTCATATCCCAAATGCATCTTACAATATCTAGCCACAACAAACTACGTATTCTTACGTGTGTGTTTATCACTATTTTATTCCCAAGGACTTCATAGAAGAACCATAACTCTTAATGTAGACTTAAAACTCACCAAAATGCCATGTATGTCATCATCATGCTGCTACTATTCTTTGATAAGAATTATTTTTCCAAATCTCATTCGTTTACCTCATTCTCGCATGCTTTAGGGCTAGAAACAACCCTAGAATGATATGACTCAACTATGACACACCATGAACCGACTAAAGCGAAACTTAGACACCTTATGGACCATGAATGACCTCATGAAACCCTCCAACCAACTCTAGAGAGCTCAAAAAGTGACTTAACTCACTCAACCATACTCCAAGACAACAATGAGCTCACCAAATCCTAACACTACTAATCAACCTTGAGCTTTGACACATGAATGTTATAATAAGGGGAATCACATGACCACATGGCACCCTTTTCCATTAATGGGGTTGTAATCAATGACAACACTAACACATAATGGCCAACATCCCTTGGCTTAGAGCTTCTAAATCCATTCCAACCATAGTTCACTTAGTCCTTAAGTTTGTACATGAGAGCCACATTATTACTATTTGAGGCATACCACCATGAACTCCTTTTCATTTACCTCCTTCTACCGCCACATTTTCAACTACTTCTATCACTATTTTACCTAATTCTACATATTCTCATGATGGTCACATGAATTTCAAACATACTCTTGGAATATAGATCTCTTATAATTTCTACTACTACTTTTATACATACACCTAGATATCCTCTACATATAGCTTCTACTCCTCATTCATGATGGATACATTAATCTCATAATTTACCTCACACTGATAGGTCTCATCATATGACATAAGTTACCCATGGTTCATATACATCCATTTCAAGGTCTCTTTCTCCATGTGTATTCCCTTATGGCCATAGAGTCTTTGATCATGATCACATGCATACTTCCTTCACACTAGTAGGCAACGTGCCCTTGCCCCCTATCCTCATTGGATAGATCACCATGGCATACACACTTGGGGAATATTCTCCCCCTTGCTACCCAATGATGCACTCTTGTTCTAGGTAAAAACATGACTATTAAGGGAATATTTACATATACAAACCTCACTTTCCACACATACACCAAGCGGAAACCTTGCTCCCCTCTTCTACCTATTATGTTTCATGTTCATGTATTTAAAAAAATCTATAAAATATATCTTAGATCTTAATTGGATGTATCCTCTCTTGCTCATTCTATTCTATGTTTCACACTATTTATCATGTTACTTGAGTTCATGATATGATTTATCATATTTCCATACACACATTCACGTTTACATAGTAATTTTTGATTTGAATGAAGATTACATATAAGTTTCTACATGATGTATGATGCTTGGCATTGTACCACACTAGTCCCACTAATGCTCATGAGGGCATATACCTTTTATATTTTTCCTATATTCATGTTCTATAATTGCAAAATCTACTACTTTCATTCCTATTTCCCGATGTATACATTGTGGAATACTATCAATAATTCTAACATTCTAATGGGTAATTCATGTGTAGCATTTGTATCACGAGCCTATTTCTTATCACAATTATCTAATTTTCATATATCTTGTCTTACTTTCCCGTGTCTCGATTGCTATTTTTGTGGGCTACACATAACGTATACTTGTTTGTGACTAACACTTTTGGCTATCCTTTTTCTAATTGTTTTTATATGTCATGGTTGTTACCATGTGTATTCCCCTATTCCCCTATAGAAGTTCTATTTAAGATGTGCACATCGCCATCTTTCCTTGTTTGGGCCATGCTTTCCACGTATGATGGAAAAGTGACAAGCGAGCATGGGAATCTACAAGTAACTCTTCCTCACACCCGACCTCCCGAGGTCATGCCGAGACAACCGGTGGGGATGGAATATGCACAGACAAACTAGTTAGGCAATCTTATGTCTTCGACGTGCACTAATGGAATCTACGAATCTAAGGCAAAGAAGGCCCTCCTAACTTGAACTGGCATGATAGATCGTTCGGTGAGGATGACTGCTTGAAGGCTCCAATCAATATCAAGCTCTGCGTGATCCGATCTATAGGTTGTGGGATACGTGGAAGATAACATGTGGGTGCTTCGTAGATATCCCCCAACAGGGTCATGAAAAATGGATGATGGATGTATGGTGGATTCTATGGGTGATTCTCTGGTCTAGTCCAGAAATCCTTAGCTTGATTAGCTGCTATATCTAGTGAGGATAGTTGTGTGATAATGATTGGTGGAAGTGGAGAGGACCTAAATACTAATGTGCGTAAACCAGCATCAACGTCTGATTGACCTATGGGCCCGTTGGGTTGTGGGACCTGTGGATCACAACCATAGGTTCGTGGTCGTTGCGGGCCTCCTATGGTCATGTGCAGAATCAATCCCTAATCCCTAATATCCAATAGTCATATGCCTTTTCAGCCTCTATGTTTAGAACTAAAAGTTGTGCAATCTTCTCAGAGTACCTTACAGGCATTCTAGAAACTTGAATTCTTAAGCCAGTGTCTATGTCAATGAGGATGTCTCCTGCATCTAGCTGTGGGACCAAAGGATCACAACCAAACGTTTGCTCTCTTTCAAGCCCTTCTACAGTCATGCGGATATTTATTAGGGCAATCTATAGTTTGGCTAGTTTGACCAAAACGTATGCACTTTGTCATCTTCTATGTTTAATCCTCTTAACTGTGAACTAATTTCTTGTAGGTCTTGTTGTTGTTTGGAAGACCTGAATTTTGAGATTCTAGTCTATGTCAGTTATTGCTACAACAAGATTGGGTTGAGGCACGATTGGCTCAAATACGTATTCTTTGGGCTCCCTAGGTCCCGTGATTGTCATACAAAAGAAACAATATAAATCTAACTAAAGCAAAGTAAACTAATTATGCAAAGTATATCCACAACATATATCTAAATTCTCTATTTTGTATTTTTGACAGAATATTTAACAGAATTAAGATAACAACTATTTAATAGAATTGAAAGAGCAATTATTTAATATCTAGAAAATGACAACTAAGCTAATAACAAATTTAAAACAAACAAAGTAGCCGAGTATAGCTACCTGCCTGTGCAGTTGTGAATCTATTCTGAATAACCAAATAACTGATCTAATCTATTTGAAAGACCCCTGATCTTACCTCAGAAGTGAGGAATGAATCATAGTTTCTCAGAAACTAATAATCCCTACAACTTCCCCAGTAATATCGAAAGCGAGATTAACTGAAACGAAATGATTCACTACTCTATTTGATATGTTTTAACTAGAAATTTGATAGCTTGAACTGGATTTTGTAGAACAAAGGCGAATCGATTGTGTGTGGCTTTATCCCCTTAGTGTGATCTCCTCGTTCCTTTGTGCTCACGTGAATCCAGAAAAGTGTGTAATGCTAGCATCAACAGAAGTAGGTATTGGAACAATGGTAGCTTAGGATGTAGACCGAATACAATGCAAGTAGGAGAGGGATAGTGTAAGAGAATAGAGCTTGGCTTATGTAATTCCTAGCAAGATTTATTGTGAGTCATGCAACACAAAACATCTAGAACCTAAAACTATCCTTCTTGATGAACAAAACCTATAACTCTAATGGCTTCAGACTAGAAATGAAACTATCCTACCTCAATTGATTGTATGAAACAGTAATAACACTAGAACAAGAAGATCATGTGGCTTCTAAATAGCAAAATAAGACTAACTATGCATGCAACAAATGAAAACTATTGAATTCCTAAGCAAGAACTAAAAGACTAAACTATTGAAATGAGAGGATGAGAGGTAATTTTGAGGGGCAATTTTGAGGGGCCATTTTCTTGTAATCAAACCAGCTATTTATAGAATTCCCATTCACCCAAAGGTAACTCCAACTAGGACTCTTTTACTATAAACAATGGAGAAACACTATTATAGGGAACCAAAATCATAAATACAAGAAAAAATGGATGAGAAAGCTAGTAAAAGTTGAAAATTTACGCGAGTCACGTTAAAAGAAGTGTGCTGGAAAACGCGTGAAGGACCGCCACCACCTGAGTAGGGAAGCGATTCACAGGATCTACCCTACTGGGTCAGTCACGAGACCGCCACCTAGGCAGGGTAGCGGTTTCATTACTAAAGACCAAAAAGCAAAGGAAAAGAGGGGGAGAGTAAAACAAAGCACACAGAGGCTAAGCGGGGCATGCATGATGTTAACACACACTTGGAGAGATTTTTAGATCTTGAACACCTTGCGAGGAGACCTGTATCATCATTGGGGCATGTGTAATATCGTTCCAGTACCCTACAATTTTGGGTACGTACATATTGCCCCCTCGGAGAAGCGTTTTAGCCATGAAGAGGCGTAAAATGGTGGGTCCGAGTATGGCAGTCCCGAAATGGGAAATTAGAAATTATACCTGACACGTCTGTGTGTCGAAATGACACCATCCAAAATTCTCACTACCTGCAAAATGAAAAGAAGACTCAAGTGCAAATAGATAAAATAAGCCAAAAATAAATACTAAAATAATATGAAGTGAGGACTTACCATTTGTGTGGGGATAAGAACTTACCTCCGTCGACGCTCCAAACCTGTGAAAAGGGGCATCCAAGCGAGTCAAAATGCTATATATATATATATATATATATATATATATGGGCCCATTTTCCTATTCATTTGCGCGTGTTGATTTGATTGATTTTGAGCTCTGGGACCCACGGTGACAGTTTTTGATGAGAGTATAGTCAAAACATTCGTGACGAGATAGTGATCATGCCTCCGCGAGTGGAACATCGACCCGCGAGATCTCAGGTTAGTTCTTCTCGATTTACCGTTTTTATACCTAAAATGTAAAAATGATGAAATCTTCGCCATGGGGGGGTAATTTTTGAAATTTTTAGTTTTAAATGTGTCCTTAGGGGGACGCCTAATGGGTAGGCTCTCATTTTAGTCAAAATGGTTGTTTTTGTGTTTTTGAGCATTTTTAGGGCACGTGACCCGTTTGAAAATGTGGGACACGACCGCCACCTTGAGCAGGGCGGTGGTTATAGGACTACCGCCCTTCAAAGTGGTGGTTACGGAACCGCCGCCCTGCTCAGGGCGGTGGTCCTTTACAGAACACTAAAATAACCTTGTTTTGAACCCATTTTTGCATTTTTAGTATTCTCATATGTTTTAATGATTTTTCCCAATGTGATTTTGGTACTAACTTACTCCTTTTTACATGTTTTTGTGTGTTTTGCAGAAGAAGGAAGAGTACATCAGATGGAGCCATGAGAGAGAGTGTGTGATTGGCTTCCAGTGTTGGATGCACTTTCTCAGGCCAAGCAGGATACTCTTCAGAGGGCCGACATATTACATATATCACGGGTTCCTCATGTTGCACCTTCTAGTCACATACTGTGTGACTTGTTTTCATATTAGGATGCTGATCAAAATAATTTCCAATTTCCAGGAGTCAAGGGTGAGTGGACTATCACCCTGGAGGATGTCTACCATATCTTGGGAGTCTCGATCATCGGGAGATGGCTTACACTTGAGACAACAGGGTCACGGGCTCAAATAGCTCAGTGGGCTACATACATGGGAGACGTAGTTGTCTCCACTAGTTTGAAGAAGGGGGTGAGGGTCCGTTCCATTCCTAGCTTTCCTATCCCCTTGATTTGTCAGGCCATTATGGGGATCCTTGCCTCGAGATTGATCGGGGACAAGGGAGGGGACACTTTACTCTACTGCTGGTCCCCTATTATTGCACAAATTGAGGCACATGGTTGGATTTATGCCTAGGGAGCCGATATACTTGGGACCACCTACCATGACCTATATAGGGTGGTTCGCTTACAGGGACAGTCTTTGAGCCATCCGACCCTAGTTATGAGTTGGGTCTATGAGCGTATCATCCCCTATGGGAGAGGCGTAGAGGTGGTGGATCCCAGAGCCGTGAGGGCAGCCAGATGGATAGAGATGTCGGTGCTTAGAGCACCTCACCAACTAGTTGCCTCCCTGACTACTGATGATATGGAGGCCACACCTTATTAAGCCATGGCAGGGTTATGGGGCGAGGAGACCCTCACTTTGATTTCCTGATCTACTACAGGGTAGCTTGTAGACAAGACGGGGAAGGTAGAGACACACCCTTTTGATCGAGTGCCTCAACAGTTTGGCCTTGCCTACATTGGTATGCTTCCCCCAGTGGTGCCAGTGTTCAGATCAGTTCGGGAGGCTAGGGGAGGTCCTAGAGGCTAGGGTTGGACTGTTGTTACTCTGGCATCCTATTGCAGCTAGGCGGGTGGTACGTGCTTGAGAGAGATTTGGTGCTCCTCATGCACCTTTACTTCAGATCACCGCCGGTCCTACCCATAGTGATGATGACCCTATCGATATAGACTCCGAGTCTGAGGAGTTTACAGGGGGAGATGGAGGAGGAGACCGAGGACATGGAGGTTAGCGAGTCAGGTGGAGAGGAGGATAGCGATCCTGAGTGGCATGACACTCAGGAGATCCTATAGGCCGAGAGGGCAGAGCAGAGTGCGAGAGGGTGACTCTAGTCTCAGAGGAGTTACCCTCTCAGGACTTAGGCAGAGAGGATGAGTCCGTAGCAGGACGCTATGTTGCCCCAGACATAGGAGGAGGACATCAGTCAGTCGGTAGCATCTATGGCAGGCATTGATCCTAGGGATCCCTCTTGGAGGCCCGAGATCCGAGTGAGTTGTCACTCTTCTTTTAATATTTGTTTTTAGCTAGGATTTCCTTAGTTGCTATCTCTCCTTTTGTTCATTTTTGTTTCTATCTTTTGATTATTTCTAATTTTGTCTTCTCCTTTGCTTGCAGAGACTTCTGATGAGTGGCAAGACTTGATTCACCGGGTATGTACTGATACCCTGATGCTCCCCATGGAGAAGACTCACGTTGAGCTGTCGGTGGATGTAGGGGAGCCTTCAGTAGCTGGTAGACATAGTGATGTCTTTGCCCCATGTGGCATGTGGCCAAGATGGTGACTTCCCTCCATACTGAGTTAGCTGGGTACAGGACTGCAGAGCACCTGATGAGGAGCCGCTCTCATAGTGAGGCTACAGCTACTGTTCGGGATTGTGAGCCTTCAGTGCACTCAGAGCAGCAGCATAGCTAGAGTCCTAGACGTGGTCGTGCACCTTTAGAGGGATCTCATAGGGGTTAAGAGGCCACTTGGCCCTTTTTGTAGTGACTCTTGTTAGATTGTTTATACGATCATTTTGTATTTTCCGGCTCATTGAGTGTTTTGACCATGCCTAGTGCATGATGGAATTGTACATAAAATGTGATTGTATATATATATATACTACTGTTTGGATCAGACTCTTGGTGTCTAGGATTTTGTGATTTATTTCCGATGTATTAGATGCTTATTAGAATTCTTGTTTTTATATGCTTTTCAGAATGTGTGCAATGGAGAACAAATGACACAAATGCTTTCTTTCTTTTTGTATTTTGTGATGTTGATGTATGATAATGCAGACACAATGTGATCTTTGAATTTTAGTTTCTATAAGCAATTTTCCGGTACTTCATATTTGTTTTGACAAAATGCGATGATAAATTGGTATGATGAGCAGATGAACTTGCCCCACTCCTAACTCCATGCAACTAGTAAGATGCGAGGGCTCACCACTAAGAGCTAGAAAGGGCACAAGCTATGAGGAGTGTTGAAATGGTAATGATGGGAGATAGACAAAGAGTTGGTGGAACCAAATTAGGATGCTACAAACCTACCCTACTCAAGTGACTCCATAATTTAGAATGCGACTTTCTTTGTAGTTTATCTAGACTTAGATCCGTAGATGGTCACTTGGTTGACAAAATATGGTTTTCAAGGTTTTGGACTCTCTTGGAATTTTTGACATCTGATTCATTTGTTTTTGACTCAAGATTTCAAAGGTTTATTTGAACTATTTGCTTATGACCTTCAACGTTACTGTCAAGAGGACCCCCTACACCTTGCCCCATGCTACTAGTAAGAAGCATGGGCTTATCACCATGGTCAAGGTATAGGTGAGTAATGGCATTCCCATCCTTTCCCAACCCTACGTCACTAGTAAGAGACGCAAGCTCATCACCGAAGATTGGTAGGGCAAGGAAATGTGTAAAAGTTAAAAAAAAATTGATCTATTAATCAACTTATTTATATGAGCAAAATGTCAGTATGTTCTTATTTCCAAAGAGATCTATATATGGGATAAATGCGACACCATAAAGCTTCTAGAATAGACCATAGACAAGACACCTATCCTAGGAAAAAACAAAAGTGAGAACAAGCATGCAGGCCTTGGTATGGCTACCGTTAAGACTTTTTCATATCTAGCTTTAATTGATGACATGATTCTGAAACAATTGATGATGTTATGAAAATGAAGAAGTATGATTTGAATGCTTCTACCAATATCATCGAAGTTTGTAATGAATTTCTTAAGAATAAGTCCCTTGATCACCAAATTTTATGAAACGAGTGAAAAAAATGAACCTATCTAAATGAAGATGCAATGTAGATATAATTATACAAATAGTGCCGACGCTTCATGCGTAAAACTATTTAAGGTGCAAGGAATTGATAGTTTCACCAAATTCCTCACCTTCTAGTGTACACAAGAGATACACACCATTTCCATAGTCCTTCACGACTTGATATGGGCCCAACCACTTGGGCCGAACTTTCTTCCTTCGCCGATTTTCTTATCGATCCGGCTGTCTAGTCTTAGAACTAGATCTCCTTCATATATTTCTCGTTCATAGACCTTTTTGTTATACTACCGCACATCCGGTCAGCATAGACTCTATGCCGCTGTTCAACATTTAACTTGGCCTCATCTAGGCTTTCTAGTTGGGAGAGGCGTGCCTCTCTATAAGATTCCTCATCTAGAATCCCTTGTAGTGAGATGCGAGACTGGGTATTTCAACCTCAAGTGGGAGAACTGCTTCTGCTTTGAATACCAATGAGAAAGGAGTTGCTCCTATTGGTGTTCTTATTGAGGTTTGGTGGGCCCACAAGGCTGGATATAACTTTAAATTCCAATCTCGTTTATTTTCTTTTACCGTTTTGAGTAGAATAACTTTCAATGTCTTGTTTGTTGCTTCAGCCTGCCTGTTGGCTTGAGGGTAATACAGGGAGGCCGTATGATGGTTTATTTTAAATTTATTACATAGCTCATGGACCTCGTCATTCTTAAAGGACGTGCCATTATCTGAGATAATGATTTGTGGGACACTGTACCTACAAATGATCTGGTTCAAAATGAACTTGGCGATCACGGCACCTGGTACAGTGGTAAGAGGCATAACCTCTACCCATTTGGTAAAATATTCGGTGGCTGTGATTATGAAGTTATGGCCATCCGTTGACGAGGGAGAGAATTTCCCTATCAAATCTAGGCCCCATGTAGAAAAGGGCCATGGAGTCACGATTGGTTGTAGAGCTTGTGCCGACATGTGAATCTCGTGGGAAAATTCTTGGCATTTATGGCATCTACGTACAAAATCTACTACATCGTGTTCGAGAGTGGGCCAAAAATATCCCATTTGATGTATTTTGCGAGTGGTGGCGTGACCACCGAAGTGGCCTCCACATATTCCACTGTGAGATTCATAGAGAATCTTCTTAGATTCTTCTGTGTCAACACACCTTAGAAGCATTCCATCGAAAGCCTTACGATAGAGCACTTGTTCTATAATAATGTATTTAGCTACGATAATGCATAACCACCTTCTTTGTTGTGGTGTAGCACCCTCTGGATACGTATGGTCCATGATAAAATTGATAATATCAGTATACCAAGGACATTCAGAGATGGGAGGTCTGGTTTTGATGTAATATATGCATTCATCGGGAAAATCCAGATCTACTAGATCACCTCCATCTAACGGATTGTCAGCTAACCAATTTGTAATGATTTGTCCTTTAACGGACTTCTGGTTTACAAAAGTTAATTCATATTCACCCATTAAGGTTATAAAGCGTCCAACCTTTTTAGACAAAGACCCTTGCGTGAGGAAATTTCGTAAATGGTCTATTTTTACAATGACCCTTATTTCTTGAATTAGCATGTAATGTCTTAAGAATTTGGTTGCAAAGACTATGGCAAGGCATTCTCGTTCTACCTGCGTATAACGTGTTTCATAATCGAGCAACGTTCAACTAGTAAAAGAGACTGCATGTTCTTGTTTATCATCATCTTCTTGAGCCAACATGCAGGCTAGCGAGACATCCATAGCTCGTGAATATAAGATTAAAGGATGATCTAGTCTAGGTGGCATTAACGTGGGAGGAGACAATAAGAAGCATTTAACTACTTCAAAGGCCTCATGGCATTCCTTTGTCTAAATAATGCAGCAATCATTTTTCAACAAACTGTTGATCGAATGTACAAAAAAATTAAGTCCGAGAATGAATCTCCAGATTACACCGAGCTTTCCAAGAAATGATCTAATGCTAGAGTCATCTGATGGTGGGATCATCTCAAGAACAGCCCAGATTTTTGCTGGGTCTACATCGATCCCTCGTGATGATATAATGTAATCCAAGAGTTTCCCTCCTGTCATGCCAAATACACATTTTTCTGGGTTTAGTGTGACTCCATATTCGATCAAACGTGAAAGAATGATGCGGAGAACTTCCGGGTGATCACAGCGCTTCCTGGCCTTGGCCAACAAGTCATCTACATAGGATTCCATGATTTTATGAATAAGATTGTGAAATATGTATGTCATTGCCCATTGGTATGTGGCGCTAGTGTTCTTGAGACCGAATGACATAACAACGTAGCAATAAGTTCCCCAAGGAGTTATAAACATGGTTTTGGCTTGGTCTTGTTCAGATATTCTAATTTGATTGTATCCCGAGAACCCATCCATGAGGGACAAAATCTCAAATCCAATCGTTGCATCAATGATGACGTCAATGGATGGTAATGGGAAATCATCCTTGGGGCATGCCTTGTTAATGTCTCAGAAATCTATGCAGATGTGTATCTTCCCATTCTTTTTTAGAACGGGGACAATATTAGATACCCACTGAGAGTAGTCGACCAGTTTGATGAACCCTACTTGGAGAAGCTTCATTACCTCTTCCTTCACCATGAGAGCTACCTTGGGTTTCATTGGTCTCAATTTTTGTTTAATTGGCTTTACATCTGATTTGGTGACGAGGTTATGTACCGCAATGTGTGGTGTAATTCCCGTCATTTCTTTATAATTAAATGCAAAATCCTTTTGATGTTCTTTGAGGATTCAAGTGTGTATTTCTATTTCTTCTGGAGTTAATGAAGATCCTAGTTTCAAGATCTTTGGTTCTTCCTCCGTTCCGATGTTAATATCAATCGTTTCTTTGATTAAAGAAGTGTTACCTTCTTCAAACTCAGGCGGGGCTGGAGGTAGTTCTAGATCTTCTCCATTCTCTACCGCGTATATGTCGAGTTCCTTTTGTGGGGGAAGCTCTACCATGGGATTTCCAAAGTAAGAAGACGAATGTGGGATTAAGGAAAAATCTACCATGTGATGGGTGAGATGTAACTCTGCATAGGCATTTAGGTAATCAAGAGTGGTCAGTATCACTATCAATGTGACCTAAGATAGTAGGTGTATTCTCAGCTATGTGCATTAGAAGAGGGTTTGTTGATGTTTTCTTTACTAACGGTTCAACATGAAGGGATACCATGAAATGGGTGTCTTCCAACTCACTATTTGGAGTGAAATGTGAAACTGAGGTTGCTATTGAATCATGAGAAGATTTTGTTCTCACGGGATTGCTTCAATGGATATGAAATTAAATCCTTTCCTCAAATCTAATATTGTTGTTTTGTAGAGCAGTAAATGTTCAGCTTTAGTCTCATACACCTCAGAGACTTGGTTTCTTTGCTAACCGAGAGTCTCCTAACACTCTGATGTCATTAACACCAAGCCTTTTAGCTATGATGAGACCAAGGAGGAGGGCTTCATAATCACCGCCATTGTTTGTACATTCAAAATTTAATTTAAAGGTGAACGGTAGGATCTTTCCCTCGGGAGAAGTAAATATCACACTCGCCTGACCCCCCATAACAACATCCGGCTCCATCAAAGTGGAGAGTCCAATGTTTATTTTGGAAGATGGATGTTGGGAAATTTGTTACGTCTAATTCTTCTTCTTTGGTTACTTCTACCATGCGAGTTCTTTTCTTTGGAAGAGAACCAACTCTAGGGTACATCCCATGCCTATGGAATCAAATGGTAGGAAAATTGGTAGATCTTGTTCTAGAACTCAACAATTTTTGTAGTAGTTCCTAATGACACTGTTTCTACAACATTGGCTTCATCCTCGAGGGTTGGGATGCTTTTGACTAGGTTCGTAATCTCTAGTTTTGTTGTAGGTATTAATTTTTCTTCTGGTTTTGAGTTGGTTGGTTTGTTAAGTTGGTTTGTTGGGAGTTCAAACTCAGAGTGAACACCTAGCATTTTCTTCAGATCTGCTAGGTGTATATCGAATGGTTTTGGATCACCTTTTGCTACAAATATCTTTCCTAAGTGCAAGAATCTTATTTCCTGAAATAACGTAGAAGGGATTGCCTTCATACGGTGTATCCATGGTTGGCCGAGGATCATATTATAGTTGGTTTCCCAATCTATAATATAAAACTTAGTGAGGATTGTTTTGGGTCCTAAGGTGACTAGTAGTATTATAGTTCCAATCGAAGTGGCTTTAAGGCTATCATAGCCTCTTAGTGTATTCTCGAGTCGTGGAACAATTTGTCTCTCCATACCCTAGATTTTGAAGGAAAGAGAAGGGGACTATGTTAACTGCTGCCCCATCGTCAACCATTGTGCATTTAACGTAATTGTTATAAACCCACACTTGTAAATGTAAGGCTGGATCACCTCTACGTGTAATCTCAACGTCTGTTGGCATTTTTCTTATGTTGAATATAAACTCGGTATCCCTATCCAGCTGCCCCGGAGGGTGAATATCAAAGTCTATATGGTTTACCTGTGTTTCGGGAGGAGGAGTGATGTTAATTAAATGACCTAAACCTAATGCTTCTAAAAGAGCAGCCCTATGGGGCGGAGAGTTCTTCAAAGTGAGTCCAAAAGGAGATGTGAGAGAAGGTATTTGTTAGGTCATTAATTAAATCATAGGCACCTATGGGTTTTACTAATGTTTATTGAATGTTATCTAGCTCTAGTGGGTAACTTGGATTTGGCTAAGAGGAATAATCTCATGTCCTTGTTATGGCTTCCATGTGTAGCTCAGTGTCTAATTCCACTAAACTAACTATCTTGGTTCGTGGTGACTTCCTAATTGTGATGCGACCGGTGGATTTAGTGAAGTCAAGGCTTCATGATCATTGTTTCTGTCATTACACTCTTGTTAGTCCCATTTGGATTTAATTTGTTATTGTGATTTGGGAGTGGATCATTGAAGATGTTGAGGGGTGCGTTTTAAGGGGAGACTACCCTTGTGAAAGTACTTGGTGCAGGTCACGTAGGATCGATTAAGAACATATCTATGAAAAGTTGTCTTTGTTCCTCTGGAAAATGTTGCATGAATTTATTGTAGTCACGGCAAGTCCTAGTGTCATGGCCTTGATTTTTTTGGAAACCACAATACGAGTTGGGATTATAATTCCTAGGTTATTGGTTTGGCATGTGTTGTGGTCCAAAACTCTAATTAAACCGTTGACTATTAAGATTAAAGTTTTGCGTTTGTTTTCTTTGGTTTTGGTATCCAGTTGAGTTTTGACTTAGACCACGTATGCGGATCTGCGTTGTTGTTTTTGTTGTGGACGATTAAAATCCACCGAGTTGATTGTTGGGGTAAAATTGTTGTTTTGTTGATTGTTAACCGCGGTGGAGCATTTACAACATTTTCCTTTTTTCTTGGTTAGTTACTCCATCTGTTGTGACCCCACGGTTCTTGTTAAGGATTTTAGGTCCTTGATTGGCATTTGTGGTAGTAGGATAAGTCATAGTATTTTGGTTGGGGATGATTAACCTCCCATTTGTTCCATATGCCTTGTGACCACTATCTATTGCAGCTTGATCTATTCGGAGGCGCTCTCAAACATTTCATCGTAATTTCTTAGTGGGAACTTCTAGACTTCTTCCTTTACCTCTCTGTTGAAAGAATGAAGGAATAAATCACAAAGTTCCATCTGATCCATGTTTGGAGCGCTTGTTGAAGAATAGAGGACTGTACACCATCTCTGGATGAAATGAGCAACATATTCATTGTGTTCTTGTTTGATATGCAAGAATTCCCTGATTCCTGTTCTCAACAATTTGTTCTAGTTGAATGCCTTGATGAACTCTGAAACAAGTTGTTTAAATGAATGGATGGAGGCTTCGTGTGTTCTCAGAATACCAATCGAGGGCAATGCCCTCTAAGGTTTTGGGAATATTTTAGCAACAACTCCATCCCGGGGAGCAGCTTCGAATGGTCAGGAATAGGCCTTAATATGTGCATTCGGGTCTCCCTCCCCTTTGTACTTGGGAAAATCGAGAAGAGGTCTTGGAAGCATGATGCTTCATATAGTGAAGTCTAAGGGCTCTTTCAAATATTTTGAATAAGTTCCTATCACATAGGTTTCGACCATTGATGGTGTCTGCTGAGGGGGGAGGTGGAATGGGTTGTTGATATGGCATAGCGTATGCATTTACAGGGACATAAGGAAATCCATGTGGTTGAGCAAACATGCCGGGAGAAGAGAACATATCTCCCTATGGTGACTTGGAATACATGTTTAAATATGGAGGAACATTGTTCAGAAATGGATTGTTTTGTACTAAACCGGAGGTATCATATTTTCCACTAGAGCAGCGTTAGAGAACACAGTTCTAGTTGGTGTTTATTGTGAATACTGAGGAGGCATGCCTAACGTGCCTGTTCCTATGAGGAGGTCTACTTGGCTAGGATGATGTGGAGGATTGGAATTTCCTGCCTGCGTGAATTGTAAATTTTGACTTGCTTGAGCAAGTTCCAACCCTCTAACTTTCTCAACTAAGGCTGAGATGACCTCGTTTGGTGAAGATATGGTATTTTTCCTTAGTGGTGTTTGTTGAGGTTGTATAGGCATATGGTACCCAACTATAAATTGATCGGTACCCTGCCAAGTTTCACCGAGGGCATTTCCTATAGGTGGAGGAATGGAGGTGTTTTCTTGAAAAGAGACCTCGGGTTGTGTTTGCAAACCTCCTATAGGTGGGTACATACTTTGAGAGCGTTGTTCACTCCTAGCATAACGCATTAAATGTTCATCATCTAAAAAATATGGATCTGATTGTCTACTGATTTGCGGTCTAAGAAACACCTGAGGAGATGAACCAGATTCTCCAGTGAGTGTCATGTTATTCAAGCCTGAAGGCTCTGGTTGTTGTGTTTGAGTGAGCTAATCCAACTCCTCTATTTGGAAAGAAGAACTATATCTAGTCCTTTGAGGTGGAGTTTGTGTTGAAAACCAGTTGATTGAATAGTTATCACCCCATGCTGAGAGCGAGGGTGATGGCTGTCTATTTAGTTGATCGTAGTATGCTTCAAGACCTAGGAGAGGTCTGCCATATGCATCGAATCCCGACATATTCGGGGTATATGAATACCCGTAGAATAATGGGAAGAAGTGAAGATGGATGAAAGAAAATGAAACACTAAAAGGGGAAAGGTGAAAGTGAAACAACTGTTCCTTTCACGTCAGGTTCACCAATTTTGTTGGTAAAGCTGATGTGAAAGGCTAATGAGGTAGATAGGGTGAAATGATTGTGTGCTTCATGTCGGGTTCACCAATTTTGTATGATGGAAAAGTGACAAGTGAGCATGGGAATCTACAAGTAACTCTTCCTCGCACCCAACCTCCCGAGGTCGTGCCGAGATAGCCAGAGGGGATGGAATATGCGTGGGCGCAGACAAAACTAGTTAGGAAATCTTATGTCTTCGACGCGCACTAATGGAATCTGTGAATCTAAGGCAAAGAAGACCCTCCTAACTTGAATTGGCATGATATATCATTCAGTGAGGATGACTACTCAAAGGCTCCAATCAATATCGAGCTCTAGTGTGATCTGATCTATAGGTTGTGGGATACGTGGAAGATAACCTGTGGGTGCTTCGTAGATATCCCCTTTGCTGCAGGGTCATGAAAAATGGATGATGGATGTATGGTGGATTCTATCGGCAATTCTCTGGTCTAGTCTAGAAATCCTTAGCTTGATTAGATGCTATATCTAGTGAGAATAGTTGTGTGATAATGATTGATGGAAGTGGAGAGGACCTAAATACTAATGTGCGTAAACCAACATCAATGTCTCGATTGATCTCAGGCCCGTTGGGTTGTGATATGTGTGGATCACAACCATAGGTTCATGGTCATTGTGGGCCTCCTATGGTCATATGCAGAATCAATCCCTAATCCCTAATATCCAATAGTCATATGCCTTTTCAACCTCTATGTTTAGAACTAAAAGTTGTGCAATCTTCTCAGAGTACCTTACAGGTGTTCTAGCAACTTGAATTCTTAAGCCAATGTCTATGTCAATGAGGATGTCTCCTGCATCTAGCTATGGGACCAAAGGATCACAACCGAACATTTTCTCTCTTTCAAGCCCTTCTACAGTCATGTGGATATTTATTAGGGCAATCTGTGGTTTGGCTGGTTTGACCAAAACGTATGCACTTTGTCATCTTCTATGTTTAATCCTCTTAACTGTGAACTAATTTCTTGTAGGTCTGTTGTTGTTTGGAAGACCTAAATTCTAAGATTCTGGTCTATGTCAGTTATTGCTACAACAAGATTGGGTTGAGGCATGATTGGCTCGAATACGTATTCTCTGGGATCCCTAGGTCCCGTGATTGTCATACAAAAGAAACAATATAAATCTAACTAAAGCAAAGTAAAATAATTATGCAAAGTATATCCACAACATATATCTAAATTCTCTATTTTGTATTTTTGATAGAATATTTAACAAAATTAAGATAACAACTATTTAATAGAATTGAAAGAGCAATTATTTAATATCTAGAAAATGACAACTAAGCTAATAACAAAATTTAAAACAAACAAAGTAGCCGAGTATAGCTACCTGCCTGTGCAATTGTGAATCTATTCTGAATAACCAAATAACTGATCTAATCTATTTGAAAGACCCCCGATCTTACCTCAGAAGTGAGGAATGAATCATAGTTTCTCAGAAACTATCAATCCCCACAACTTCCCTGGCAATATCGAAAGCGAGATTAACTGAAACGAAATGATTCACTACTCTATTTGATATGTTTTAACTAGAAATTTGATAGCTTGAACCTGGATTTTGTAGAATAGTGGCGAATCCGATTGTGTGTGGCTTTGTCCCCTCAGTGTGGTCTCCTCATTCCTTTGTGCTCACGTGAATCCAGAAAAGTGTGTAATGCTTGGCATCAATGAATTAGGTATTGGAACAATGGTAGCTTCGGATGTAGACTCGAATACAATGTGAGTAGGAGAGGGATAGCGCAAGAGAACAGAGCTTGGATTATGGAATCACTAGCGGGATTTATACGAGTCATGCAACAAAAACATCCGAACACGAAACTACCCTTCTTGATGAACAAAACCCGTAACTCTAATGGCTTCAGACTAGAAATGAAACTATCCTACCTCAATTGATTGTATGAAACAATAATAACACTGGAACAAGAAGATCATGTGGCTTCTAAACAACAAAATAATACTAACTATGCATGTAACAAATGAAAACTATTGAATTCCTAAGCAATAATTGAAAGACTAAACTATTGAAATGAGAGGATGAGAGGCAATTTTGAGGGGCAATTTCTGAGGGGCCATTTTCTTGTAATCAAACCAGCTATTTATAGAATTCCCATTCACCCAAAGGTAACTCCAACTAGGACTCTTTTACTATAAACAATGGAGAAACACTATTACAGGGAACCAAAATCATAAATACAAGCAAAAATGGATGAGAAAGTCTGGTAAAAGTTGAAAATTTACACGAGTCACGTTAAAAGAAGCATGCTGGAAAACACGTGAAGGACCGCTACCCTGAGCAGGGTGGCAGTTATAGGACCGCCGCCTTGCTTGGGTGGCGGTCACGAGACCGCCGCCTAGGTAGGGCAGCGGTTTTGTTACTGAAGACCAAAAATCAAAGGAAAAGAGGGGGGAAGAGTAAAACAGAGCACACAGAGGCTAAGCGAGGCATGCGGGATGTTAACGCACACTTGGAGAGATTTTTCGAATCCCAAACACCTCATGCGAGGTGACTGTATCATCATTAGGGCATGTGTAACATCGTTCCAGCATCAGACCCCACAATTTTGGGTACGTACACTTTCCTTTGACAATCTCATTCATTCAAAAAAAAGGGGGTAACAATTAGATCAATATCTCACCCTCTCAAAGAATTCAATAAGTAGATACAAAATTATAAATAGAAAAATTAGCATACACGGAAGCTAAGAAATATGTTTAGAATCAAAATCGGGCCTAAAATCAATCCAAGATAGAATCACCGAATACAAGCGTGATTGATAGCCACTAGTGTCCCACCCGAGCACTCCTATATTAAGGGTAGAGACAATTATAATACAAAATTATAAGGTTCTTAGTGATTCTATTTTCCAATTTCAACATATAAAAGTTCGATTCAAGTTACTATCAGTGGCACATTACACACTTTGTGCAATAAAACTAATTACTTTACATGGATCAGTGGTTTCTATTGGGTTGGTGACCATATACAGTGGTACTTATCCATGGGGAAGAGTTAAGAGTTGGAGAGAAAATTTGACTGATCTTCCAATATTCTTCCTTGGTGGCAGGATGCCTAAATCCAAAGTTTAGTGATAGGACACTAAAATCTGAAGTTAAGTGACATGACACTCAATTATGAAGTTTAGCTGCAGGATGCTCAAATATGAAGTTTGGTAACAAGATGCCTAAATCCTTAGTACTATTCCAACCATCTTTTAGGTAAAAAAACATATACAAAAATTATATCTCTTCTCTCATGGTACACAGTGTATTCTACCCTTGATTCACTTGTTTTCAATACCCATTTATATTTTACATGTACTAAGTTAAATTTCAATTTTATTTACTCTAAGCATTGAATACGATTATTTTATTTTGTATGTCTGACCTTACTTCGAAAAACAGAACCACGTAAACCGAAAAGGAAAACTCTTAAGCACAAGACGCTCTGGAAAAGGTAATATCTAAGGAACACACGCATACATCACTTCTACTATGTACACAAGGTCACCCCTAGGATCCTTATCCTCTTCTATATTTGATGATGCACATTTCATAATATCCATTTGGCATGATATCAAATACAACCCTCATTTGGCATGCTATTAGTTACAACTCTTCGCTTCTCTACACAAGGTATGCTCTTCTCATCTACTTTATGTTATTGAATATTCATTCACTAGCATAAAGTAGAGGAAAATCTAGTCATGAAATCATGAAATTTCTACTTACATCAAGCCTCTAATTATTTCATTAGATGTATGATTCCTAAGAAATAAGACTAGAAATTAACAAAACTTATTTCATTACTTATATCTTTTCCACACTCTTATTATTTACTTTTGTGGAATGATCACTTTACTTTTGGACTCTAAACGACATGTGGTCCTATAGTTGTTTTCATTGATGAAAACACTCATTAATGACAAAGTGTATGATGGATTAGGGTCGATGATGTTGTGGATGATGTTGACATGATGGCTCGTATGTTCATGACGATAGAAGAAGATTCAGTGAGGATTGCTTGCTCTTGCAAGCCCATTTAGGTGCTTGAGAAGAATGTTGGCATGATGGATATAAAGTTTGGAGAGTTCTTGGGAACTCACATCATTTGTAGGGTGCGGATATAGGTGATCGACTGTCTCGGGATCCCATTTGGAGCAAGTATGGATGCTAGGAGGTGTGAGGATGAGACTTGGAGATAAATGAGATCATTGATGCATATATACAGGTGTATTATGGTATACCAGGTATTTTTGGACCATTATTAGTTCTTTCATGATGAGTTATTTTGTTCTATCAGTTGACCATAGCTTCTATAGTGTAAAACCCTAAGGGGTAGTTATGCAAGTTTTAGTGTCTAGAGAGTTTTAAAGATGGTGATGAATTTATGATGATTGGAGATGTTATTATGATGTGTCATGGTTCTTTGAGAAAAATTTTAGGATGTTAGGATGTGAATTTTTCAAGTTATGTCAGTTTTGGTGAGACAGGGTTAAGAACAAGGCCATTTCTAGCTCGAATTGGAACTTCTAATGCTCACCTGAATTGTGTGATTTTCATGGGAAATTTTAGATTTCAGGGATGTTTATACAATTATTTTATAAGGTTTAACAAAAATAATGAAGTCATTTCATCGTCACATTTTTATGAACGAATGTTAAGAAGGTAACAACTTTTTATGAGTTTGAAACCCTAACTTGAAAGAAGTTTGAGAGATTCGATTCCTAAGTGGCTAGAATTTATTCCTAGTACATGGACACTGAATGGAACATGTATAGGACTCCTTCCTATTTTTAGAAAGGTATGGTAGAGGTTATGGTGATGAGTGGACCCCACTCAAACATGCAAGTTTATGAAGAAGTTTGTTTTGGGACATTGTTATCCAAAGGAGTTACAAAATAAATTGTTGTTATATCATTTATGTGAGTTTTTATTGATGTAAAAATATGTTTTGGATATTTTTATTCAGTCACATAGTTAAATGAGATTCATTTAGGTTGACTAGTCAAATGGAAATTTTGAGGCAATAAAAAATGTAGTCTTCAATGAAAGTGAGCATAACAAGAGCTACATGAGGATTTATGAGGTGATTCAAGTTGTTTTGGAAATATAATTCAAATATATTTCAATTTATGTAAGGTTTTTTCAAGATGATTATATTTTATATGGTTTCTAGGTTAGGTTTTGGACAGGAAGATTTTTGCTAGTGCAGGATAGGAAACAATATTTTGGATGTTTGAGTTGATTGGAGCATGAGATGGATTAGGTGATGATTTATATCACCTGGAGATTGAAGAGGGATGAATTTTTCATCTAATGAATCCATTTATAGGTATTTATTGTTCCTAGAAAGGTGTTAACTAGTTGATCTTTGGAAACAACTTTTTGGGCAAGTTGATTTGGTGAAGACAAAAGTGGTTGAATTGCACTAGTGATTGTTTCAAGACTTATAACTTGCTTATAATTATTCTACAGGTATTGGAATTTCCATCATGTTCTCACACGATATAACCGAGGTGATTTGGTGTGATCTAGAGGCACAAAGTCAATTTCAAGGGTCGTGAAGGGTATTGGAAACAAGTGTTTTAAGAAGAACAAAGAATAATGGTTCCATTAAATGAATTATTATGATTTTTTGATGTAAAATTTGACCATTTATGAAGTTTTAATGTTGATTTAAACATGTGTAGTGATTTATGCATTATGAAAAATATGGTTTTGATGTTAGGGTATTTTTCTCTTTGTACTCATGGGGATTTGAGTCTTTTTAGAGCATGTAATGATGTTTTTGGCTAGGCTGACCTACTTGGGTCACTTGTGACTATTATGTTATGAATTTGGGATTTTTTTATGATGCATGAGTCAATCCAAATTATTGAAATAGTTTGTGTTTTTATTTGAAATATGAAGGAGCTAATAAAAGAATTATTTTGGGTGTTTTTGTGAGCTAGTGGTGTGTGTGCAAGAAGTGTGACCTAGGTGAGAGATTTTTGCAGGTGTTGAAGCATGAATTGAGATCAGATAAATTGTGTGACAGTTTAAATAAGATAATCAATTTTGTGTGCAATGTTTTCAAAACTTGAGAAGTGAAGGAAGAGAGAGTTTTTAAAAGATTGAACACCTAGGGTAGGAGAAGTGCGAGAGCTTAACCATTGGTATCTATCAGTTATGGAAGAAATAAATCTGATATTAGATCATCATAAGGTGGTTGAGTGGGTTCTTAATCATCGTGTGGGGTTTTAGCCTCCTTGTGGAGTTGTTACTTCACAAATTTAGGGGTTGGTGCTCCTTGTAGTGTTGTATCTCTACTAAACTAGGGGTTAGTACTCCTTATGGAGTTGATACCTCAATAAATTTGAAACATATCAATAAAGGATTACGTTTCAGTTGATTTTTGTCCCCTTGATTTTTCCCACTTATATCTTGTATATTGTGTAGATTATCTTGCATATGTGATAATTGATTATATGCCCACATTAATGGATGGTTAAATGTTTGTGAGTTTTGAATAAGAAAATCTGAAATTTGAATTGAAATTTAGTAAGGAATGATTCACCCCCTCTTAGTCCATTTTTATTCCAATAATTAGTATCAAAGTAGGTCCTTTTGGAGAATTTTGACAACTTCATAGGAGATCCTTGAAGCAGAAAAATAGAGTAGTAGTAAAGTTATTAGGAAGGCACCAATGTTTGATGGAACAAACTATGCTTTTTGGAGTTTGAGGATGAAGATATTTATCAAGTCCCAAGGGTTTAATGTTTAGATGTTTGTGGAAGATGTGTATACTCCTCCTGCCACTCCTCTTACCAAAAAAAAACGACAAAGAAGCATATGATAAAAATTCTAGGGATTTCAATGCTATCATTCAAGGTCTTGGAGAATATGAATTAGGAAAGGTTATGCATTGCAAATCATAAAGGAAGCATGGGAGAAATTAAAATTTCTTTATGAAGGTGATTCAAAGGTAAGGATTTCCATACTTCAAAATTTTAGAAATAATTTTGAATCTCTTAAGATGAATGATGATGAGTCCATTACTACATATCTTCTTAGAGTTGACAAGGTTGTCAATAACATGAAAGGGTTAGGAGAAGATGTGAAATAATAAGTAGTTGTTCAAAAGGTGTTGAGATCTCTAACTCCTAGATATGACTCCAAATTTTTGCCATAGAAGAAGCTAAATATTTGACTCAGCTGAAGATGGATGATCTACATGGTACTTTGACTACCTATGAGATGAGGGTAATTGATTCTAAACCTACTAAGAAAGAGATAGCCTTCAAAATGGAGAAGATGGCTAAGGACAAAAAGGTCAAATCTGAAGATACTACTCTAGAGCTTGATGATGAAGAACTATTTTCCATGGTTGCTAGAAGAATGATAGTTAGGAATGGTACTTACACAAGGGTAAACTTCCTTTTAAATGTTTTACTTGTGGTAAAGTAGGTCATTTTTCTATTAAGTGTCCTCATAGACATGATAATAAAAGAAATTATGAACATGATAGTGATCATGAGAAGAAAAATCATAAGTATGATAAAAGGAAGAAAGTGTTCAAGAATAATGAATTGATGAAGAAGAATAAAAAGAGTATTTATACTAAGAAAGAGGACTATTCCACTGATTCAAGTAGTGAAGTTGATAGATCTGATTCATAGATTGAATCTGATCACAATGATGTAGGTGATGAGGTTATTTTCATGAAAAAGAAGCTATGAGATCCTCTAGTGGTGGTTCTACTTTGTGGGGTGATATTTCACCTAATTCTTGTAAATAAGATGAAGGAGGAGATGATGGTTTAAGGCTTGAGTTGGCATGTGTCCAATCAGAACTAGAGCATGCTAAAAATAATAACAAGAAGTTGACTTCACAATTCAAGGAGTATGAAGAAAAGATATAAGATATTGAAGGGAAACATTGGGCCATTTATGAAAAACTTGAGGAATTAGTGAGAAGGTTAGAGTTGTAAATGAGTAACATGACTCTTAGCCTATAATCTAAAGAGGAAGAAGTGATAATTCTCAAGAAGGAACTCTCAAAGGATGTAAGTAAGATGAAATCATTTCAAAAATTTAATAAAGTACTAAAGCTCTTGATGATCTCTTAAGCAATCAAAAAGTTGCAGAGTGAAAAATCTGGTTTAGGCTTCAAATATTAAGTCATGGACGATAAAGTGAAGAAAGAAGACATGGTTTCATGCAAATAAGTAGGTTAACCAAGAACCAAGGAAGGAATGGAGGAGATCTACATCAAGGATAATGAGAAGACCAAGAAAATTAGGCAATCTAATGCCTCAATGTATGAAATATCCTTTAATGGTTATTGTTATATATTTAATGGATTTTGTCATAGGGATAATGAGTGTAGAAGGCATCCTAGAGATACTCAGACATGGAAATACAATAAATATTATCATGCTAAGAGTGTTGTTTGCTACAAATGTAATGATGTAGGCCATGCTGCTAGTGATTGTTTGAATGATTCATCTAGACATAATCATGAGCTCAAGAAGAACAATACAATGGTATGTTACAGTTGTAACAAAATTGATCATGTTGTAAAGTACTATTATCAAGGTTATTCAAGTCAAAACATAAGTTTTCAAGGTCCTAGAGTGTAAGATAATGCAGTTCAAAGACCTAGAATGTATGAAAATGATCAAAGAAGAATATGGGAACCTAGAGGAGACCTTGGTGTCTCATCAAGAGCTTGTGATGATGGAATGAAAGTTAAAACATAGAGTTTTTATTAGAAGAAAGAGGATTAATGAGTTTTCCAGTACCTAAGAGGGATTGGGACCTCTTCAAGACCTTATTTTAGGTCTTCATTGTGCCTATATACCTATATTATGTTTCTTAGAGGTATACTAATGAAAACGAAGCATTCAACTAAGGGGGAGCTGATTTGGTCAGTATGTGTGACTCATCCATGAAAATAAGGTATGTCATTCAGTGTCTCTAAGTGTGTTCTCATGTTTCATTTGATTTTGCTTGAGTGTGAGAAGTCAAAATCTCAGTTTATGTCACTAGGTTGGTCTTAAGGTCCGTGTTCACATTATCTTGGCTATGAGATATGTCTTAGTTTCCTTAGTGGGTACTTGAGTCATTAGGATATTCCAAACATGGTCCATCATGTCATGTCATTTATATGTAATGACCTCCCTTGCTCTATTTCATTGATTTTCTATGATGAATGAGTTTTTGGTATGCGAAGTTCCTTGATGATCGAATTGATTCTTATGAAGTGTTATAAAGTAATTATGTGTTGAAGAGGAAAGTATTAAGAATTTCTATGATTCCATGATGTGTATGAAGCTATTAATGTGTCACATAAGTTGTTAAAGGTCATCAAGAGTCTCGTTGTATTCAAAGGTATAATATTGTCATTATAAGTGGTCTAGGCATCAATCTTGGTCTCTATGTTATGAGCTTTCAAGGTTGTGAATAGAACCCTGATTGTAATTAAATATGGTTATTATGGTCAAGTGATGACTTGATCAATATGTTTCTTCTAAAAGTGAATTGTGGCTAAGATATGGTCAAATCTAGTGTGCTCTAGAGAAAATTCAAGGTGGTTTTAGGTATAAAAATGCTATATATGCCCCCAAATCAAGTAAATGTATGCTCAAAATTTTGAGGAATGATAAAAAGTGTTGATGATTGAGTTTTTGGTCTCGTGGAATTTTTTTTTACTGGAGCTACTCTACCCTAACTTGTGTTTCTCCAAAGGTTGTTTGAGCAGTTTGAATGACAAGTCAAGTTTGAATGACCAAATGATGGTCTCAAATTCTAAAAATTTATACATATCATCTATGCAAGGTGTTCTAAAGGATTCAATTTGTTTGAGGTCCTAATAGTGTCTATATTTCTGGGAATTTTTGACGATAGTTCATGTTGACAATCATAGTGCTTGTGAGACCTAATTACAAAATGAATGATATGTGGGTTGGTTTGTTGATTTCAAGGGCATGATAAAAAAATCTTATGATGAAAATAATATAACAAAAAGGGTTTCTAAATATGGTATTACTTCTCCATGAAGATTATTTCTTTGAATATCAAATGTACTCTTCCATGTTACAAGGATTGGTAGACCGTGTATGTACTGAAAATTTGTGATGAGAAGAAGGTATTGTAAAAATTTGATCGGTTTGAGAAGTTCTTATGTCATGTCTAAGAATGTGAAGTCTATTAATAAACTCTTGATGATGAATAAGGACAAGATATGGCATGTTTAGATCTAAGTAATCTTGTATGTTATAGTAAGTGGTTGGTCTAGCATGAGCCTATGTGTTTCCACTTGATATACCCCAAGTCTTTGTGTATGAGGTTAATGAATTTGAAATGGTGTACTAGTCTAAGATCTTGTAAAGATTGCATATGTTTACAAAATGAATGGTTTAAAGCCTTGGTATCATGCAATAAAGTTGTTTTGATACTCTTGGATTGTTTCATGAGTGAAAATATTAAACTACATGTACAAAAGGTAGAGCATGCAATTATCTACAGGTATGGAAGGTGTTGTGCATCATGTTTTTGCACAACACTATGAATTGGAAGTAAAATTGAAGATAATGTCGAGTTGATAAGTTATAGGAGTTCTCTTGTTGTTCCTTGTGCAAATAAGCTTCTACAAAAGTTAGTTAGAAACATTTCTCTCATCATTCTTGAATGGGTTTGAAGCTCAAAGATGGTGTGTTTGATCTTGAAATGTGATATATAATCCTTGATTTATCCTAATTTTTCCACTAAAGTGTTTAATTTTTTTATGGTTCGTAGTTGGAACTTATGCAAATTATCTACCTACATGATAATAATGTTTGTGAAAGGTAGAGTAGGAATATTTTCACATGAATGTTGTGTGTATGAATCAGTTTTGAGTAGACAAATCACTCTCTAAGTTATTATTTTGTTGATGTTAGAAGATATCATTGAGGTCTATAGCTAACTTAGTTCCCTGATATATAATATTTGAGCCTCATAATGTGTGATACAATGCTACAATGCTTCAAAAGTTGTTCAAGTATGTAACAAATCTTTATGCAAAGGGAAGTTCATGTCTCATTCTTTGAAGGTGTACTTGGAGGTTTCATGTACTAAAGATATGTCTATCTTGACATTTTTAAAGCCTGGATTGGTGGTAAATTAATTATTCGAGGTTAGTTCAAGGTGCCTCTGTGACAAGAAAATTTTCTCCTATAGGTGTCTCAATTGCTTAAGAATGAAAAATCTTAGTTAAGTCGGGGGAGCAAGTGAAACTACTTGTAGATGATAAACGAAGTTAAGTAATTTGAGGTATGAAGTGGATGTAATCACAATGTTTTGACTCTTGAATACATGTTGTAATCTAATCATGGTTGTTATGGACTGAAATGGAACTTTAGGGTAAGGAAAAAGTGTTCAAGGTGATTTATAGCCAAGATAACAAGGTAAGATGCTTAAAATTGAGTTTTTCTACTTGAGGTAGAGGTCTTGAGTCTAGGGGGTGATGGTTTGTTGATTCATAGTGAGTTTAATGAAGCTTGAGATTTCATCAAAGTTGGTCCTAAATACGATTAGAAGTCTGATTAGGGACATGTGTCCTTAGATCAATTTGAGAGCAAAAAAGTGTATTGAAAAACTAGTTCTATGCATAGAAAAGATGATATAACATAAAGAAAGAAGGTATGATGGTTTTATATGCTTATTTATGACATTTTTGGCATATCCATGGTGTTGATTGGCTCAAATGATGGTATGCTACAATAGATTCATGAAGGTAAAAAAATGGATGAGGTGAAAATAACTAGTTTGTGTATGCCTAGAAAGTGAAAAATGGTGTTTTGGATTCAAGAAAGGTAAGGTGATTCTTTATTCATGATTTCTTGATATGTTCAGATGATGTATATTCTTAGGCCAGGGAGAGCATGGTGGTTGCATGCTTGCAAATATGGAAAATCAGGTTTTTCGTGTGAAAATTCAAGGTCTTATTCTTGATTGAGATCTTTGGTTGACATTTCTAACCAAAACATGATACTGTGAAGCTGAGAAAGATGAATATTAGGCAGGTACAGAGAGCCTTTTTCATTAATGTAAAAAGGGGAGAAGTTCAGGTAGTTTTCCATTAATGAAAAAGGGGGAGATTGTTGGCATGTGGTCATATAGGTGTTGTTATTGATGTAAAACCACATTAATAAAAAAATAGATGATGGAGTAGGGTCAGATGATACTATGGATGATGTTGAAATGATGGTTCAGATGTGTTCGTGATTGTATAAGGAGATTCAGTGAGGATTACTTGCTCTTGCAAGCCCATTCAGGTGCCTAGGTGATGTTGCATGGTGGTATGAGATTATTAGTTTCTTGAGAATCATGTTGGCATGATGGATAATAGGTTTGAGAGTTCTTGGGCACTCACATTAGTTGCAGGGTGCAAATATAGTGATTGACCATGTTTTAGGAAGGAATTTGGAGTAGGTATGGATGCTTTAGGAGGTATGAGGATGAGCTTTGGAGCTACATGATCTCATTGATGCATGTATACAGGTGTATTATGGTGTAACATGTATGTTTAGACCATTTTAAGTGCTTTTATAATCAAATATTATGTTCTTTTAGTTGACCCTAACAACTACACTATAAAACCCTAAGGGGTAGCTATGCAAGTCTTAGTGTCTGGAGATTTTGAGAGATGGTGATGACTTTATGATGATTTGAGATGTTATTATGATGTGTCATGGTGCTTTTAGAAAAAAATTAGGATGTTAGGATGTGAATTTTGCAAGTTATGACAATTTTGGTGAGACAGGGTTAAGAATAAGGCCATTTCCAGCTCGAATTAGAACTTATGATGCTCACCTTGAATTTTGTGCTTTGCATGGGACCTTGTGGCTTTCAGGGATGTTTTTAAAGTGAGTTTAAATGGTTTGAAAAAAGAATTAGGTTAGTTCATCATTCACATTTTTATGAATGGATGTTAATAAGGTAAACAACTTTTTATGAGTTTGAAACCCTAACAAGAAAGTGATTTGAGAGATTTGATTCCTAAATGGTGAGTATTTCTTCCTAGTGCATGGATGATGATTGTAACATGTATAGGAATCCTTAATATTTCCATAAAGGTATGGTATAGGTCATGGTGATGAGTGGATCCCACTCAAACAGTCAGTTTCTGACCATTTTATCAAGATGTTTTTTTGAAACAAGGTTATCCAAAGGAGTTACAAAATAAATTGTTAATGTATGATGCATGTGAGTTGTTCTTGATGTCCATAGAGGTTTCAAAACATGTCAAAGGGTAATTTTGAGGCAATAAAAAGTAATCTTCAATAAAATGAGCATAACAAGAGCTATAGGAGGATTTAGGAGGTGATTCAAGTTGTGTTGGAAAGAGGATTCAGATAGATTTCCATTGATATAATGTTTGCTTCATGATAATGAGATTTGATATGGTTTCTATGTCAGATGTTGGACATGAATATATTTTCTAATGCAAGAGAGGACATGATCTGATCGATGTTATGAGTTAATTAGAGAATGATATGGATTAAGTGATGCATTATATTACCTGGAGAGTGAAGAGGGATGAATTTGAAATACAATGAATCCATTTATAGGTCTTGATTATTCTTGGAAATGTGTTAACTAGCTGATATTTGAAAATAACTTTTTGGGAAGGTTGATTTGGTGAAGACAAAAGTGGTTGTGGTTTGAACTAGTAATTTTTTAAAGACTTATAAATGTATATAAGTGTTCATATAGGTATCAAAATTTACATAAATTTTTCACATTCCATAGTTGAGGTGATTTTGAGTGATCTAGAGGCACAAAGTCAATTTTAGGGTCCTGAAGGGTGTTGGAAACAACTGTTTTGAGAAGTACAAAGAACAATGGTCCCATTAAATGAAATATTTTTATTGGTTGATGTAAATTGCAACCATGTATGATGTTTAAATGTTAATTTAAACATGTGTGGTGATTTATGGGTCATGAAAAAGTATGGTTTTGATGTTAGGGTATTTTTCTCTTTGTACCCATGGGGATTTGAGTCTTTTTGGAGCATGTAATGATGATTTTGGCTAGGCTGACCTACTTGGGTCACTTGTGAATGTTATGTTATGAATTTTGGATGTTTTTATGATGCATAGTTCTATAAAAATTATGGGAGAATTTTTTTTTTAATTTGAAATGTGAAGGATCTTATAAAAGCATTGTTTTGGTGATTTTGTGAGCTAGTGGTGTGTGTAAGAAGTGCGACCTAGGTGAAATATTACTATAGGTGTTGAAGTATTAATTGATATCATATAAAGTGTGTGATAGGTATAATAATATCATAAAGAATGTGTGTAGGTGTTTGAATACTTGAGAAGTGAAGGAAGATCAAGTTTGTGAAAGATTGAACACTCAGGGTTTGAAGAAGTGTGAGTTGAACCATTGGTAATTATTAGTTATGGCAGAAATAAATTACAGATAAGATTATCATAAGGTGGTTGATTTGGTGCTTGATAATATTGGGGGTTGTATTCTCCTTGTGGAGTTGTTTCTTCACAAAATTAGGGGTTGGTGCTCCTTGTAGGGTTATAGCTCTACTAAACTAGGGGTTAGTGCTCCTTGTGGGGTTGGTGCCTCACTAAATTTGAAACATATCAATATAAGGATTGTGTTTTAGTGGGTTTTCTTCCCCTTGAGGGTTTCCCACTTATATCTTGTGTCTTGTGTTGATTATCTTGCTTATGGTTTCTTACACATGTGATAATTGATTGTATGCACACATTAATGGATGGTTAAATGTTTGTGAGTTTTGAATAAGAAAATATGAAATATGAATTGAAATTTAGTAAGGAATGATTTACCACCCCCTTTCATTCCATTCTATTTCCAACACATCCTCGACACTACCACACATTAGGGACAGGAGTTCCCTATATGCTCCCTTTGGGTGTTGTTTCCTTTCCCTCATTTTCTTGATTTTTAATTACCACATAATTTTTTCTCTTTCATGAGACTATTTTATCACTTTGGGTTGGATTTTCAGTTTTTAATGACATAATTTAACAAGGGAATCATATATAGAATGACTTACTTACCATTATTAAGAGGAGGACATTTTGGGACTATCACTCTTTATATACCATATACAAGATAAAAAAACTCAAGGACTACATTTTGGGTTGCATTGTTCACTACACTGGGAGGGTTTATTATGAATTCCATTTCACACATTCATCTTGAGTGAAACATATTTGGATCTTGTTATCTTGGTCATAATGGCACAAGGGGAACCCAACTTCAAGGGACACAATTCAAATCACACACTCACAAGAACTACATAGAGTATGGAATTTAGTGTAGTGCTTTGAGTGAAAATCACATTTGGGTGAATTTCTAGGTCATTCTGAATCAAGCATATATATTATTTATTTCGTATAATGTTTTCTTGACCTTTGTATAGGTATCTAGGGTTTGTTTTACAAGTACACATGTGATACATGAACCCTATAGTGAAGTAAATGTTGGAAGAACAATGGAATGAGAGGGGGTGAATCAAGTACTTACAAAATCAAATTAGATTTCAGATTGCTTATTCAAAATTCAAAACAATTTATCCATCCATTAATGTGTGCACACTATCAAATACCACGTATGCAATAAAATATGAACAAGATAATTAACAAAAGATATAAGATATAAGTGGGAAACCCTTAAGTTGAAAAACCCCACTAAAATAAAATATTTATATTTATATGTTTCAAAAATTTGAGGCACCAACCCACAAGGAACACCAACCCCTAGTTTAGTAGAGCTTCAACCCTACAAGGAGCACCAACCACCAGTTTTTGAAGCATCAACTCCACAAGGAGGATATAACCCCCAAATATGATCAAGCACCCACTCAACCACCTTATAGAAAATATACATGAAGTATTGATCCTACCACAACAGATAGAGATCACAAATTGAACTTGCATCCTCTTGTTCAAACCCTAGGTCTTCAATCTCTCACAAACTAGCTCTTTCTTCACTTTTCAAAGATTCAAACCCTTGAAAAAATTATTTTCATCAATCCTAAACCTATCACACTCTTTATCTCATATAAATTCATGATCATACACCTTCAAAACTCTCACACCTAGGTCGTACTTTTTGCACACACACAAATAGCTCCAAAAAGTACCCAAAACAATACTTTTATAAGCTTCTTCTTGATTCAAATTCAAAAAAAAAAAAAAAAATTACCACATTTTCACTACCAATGCATCTTATAAACATCCCATATACATTTTAAAATATTTGAAGTGACCCATATAGGTTGGCCTAGCAAAAACACTTCATCCATGCACCAAAATCCTCAAAACCCTTGCATTGGAATGAAAAAAATAT
Organism: Taxus wallichiana var. yunnanensis; assembly: GCA_018340775.1. Taxonomy (NCBI): domain Eukaryota; kingdom Viridiplantae; phylum Streptophyta; class Pinopsida; order Cupressales; family Taxaceae; genus Taxus; species Taxus wallichiana. Next base: position 654,981,278 of record CM031236.1, on the reverse strand, counting down.
CCTAACACCAAAAATATTTTTAGTAAAGATATAAAAATCACCACATATGTTTAAAATTAAATTTAAACATCATACATGGTCACAATTATCATGAACCAATCAGATTATTTCATTTAATGGGCCCAGTGGCTAATTGCCTTCACCAAACACATGTTTCTAGCACCTTATATTCACCTTTTGGATTTAAGATGGTCAAATAACAACTCAAATATGTAATTTTACCACTTTATTGAAATTAAATAACTTTTATAACACTTATAAACAAGTTATAACTCATGAAACAATCACTAGTTCAAACCACATCAACTTTTGCCTTCAAAAAATCAAGCTGAGCAAAAAGCACTTTCCAAACTCGCAATTGGTTAACAACCTTCTTGAAAATTTAAATACATATAAATGGACTAAATAGATTCCAAATTCATACCTCTTTAAATTCCAGGTTATATAAATCATAACCTAATCCATCTCATGCTCCAACCAACTCAATGTTTTAGCAAAAGTAGTTATGTCTTGGAAAGCCAAAAATATTCTTGTCCACAAACTGACCTGGAAACAATATCAAAACTCATTATCATTAGTAAAACATTATAAAAATTTAACTCTCTCTGAATTATCTTTCCAACACAACTTTAATCGCCTCCTAACTCCACTTGTAGCTCCTACAATGTTGATTTTATTGAAGACTACTTCTTACTGCCCCAAAATTTCCCTTTGACCAGTCAACCTAAATGAGGAACACTTGACCATGTAAATGCATCACCATGACCTTAAATCTCTTTTTAAATCTATTAAAAACTCACATACTACACAATATCCATTTATTTTGCAATTCTTTTGGATAACCTTGTCCCAAACTAAACTTTTGAAGAAATTGACATGTTTCTTCAGAAACAGACCTGTTTAAGTGGATTCTAGTCATCACCATAACCTATATCATACCTTTATGGAAATATTAAGGATTCCTATACATTTTACAATCATCATCCATTCACTAGGAATCAATTATGGCCACTTAGGAAGCAAATCTCTCAAACCACTTTCAAGCTAGGGTTTCAAACTCATAACAAGTTGTTTACCTTCTTAACATTTGTTCATAAAAATGTGACGATGAAATGACCTCATTATTATTTTTAAACCTTCTAGACTCAATTTATAAACATACTTGAAATAAAAAATGTCTCATGTAAAGCACATAATTCAAGGTGAGCATTAGAAGACCCTATTCGAGATGGATATGCTCTTCTTCTTGACCATGTTTCACCAAACTGACATATATTACAAAATTATCATCCCGAAACCTAAAATGTTTCCCACAAAATAAGGACACAACCTAATAAAATCTCCAATAATCACCATGTCATAAATAGTTCTCAATTATTCCAGCCAACTGCGACTTGCATATCTACCCCTAAGGGGTTTTCACCGTATAAGCTAGGGTCAATTGAAACAACCTCATAACTAATCATAAATACTCTCCAAAATGCCCTATAATATTTTTACATCATACATCAACTTCCTACATGCATCCATGGGCTTATATATTACCATAACTCATCCTCATACCTCTTAGCATCCATACCTACTCTAAATGAACACCTAAAACATGGTCACCAACCTATATATGCACCCTGAAGCTAATGTGAGTACCCAAGAACTCTCTAATCATTCTCATAATCATGTAAACATGCTTCTCAAGACACCAAGAAGTTCCAACCTCCATGCACTATCACCTAGGCTAGCTAGATGACTTGATTGGGCTTGCACGAACAAGTCATCCTCACTTAATTAACCTGTGCAACCATGAATACATCTGAACCATCATGTCATCATCATCCTCAGCATGATCTGACCCTATTCTATCATCTACTTTTTCATTAATGAGGTTTTTCATCAATGACAACACCTATACAACAACATGCCAATAATCTCCCCCTTTGTCATTGATGGAAAACCACCTGAACTTCTCCCCCTTTTTACATTAATGAAAAAGGAATACCTGTACCAACATGTTATTCATCTTCCTCAACTTCATATAATCATTCTTTGGTTAGACACAAAGATCTCAAACAAGCTCAAAATCTTGAAATTTCACTCAAAACTTATTTTTAGCCTCTTTTCAAGCATGGAGACACTAAGCTCTCATTGGGAATAGCACAAATATCATCTAAACATTCCATAAATCGTGAATAAAGTAACAAATTACCTCTTTTTAGGAGTAATTATACCATTTTCCACCTCTATGCATGTATAAACCTTTTCATTTCACCTCTAACTCTATTTTACATCCATTAGCCCACCTTAGTAGTCCACAGTACCTAAAGAAAATTCCTCATGATTATGCCAATGATGATCCAAAAGAGTCAAAACCATCCTTCTTACCTCCAATTTGGGCTAACACCATCTTATAAAGGAACAAAAACTTGATTAGTCTCCTTATTCTTTTCAACATCTTAGTTTTAGTACATAGATCCCTAAAGAGGCTTTTCAAGGTAGCTTTAGGACCAACTTTGATAGGATTCATCCTTTGGCACAACACTCTATCACTCCTCTGGACTCAAAACCAACATATCTAGTATAAAAACATAGAAATAGGCTTCATACCTTGTATTCTTGGCATGGATGCATGACAAACACTTGATTATTGTCCTAAAGCATTCCTTCATAATTCTTTGGATGGAATAATGCAATCATAGACGAAAACCAACTGAACAATGAAACAAAAACCCACAACATATCTTGATTCCCTTGAAAAACAACCATATCACCTTCTAGCAGCCCCGACTAATTTGAGTTATACACCACTTCTTGTACCTAGATAGGCATCTTTTTACATGTTTTGTATCATGACAATCATGAAAGCATCATCCTTACCTCAAAAACTAGCTTCAACTAGTTAAGAAAATGCCTTTCTAGCACTATAAATCACCTAGAGTACCTTTATGGAGTAACAATATGTAATCCACCTATCTTGGTAAGAAACAACACCTCATCCACTTGTAGAATAAACTATATGGACCATTGTAGCAATCTTTGTGATAAACCAACTAAGATCTTGATATAGAAATGTTTCACTCAAGCCTAGCTTATGAGTATAGATAAGACCTACACACCATCAATTGGCTTGTTCTACCTTGAGAACCACCAAAGACTCTATGAATCCATCAAATAAGACTTTCATTTTGCAAAAATAACATCTATAGGCATGTAGGATGCACTTTGGAGATAAGAAGATCATTTTAGTCATTCATAGTGTTGGTGCTCGTTCTAAGCTTGCCCCTTAGTTTTAAATATGCCTAAAAAAATTTCATGTCCTATTTGCTAGAACTCTAAAATACGTGTATTCAAAGGATAAACCCATGTTAAACCCAGAAAAATCTTGTGTTAATGCAATAAATATGGCATGAATATCCTTTCCCAGTCGAAGTAGTCACAACCATGTTGTTACGAAATATTTTCATGTAAAATTTGTTAAACAGTCATATCAATCCTTGCAAAAATTCCTTGAGTGTCTTCCTTTGTTAATCCTTATGCAAACTGCATTTTGTTTCCCGACACTGAAGACACATGGCATGTTTTTTTGCTTTGCGATATTATTCCTAATTTGAATGTAAACTGAAGTAATGTAAATATGCAAGGTTCAAAATAATCCCCGAGGTCTGATGGAATACTCTAGGAATACTTACACGAGCATAATGCAAAATGCGGACACATCCTCGTTCCCTAAAAGGAAACATGTGTAAAGATATTATTAGAGTGGGGAGATGGGCCTTTATTCACCTTTGCACTTTACACCCGGTAAAGTGCAAAGTGAAGTTGCAAGTTCGAAGCCCGAAGGGTCATACATCAACTCTATAATCAAATTCAACAACGGGTGAATGGGTCAAGCTTACACTTTTGTGTCTTTTCTACAAATGAGAAAAAGAAGGTAATAAGTGAAAATAGAGGTCGAGAAGTCGGGAAAAGTGGGAACGAAGTCTTATGATAGTTTGGGATGTACAATTTCTAAAAACAAACATGAGGCTCGATTAATTAGGAACATGAAATAAGTATATGGCACACACATGAATGGAGAAAGAAGTGCATTTTGCATGTTACAATAACGGTGTGCAGATCATTTTACAAAAATCTACTGAAGTCCATTAAAAGATAAAAAGGGGGTTCATTAATACATGAGTTGTACAAGAGTAAGGCCCATTAATGTGAAGGACTCGTGTAAGGTAGATATGTGGATGATAGGACGTGAAAATATTGCAACGGTTGAAAAGATGAAAAAGCTGAGAATTATGAAATTTCCCCACAAACACAATCTTTGGCATTAATGCATGAATCCATGAGCCATTAATATGGAAAATTATTTTAAATAACTCTACCTCTAAGGTTTGGTGTTCTGAAAATATTTTCAAGTGGTATCAAATGATAACCAAAGCAAGAACAATCCCAAAGATCAGAGTTTTGTTGCAGTTCCTTCTCAATCAAGTTTCGAGCAGTGATTGGAGTTTTTGTGAAAAGGTAAGTACATCAGTTCCTATATTCTCTATGATATTTTGAGAGTTGGTTTAAGAGGTCTAGGTTTTTTGTGAAAACAGGTGTGATAGAACTGAACCAGAATCATGAAGATTCATGTGTTACCCTCGAAAACAAGTTCACGTCTTAGTTCCCCTGTAGACAGAACTGCATATTCTGATATTGCATCTGCTGACTTAGAATATTTTAAGCAGAGGCTACACTCCCTTGTGAGAAGTAATGTCATAACCCAAATAGCTATAAGTTTTATTGATATCACTGCTACTTTCCCTCCCACTATGCCATGCCCAGATCTTGTATGGGTATGTGCTCAACACTAGTGATCCTGTAACTAGAGAAGTTCGGGATGGAAGGGGAGATTTGATTTTATCTTTCCAGGAGTAGGCATTTGACAGAATGTTGGGTTTTCCTCCCACAAGTGAAGAGGGAACTGTTACCAAGGACTCATCACAAGAGTACTAGAACTCACATTCAAATAAATGACCAAAATCTATGAATGACCATTGGTTGAATAATCCATGAAATTATGCCCCCAGAACGACAAAGAAGTTTATTAAGGCTAAACTTATTGAGGAAGTAGGATATGTGATTACACTACTGAACCGAGTAATGGGAATTGAATCTATTCCTTCTTTGAGGAATGGATTTTCAATTCACTCAGTGATACTTACAAACAAAAATCCTCTCCCCTAGGTTGAGATCATAAGTAACCATATTCATGAACAAATGATGGGAGTTTCCTAGATTGTAAGAGGAGAAAATCCTAGAATGGGTGAATTTTTCATGACTTCTTACCTCATTTATAACATTAATTTTCATAGATATTTTCTAGAATTGCTAATGGATGGAAATATTAATAGTTCCAAGGTGTATGACATCTTCTATCAATTGAAGTTTGCAAGTTATGAAATACATTACATAAATATTTCCAATCACTTCTTTACACCTACAATTTGTTCATACCACCCTAATGGGAGACTGAAAGATTCTCCCCGATGCTAAGAGATTCATTACTTAATATGGGTGTTATTTCATCTAATTTAAAACTTATTCATATATCATGGTTAGTGGTTTTGATGGGAAACCCTATGTGATACCGAGGTATGTAAATGACAAATGGGCATTAATGGAATTAGATCAGATAGTTGATATAAGTACATAAGTTCATTTCCCAAAAGCATCTAACATCCCCAATAAAATTTCCCATAGTCATAGGGAATTACACTTTTCCAAACATCTAGAAGGAAAAAATGTTGGAAGGAGAGATGAACATGTGCATAATGGATATATTTGAGGATAAAAAATATTATGATATAAATCATATCTTGCACAAATGTTGCACCCACTCACATAGAGCACAAACCTCATTATGAGGATTTATAAATGAAATATGAAGATGAAAGGGAGGTCGACAAAGAGAACTTTCAAGAATGAATTTTTCCTAAATGATTGATTTTGGGTCATCCAAAATCCTAAAGGGTTAGAGGATGATGGTAATGTGATTAGTTAAGAATATATCCGGTATGATATTGCTTCTCATCCTTTTCCACCAATCAACTGGGACACTAGTGAGAAAAAATATAACCAAGAAAAGACTGCAAATACCATCCAACTCTCCATAAGGTGGTTATTTTCAAAAGGAGTGGATATAAGTTACCAACAGACCCCATTATTAAGAGAATATAGAAATAGCAAGCTCATTGATGATGTTCTCCCCCCATATCGGAGGGTTTATGCCACTAGGGAGGTTTCATGGAGACAAAATATTAAGAAGTTGGACTCATTACTAGTAACGAGTGATATAAGTGCCTAGGATAACATAATTAGAACTTCCCTCCTCAAACAATGAGAAGAACCAGAGAAATGCTTCAGGAAGGTATGGTCAAGGGACCTATTGTTCATGCTACTTAACTTATAGATTGTTCTGGCATCTGCTTCAGGATCTAAAGGAAAATAGAAAATGATAGAATCCACTCTTAAAAATCTTGAGGAAAAATATATTTGAGACTCCTCATGAATTTCAAACACTGAATACTAGCCTATAGGAATCAAAGGAGGAGAAACAGGTCCAAATTCAAAAGAGGAAGTGAACTAAAACTTCTAAATGAGTTGATTTGGAGGAGGTAGAGATCCCTAAACATGTAGTGAATCTTGATGTTCATGTTGTCTCATATGTTATCACCTAGTCTCCTATATATTTTCTCATTTACCAACCTATACCTGTAATGAAAATCCCTTCAATTCTAATAGCTCTAGTTGCTTCACCCATCAAGGAACAACCCCTCATGAATGCTCCTATAATTGATGCCTCAACTATTCCACAACAGCATGTTGATACCACCCCAAAGCTAACTCCATGTAGTTTTGTGGCGAGAAGAGGAGCAGAGTATTAGACATGGAGTATAACATCATGTTAATGAAATTCTAGTACATGTAGCAGATGAAGAAACTTAAGATGTCACATTCTGATGTATTACTTTAGGACACTAAATTAAATGCAATAATTCTTGAATCTCGTATTCCCACAATAGAAAACATCTCCCAGGATATGACAAGATGATCTATGTTCCTAGTCATAAATAAGATGAGGAATCAAGATGCGTGCGAAAAGGAAATTGATGACCAGTGCCCCCGAGCGATTAAATAAATAGGGGACCAATCTGAATCTATGGATGGAATTGAGGGTCAGGGTGGACTTACAAGACCATTACTTAAGGAAGAACCAATATATACAGTTTCAGAAGGTATGTTTATGCCTTCTTCATCTTCCAAAGCCCTTGTAGTTATCCCTATAACTCCAGTTCTACAATCACTTGATGAACATGAGTCTCCTATAAGAGAGTGGATAGGTAGTACTCTCCCAAAGAAGAAGAAGGTGGAAATACAACTAGATGATGATGATTTACAGAGCTTGGCTCTCCTCAATCCAACAAGACCACCCAAAAAGGTAAAATTTATCTCCAGGGAAATCCTAAACTAGAGAGGAGAATGATTCATGGATGTTACAACTCCCAAAGATGACATTCCTCAAGGATAAGCATCCCCATCTAATTTTCAGTCTATAGGATCTCATTAGGTAAGCCTTCTAATGAAGAAATGAAATATTATTTTTCTATAGCAATAGAAGAGGTATTCCAAAGGATTGATGAGTTCAAAGAAACTAAGAAGGATTTAAAGGCCAAGAATGAGGCATTATCCAACTTGGTCAGAAAATTGACCAAAAATCACAAGGAAGGGTAGGTTGGAGTCCCAGAGATCACTAATGATGACATTAGGAGAGTAAGTGACTTAAGAGAAAGAGGGGAGGCCAATATCCAATGGGAGAATGATTTGGTTATCAGAGGTGAATCAATCATCACAAAATTTATGAAATGGTATTCCCGTATTTTTGAAAAGGTAGAAGAAACCAAGGAATTAATGGATAAATGCAAAGTTGAGCAATTAATGTGGACTGGTATACTACCAAAATTGAGAGCTATCAAAAACTTAGGTAATGATTTGGTTGTTAAATAATCAATTCACGCTTTTGACTCTGTGGGAAATCAACATGAATATTACAATATGGAAAAAGTAAGAGTGGAGATTTTAACAGAATCTATTAAAATTCTTGATGAAATAAGAGAAAAAATAATGGAATATATCGGTGGCCTTCATGCTCTGATAGACAAATTAATTGGGACAGAGAATGGAGAAAAAATTAGAATGGAGAGCACTTTGTAAATTTTATTAGAATTTTCGGGAGTATGTTATGGGTAAACCGGAGATATGAGGATTTTAGTGTATCCACCATGTAGGACTAGGCATACATTGATTTAATAATTGACAAAATATCAAAGAGGATGAAGCAAGAAAAATTATCTTTGCGAAGCTTGATGAAATAAGTATGAAACACGAAGTAGTTTTCAACTACCACTCAGGGCCCGATGAGGAAGTTGTCACTCAAATGTTTGAAAATTTTGATGCCTATAAGAATAGGGTAGGGAAAGCTCAAATCAACCCACTAGAAAGGGCCATGAAAAGTAAAAAGAAGAGCAACAGATTTTAAAACAAACTTACTTTTGTAATGCATTTTGGATCAAGGATTTCCTCGAAACAGAGTGCACTTACTAAAAGACAAAAGTTTGTTAGAAGTAAAAGAATATCTTTTCCATCTCTCCCAAGTGTCACCACATGGTTCTTTCTTCACTCACCCAATCAGGAGCAAAAGGGAATCTTTTCAGTTAAAATATACTTCCTTTAAGAAGATTTTGAATTGCACAGAGTTGAGTTTGAAGGATCCTTTAAGATGTTTTTGGGGAAAATTAAGTCAAAGTAAATAGTATAAGTATGAGGGGTTTGTCCTCATACTAAGGGGGTTTTTTCTTAAGCTTTTAAAAAGACAAGAATTGATATATTTTGTTGTGATACTACTTAAATTGTCTGGAAGAAATACATTTTAAGTTTACTCTTTCAAATTCAAATGTTAAGATGATTATAGTGTATAGTCATTAACAGGCATTGAGATCATTTGTTTTCATGTTCCCTTGTCAAGAATTTGGTTGATTATTTAATGAAATTTTTCTGACTATGAGTTTGTCTTACATGTTATGGATTTTATGTTCAAACATTTAGTTGATCAATTGCATTTTTGTTGCAATTTTGTATTTCTTGCTTCTCTAAATTACACTAGGTCTGTCCTTAGTGATTAAGCTTTGGTCATTTGTTCAATATTGTGGTGTGATATTTTACTTTACAATATTGAATGTAATTATAAAATCCTTGCTGAAATTCTTTTTTGATGTATTTTTGTAAGCTTTAGAGTGTATCTAAAGCGTATGAGATTAGAAGAAATAAATTCTTCATTAAAATATTTGCATGAGATTTTGTGCTAAGTATTTTAAGGATTGTGTGAAATATTTGTCATAATTGAGTATCAATGAATGAAAATCTTTCTTCAAATGGAAACTGTGACTAATTGATGAATTGTTATTTATTTTCTGGGATGTCATATATGTCTAGAACGAGTAATGTGAGTAGTGTCATTAAGTGATCTATTATCTTACAAATCCCCCATCCTTATAAACAAAACATAATTCGAGTCTCATCATACAATACAAGATGTCCATCTATTATCTTGTTGTGTTATTTTTTACCATTAGTGAAAGGAACCCTTGATCTTCATTCCCTTTATCAAAAACTGCAACAATAATGCAACTTATCTGTCTATAGTAACTTGTGTATGGTGTGTAGACACCTAAATTCCGCTTTTCCAATCTTACTGCTAAAATCATGTAAATCAATCTCATTCTTACCATTTCTGTTATAATTAGTGATTTCTAATAACTAACTAACGTTTCTTACCATTTTGGTTAATTAACAATGCTTTTTGATTACCTAGCCTCTTTCACATTCGAATGCCAATTTACGACACATCGTAAGTCAAAATCCTCTTCCGAATAGAAAATTAGCGATTATTAGCTAATTAAGCCTATTTTACCCTTGTTTTGGTCAATAAACCCTATTATTGGCTTAAAACCCTCTTCCAACCATTCAAAATCACCCCATTTCCCTCCAAGACATCTCAGAAGGCTTCAAAATCTTATCCTAGCCTCTTAATTGACCCTAAGTGGTTGATTAAGGCTCCTCACATCCTAATCACTTGTTAATTCACTAATCATGATTAGCAATCCTTAATCAGGATTAACAAACCTTAATCTACTTTGTTCTTTTAGTCCCACATGCACCAAGATGTAAGTTTTCCTCAAAGGAAAAACTATAAAAATGACTAACCACATACCTTTAAACTTTACACCATGCTTTGAATTGCATATCATATAACAAATATGATTAAGAGCCAAGCTCAATATTTGCCTCCAATCTTCAATGGGGTTAGTATATGGGTATCCAATATGACCTTGTAGTAATTTTTGGAGAGACCATCTCACCTCTCTTGAAGTAGCAAAAAACCCAATTTGATTTCCCTCTTAGATCTATTGTTAGAGTAGGTATTTACCTTAGCTCATGCTCACCTAGGTACTTTATTTACCTTTATTGTATTTATCCTCTCCCATTTATGTGTGTGGATATTTATTTTATCTTATTTAAATATCGGAGATATTATCTAGTTGTTAGGTATAGTTCTTTCCTTGATCTATGGTATTGACTAGATCCTTGATGTCTAGTTCTCTCCTAAATCTATGGTCTTGACTAGTTCTTTGATGACTAGTTATTTCCTTGATTTATGGCTTGATCTACGACCTTGACTGGTTCTTAGATTGTTATTCCTTGCCTATATAAGCAAGGCCCATTCTCAATGTATTGCATTGAGTTCCATAATAATATATGATATTGTTGCTCATTTGTTTGCAAAGGTTTATGTAAAGTTATTTTGGTGAATTGCTTTCATCTTATTGATTGTGATGTTTGATTAGCATCTGTGTTCTTGGCTTGGCATGATTTGGTTATCGTTCCTTTTATCTATTTAGGTCTATGTTAGTTAGCAATTCCTATTAAGTAGGCATCCTTTAGCTTTGATTGATGTATATCATGTTTGTTGTTTCAAGTATTCCATTCGGCTTTTGTCATTGATGTAATGATTGTTAGATTCATTAAGAATCTATTAATAGACTATAAGGTGTTAGTCTTGTAAGTTTAGCTTTTCTTGAAATTTTAGATTCATAAAATAGGTGTCGAGATGAATATAAAGTTAAATATGAGAAACTTCTTCCGTATAAGAGAATGGTTGATTATTTGAAGGAGTTATTTGAGCGAGATAACATTTTCTCAAATACCAAGAGAAAAAAATATAGCAGTGGATGTTATGACCATAGTAGGTTCCATGTTAAGTATCCCACCTAGGAACAATAATATGCCATTCTTCATTAAGCATCTAAGTACGCCAAAATATGACATGCTTTAGAATCCCGTCTAGTATGCGAAGTTGTTGGTCCCTTTTCGCCATGATACTTGTGGCATCTTTAATTACCTTCACAATGGAACCTTTCTTGCTAACATTTCTGTCTGATAAATGAAACCTCATCCAGCATATAGCCCGCTATACCCTACTTGGGGGCACCCTCTTCCACCGAGGCTATGATGGGAATCTGTTACGCTATTTAAATTTAGATGAATCCATCCTAGCAATCAAAGAGGTGCACAAAGGCATCTACGGGGCTCATACTAATGGGATCATCTTAGCAAATAAGATACTTAGAGTAGGCTACTATTGGCCTACCATGGAAAATGATTGTTGTAAGAATGTGAAAAAATTCTTGGATTGTCATAAGTATAGTAATTTAATACATGCGTCGGTGTAATCCTTGTAACCTATCATGACACCTTGTCCATTCTCAAAGTGGGGTCTCGATCTTATAGGTAAGCTTAACCTCTGTCTCCTCAGATGGCCATAAGTTCATTATCACTGCTACTGAATACTTTACAAAATGGGTAGAGGTTGTTCCTCTTACCTATGTTGAGGGCCCTCAAATATCTAAATTTATAATGAACCATATCATATGTCGATACGATATCCCCTCTACCATTATAACTAATAATGATAAGGCATTTAAAAACAAAATTGTGAAAGTGTTATGCAAATGTTTTCAAATCTCTCAAATTCTCAACCCCTATTACCCTCAAGGTAATGGGCAAGTCAAAGCTTCCAATAAAACCCTCATCCATATTATGGAGAAGATGGTGAATACAATAGGCCATAACTAGAATTTATAGATTCACCCTTCCCTCTAGGAATTCAAAATGTCTATCCACACTCCTATAGGTGTCACTCCATACTCCTTAGTATTCGGCATAGAAGTCATGCTACCTCTAGAGATCGAGATCCCCTCTTTGCATATCGAGCTCAAAGATTACCTAAATGAAGAAGAGGAATACATAGTAGCTTGATTGGAAGAGTTGGAGATATTATATGAGAAACGGATCCACACCCTCAATCACCTTAAAGTGTATTAGGATTGAGTATGGAGAAGCTATAACAAGAGAGTTATACCTTGTCAATTTGAGGTAGGAGACTTGGTGTTAAAATAGAATCAATTCAACACCACAAAAGACCGAGAAAATAAGGGAAAATTTGAGCCTAATTGGCTAGGGCCGTATGTTGTGGTTGCCAAGTTTAGTTCAGGTTCCTATAAGCTTGCATATTCATATGGTCAAGAGCTTCGGAACCCATTAACGCAATTCATCTTAAGTTTTTATATGATTAGATACGGGGTCCCTAAAATATAAAAAAATAACAAAAAAGTATAAAAATAGAAAAAGAAAAAAGAAATAAATAGGTGTGTCCAATAGTAAAAACCACACAATGGTGGCACTTTGGACAAGTCCTTTGGTAAAAAGGGTTTCCAGTACCATTGGAGGATCTGTTGTTTAAGAATTTTAGGTCTAGGATTATCTTAACTTTTTCCAAAGCTGGTCTTTGCCTTCATCTGAGTCCCTTGTGAGCATGTTCTTCTTTGCCTTGATCCGGCTGATCCTACTTTTGAATGTGAAGAGTTTGACTTTGAATATTCCCATCTCAAACTAGGGAAACTTCACATTGTCACTTATTACACATAACATGTGGCATTTTCCCTTATACATCCCATCTAGCACTAGGGGCATCCATGTTTCTTCATTTCCTTGCATGGTCGCTTAAAATTTCTTAGAAAACATCAAAAACATTCGTATAACTTTTTGAAAATCCCAAAACATTCATATATGTTAGTTGAGAAAATCAAAAACATTCAAATATGCTTCACAAAAATCCAAAACAATAGAACATTGTCTCAAGATAAAACCCAAAATAGTGAAAAATGTCCCAAAATTGTCCCACAAAAATAAAGTAGTAGTTTGCTTACTTTAGTTGTTGGTTTGTATGGTTTTAGTTGCATTGATTTTTCATCTTGTGTGAGTTAAGTTGGATTCATTTGCTTATTTATATTGAGTGTTACTTTAATCTATTAGGAATTGCATTGAGTTCATTTTATCTTGCATACTTGTAGATAGTTGTGTTGTCTTGATTAGATTTGATTAATTTCTTCTTGTTGTTTACTTGTTCATTTTGTTGTCATTTCATCATCATATCATCTATCATCACATCTATACATCATATATCAATAAAGGCTAAGCTACATAATCATGAACATGAAATTAAACATGTATGCTAAGCTAACATCATATAATATTACCAAGAGGGGCAAGAGGGACCACCTTCTATCCCCCTCGAACATAGACCATAATAAAAATTTGGATTAAACATGTTATCTCATACAAAAATGTGATAGGTAAAACACAAAGTATCTCATCAACATGCAAAGTGATATCATCAGATGATATATCATAATTTAACAACATGTGATACAAACATAAACATATAGATTAAGCATGATATCTCATTAAAAATGTGATACATCAGTAATCCACCAATCATCATACATCATCGTAAATATAAATGTCCGTGTACAAAATCAATGTGTCTCGATACATATCAAATATAAAAATCCATCATGGGAATGGGTCAAAAATGTGCCTTCATCATGAGGCATGCTCAAAAATAGTAAATATACATCCATACAAAAGTATGCCTTCATATCGAGGTGATACATCAAAAATATACATCAATAAAAGAGTCAACCATGACTCTCACCCTCTCTAAGACTTCCTAGCCTAGGTCTATCACTAGCAAAGTGACATTAGTTTTGATGGACCCATGGAAGGTGTTGCACCATGTTGTTTTGAAGCATGTTTATGTACAGAAATATGTTGTACCAACCTCACTAATCGTAAGGTCCTATGTGATCTAGAATGTGATAGGTGCACGGATATCGACTTAAATTCATAGCTCTCTACTCCATTGGGACAACCACATGATAGTGCACCATGTATTAGGTCACCTCAGTTTCTAGGAGGCACTGACTACTAAAATTTGTATTCCTAAGGGATTACTTCCCTGATGTAGTGTGTCACACTCCCTCTCGTACTCACTAACTCTTCCCATAACTAGACTCTCTCTACTAAATTTTGGTCCCTCTCACTTGTAGTTGTGACCTCTCTGTAATCACCCGATCCCACTCTGTCTTGAGCTGATTTCACTCTGCAATAACCTGATCCGTCGGTGTAATGGCCTGATCCCTTTTAGTTGTAACCTAAAGTTGTAGGGATATAACCTATTGTAACTACTACTACAAAGGCAGCCACCTACCCACCAACCTGTATATCCTCCTCCATCTTCTCTCCACCCTCGTCATCTCCTCTACCTCCTAATAGACTATGTGGTGGAATAACATGAGGGGGTGATGGAGGTGCCTATAATGGTGCCTGTAACGGAACCTGAAGGGGAATCCATGGTGCCAATACCTATGGTTGCACCATTACTTGATGTTGCACTAATACACATTCTTAAACAAACACATGTTGTATCATAACCCCTACCCGTGGTCACACCTATGGATGATTTTGTGCATGTGCTCGTGTTTGTGCCTCTAGGATCTAGGCCTGTAAACCCTGCATTGCTGCATATAATATATTTTTTGGTATGGTCAATCTCTGAGGTAGCACTTTTACATACCAACTGCATAATCTAGGGTTGTCCCTAGATCCACTATCTATGCTTTCTATACCCAAGGTTGTGGAACCACCTGTAAGAAGCTAGTGTGAGCTCATCCTAGCCTGATTTATGGCCCTATATGAAAGTTCTCTCTGTATTTGTTCCCGTACCACATCTCATTGCCAAGAATCCCCTGAATGAGATTGAATTTTCATTGGAACCTATCCACTCTGTACCACTCAAGGATATATCTCATCTTCCCAAGAATGAAATGATAAACAACTACAATACTCAACTCTATTGCATCCTGAGGCCACTAATATAACCTATATGGCCACCATGTAATCATATGAGGTTGTACCTTATTAAAAGCTTACCTATAATAATCTGTGTCCCCTATGTGGCCGTAAATATCATCTCCATCTAGAACCCATCCCATGATATACGGCTCACTTTGATAACTCAAGTTTGCAATGCTCTGCGGGGCATCCAATGGTGATATGATCCCATGCCCATATTTGAAGTAGTGTGGCAGGTCTCACGGTCTTCTGACCACGGTAGGATATCAAGTGAAGATTTGCATATAAGTGAGATAGTATACACTATCCCCACCATAAAATTCTCCATGGAGGAGGTTAGGTATCACTCCAATGAAACCTAAAGGAAATTAAGCATCAGTCTTGTCATGCAGCAATATGCCACCGAAAAGAGCTAATAGAAATACATGAACCTATCCCAACCACTTATCTAACATATACCTAGTAATGTCAATTGACATACCCCAGCGTTGTATGTCTACCACTCAAAACATATTGGATATACTCTACAAAATATGGTCCTGACAACCATCATAAGTAATCATCCGAACTTGGATAGGAACTCACAGAATCCACCACAAATCCTCTAACCTAATGTTCATCTCACCGGTTTGGAGGCAAAACAAATGACTATCATTGTGCCATCTCTCAGCTAAGGCTATGAGAAGGCTATGATCTAAAGTAATCTGTGGCATATGAGCCACATGTGATGAACTACTCACCTCCAAAGTGATCTCAAAGAAAAATTAGTCATGTCATCTAAATATCACCTCATAGGCCTTAAGGCGCCTATGTCGATCTTACATCTCTATTCGCTCTAAATCCATCTATAGGGTTAGACATGTAATTTGTTATGATCTTATTCATTTATTTTACCATCTAATTCTTCTAGTTTGTTCTCTAATTCTTCTATTCTACCATCTAGGTTTTCCTAAAAATCTTATCCCTTCTAAGGTCACTCCAAAGTGACTTCTTCGTGTCAGCGTGCCCCGGCGATAATAGTGACCTCAAAGTGCTAGTGCCCCCTTTTGCGCATTAGCACCCATTCACGCACTGCGTGCCCTATTTTCCCCAACCCTCTAACATACATGAGCATGCCTCTCATGGCGCTAGCTCATCCTTGTTTTCACCTAAGCACAAGTGTATATGCCTTTGAAAAAAATCACATGAGTGTGCCCTCTGACATTAGTGTAGATGCACTTTTGCGGGCTAAACACCGGTGTGCCCCGTGAAATCATACGCGCCCCCAAGGGCTACGTAGACACTTTGACGTGGGTTTTCTATAGTAATTAATGCCTAATAAATGTAATTTAAATGCTACAAAAGGAAAAAAGTGAAAATTTTGGCTTTGTGTACTTGCGGGCCATCCTCATAATATCTCATGTAGTCTCTCACACGATTCGCATGGTGTTTCCAGATTCAACACTTGTCATTTCCTCTCACAGTCAAAGCTCAATCAACAAAAATGGTAAGTGTATGTGGTAAATAAACTTTCCGCGATGGTTTTTACCCCCATGGTATGGTTTATATACCCCTTCCCCGCGACATGTTTCTCACCCCTAGGTTCCGTGGGACCATCGTGGTTCTTCTATACTCTTCTAGCACTCACCGTGATGATTATTTTTGATAAATAATTATTTTTTTCCTATTTTTGCTATGCTGGGGCATGTTTTTGCTTCCTGGCGACCCTTTTTACTACGTGGGGCATATTTTCTGATTTCCATCGTCTTTTTACGATGTCTCATGACTTTTTATTTCTTCTACAATATTTTTCTTCCCAAAATTTTGAAAATTAAAACAATAAAAATTTCAAAAATTTGTTTTTGGTAAAATCATTAAAAATCCAAAAATTGTAATTTTTTTCAAAAATTGGTAAACGACATGCATGTAACTAAAGCCTGTATCAAATGCATTATCCTCGAACATTGAAATTTTTCCTAAAAAACATCTTTCTTAGGTTCTTGCTTGTTCTTATCTCAAATGACTCGTAGATCATTTTGATCTACCTCCATTAACAAAGTTGGCTTGCTTACTATGTCAGGTACTCTGTGCAACAATAAGTTACTTAGAGAATGTGTTATAGTGCACAAATTATTTCTATGGGACTACTTGTGTCCTCCGTTATTCCCCTTGCATGTATCCTTTCTTGGGAACCATTTTTAACCCTTTTCATTACAACACGAACATTTGGGAATCAAGCTTGATAACAAAAACATTAGTAAAAAAAGCTGTCTCAAACGTTGTTTGTTTGAGTACATGTGATTGTACTTGTTTCTTTGTTAGGTTAGCTGTTTATTTTCTCATATTGCATTACATTATATATGTTTGATGGAGTTATGCATTTTTAGCAATGAACAAATGTTAGTAATATAGCTTTTCATGTTATCTTACACTTTTTTTATTTTAATAAGGGTCGATGATGAAGATCATAGGGCAACATGATGAAACAAAGTTACTTATTGAAGTTTGGACGTAAAGAGTTATTCCTATATTATCCACTATCACGTCTTATCAATATTAATTTTTCCAAAACACCCGTGGTAATAAACAATCATGTTAGTCTCTCATCCTATTTATTTTATTCGTTTCAATCATATTTTTGATCGTCGATTAACTTATTCTATCACCCCAATGAAACTCAAGGGGGAATCATTCCTTCTACTAATTTTTATTCAAAATTTTAATTTTTTATGATTTTCTACTATATTTGAAGTGATGTCACTTACTTCACCTCAAACAGGGCAAATGTAGACACCTTGAATTCCACTTTTGCAATCTTATTGCTAAAAGCACACTAATCACTCTCATTCTTACCATTTCCATTATAATTAGTGATTTTCACTAATTAAATAATGTTTCTTACCATTTTGGTTAATTAAAAATTCTTTGTTTATTACCTAGCCTCTTTCACATTCAGGATGCCAATTTACGACACATCGTAATTCAAAATCCTCTTCCGAACAAACAATTAGCAATTATTAGCCAATTATGCCTATTATACCATTGTGTTGGTCAATAAACCCTATTATTGTCTTAAATCCCTCTTGCAACCATTCAAACTCACCCCATTTCCCTCCAAGACATCTCAGAAGGCTTCAAAATATTATCCTAGCCTCTTAATTGACCCTAATTGGTTGATTAAGGCTCTTCACATCCTAATCACTTGTTAATTCACTAATCATGATTAGAAAACCTTAATCTACTTTATACTTTTAGTCCCACATGCACCAAGATGCAAGTTTTCCTCAAAGGAAAAACTATAAAAAGGACTAACCACATACCTTTAAACTTTACACCATGCTTTGAATTGCATATCATATAACAAATATGATTAAGAGCCAAGCTCAATCTTTTCCTCCAATCTTCAATGGGGTTAGTAGATGGGTATCTAATATGACCTTGTAGTCATTTTTGGAGAGACCATCTCACCTCTCTTGAAGTAGCAACAAACCCAATTTGATTTCCCTCTTAGATCTATTTAGGTCTATGTTAGTTAGCAATTCATATTAAGTAGGCATGCTTTAGCTAGGATTGATTTATATCATGTTAGTTGTTTCAAGCATTCCATTAATATTTTATCATTGATGTAACTATTGTTAGATTCATAAAGCATTTGTTAATAGACTATGTGGTGTTAGTCTTGTTAGTTTAGCTTTTCTTGAACTTTTAGTAGTCTTCATGGTGAAATAAGTGTATACATCACTTTGTGTGATAACTTGTGAAAGTGAAGTGTTGTGTTTATGGTCATGCTTATCCTAGAATGATCTGTTGCCCCAAAGAGACTAATAAGTAAAATATTCATCCATTCTATTGTGTTTCAAGTTACCCTTGGGCTCTTTCACCCTAGTTAAAGGCATGACCGAAAGTAGCAGGTGGGCCATTCCTTTTGTACGTGTCACCCAAGCCCTCCGAAGCCCGGTCTCAATAGGTTTGTCAAACATTTCCCAGCTACAAATGACGTAAAATTTCCAAGCCTGACATTCTTAAAATTACCTCAGTTTGTTTGTTGAAACTACCTGGCCCCAAAGGAGGTGTAAATTTGGGTACCAACAAGCTTTTGGCACTGCTTTACGGGACTATTTCCTGGAATTAATAAAAAAACATGTCTCTGGTAACACTTTCAATATATCTAATATGAATTCATGTTAAGAACCCAATCCTTTGTGTTAATATTTGCTAAAATAGAGCCCCATCTGAATCAATTTGCTTTATATTTTCCCGATACGAGCAAGATTTCCATTAAAATTGACTGCTGGGAGAGGCCTAACCAAAGACTGAGAATTTTTAAAGCTTTATTTGAATTGTGTATAAAATAGTCATTTAACAAGTTATTTCAAGTGATCAACACATCTAAGGTGCAAAACCTTAGTGGCATCTCCGTTTTTTGTGAGAAATATGGTTAGAACCAGTGAAAATATCTAAATCTTTGTTGATTAACTTGTCAATTTCAAAATCTAGAAGGAAGGAGATCCTTCTTCAAATCAAATCCTACTAGAAGATTGTTCCCAAAGTTGGGAAAGACTAATCCAGAAGAAAACAAGTCTAGAAAGTATTGGCTGATCATAGATCTGAAGAAAACATTGTACCTCTTACTTGAGAATGATCAACCTTTAGGAGATGATTATTCCAGCACTTCAGACAATTATGGATCAAGTATTTTGTATGCCAATTTATACACTCCAGCTCAAGAGGGGCCTCCCTTTACAAGTGATCATGGTATTCTTCATTTTCCTCCTTTATTGATTAGAAATAATAGAGTATTTTGTGAGACTGAGTCATTAAAGGATCATTACTTTGAAGATCATACCCCATTTCCTCAAAGACCTCCTAGTTCTTAACCTTTTTAACCCTCCTGTTGAAACACCTCCACCAAATAATATGGCCAGACCTCCATCCAGAGCTCCTTTTGTCATAAATACTTACAGACCTATAAATTTTCATGGGATGGTGGGATATCCAAATGAGATTCCTAATGAAGTCAGAAATAGACTGTCTAGATTTCAGGGAAATAATGCCATAAGTGGAGAGCAACATCTTAAGTTCTTCCAAAATGTCATGGAATACTATGAAATAGAGCATGAGGATGTGTATGTAAAATTGTTTATACACACTTTAGATGAAGATGCTAGGGAATGGTACAAATCACTACCAGAAAATTCAATTGATTCTTGGGTAGAAATGAAGAATGCCTTCAAGTTACAATATGGTGATAAGACAGATCCTAGGTTCTTACTGACTAAATTTGAGAATATAAAGAAAAATCCTAATGAGCCAGTACATGATTTTAATACCAGGTTCAATAAGACCTTGACAAGATTACCTATGAACCTGAGACCTAGTGATGACTCTTGTCTAATCAAATACTCAGATGCTTTTGACAAGAAAGAAACTTATTATCTGAGGGATAAGAATCTTGCAAACTTGAGGCAAGCCTTTTCTATGGTAGTAAAAATTGAGAATAATATCAAAGAATCCAAAAACTCCAAAGAGGGAGGGTGTCAAGTTAATAAACCTAGAAAAACCCTAGACAAGCAAGTCATTAGATTTGGAGGAAGTAGTCAAAACTTTAGCAAGGTATGTTTAGGAGATTCTTAAAAAAATTCTCGAGATGAGAAAGGGCTAGGGAAAATTCCCAAGCTCAACATTAACTTAAAAGAAAAACTAGAATTAGAAATCATCCCAGAGCTGATCATAGAGCATATGATAGAGGATAAGGACCTATGAGGTCAGAAACAAGCAACCAAACCCTAGGTAAAACAAGGTAGTACTTGATCCACTAACTACTAGGGTATCTTTGGTTGAAGAAGATCTTTTCATTGAATGGTTTGATAAATGTTTCTTGTGATTCTCCTTATGACCCAAATGTTGATGATGATGCTAGTGATGAAGTTGGCTTTGGTGATATTTATATGTTAGAATGTGTTGATACAACACCACAAGGGGCTACTTCCACTAAATTTTTGGGTGCAATAACTATTTAATCCTTTTGGAATTACTTGGAGTGGGTATCTTATTTTCCTCCTACTACTAATTTTGATATAGATATGGTTCAGTATTCTTTTGAGTTTCCTAACCATGATTTTGAATATCTAAGGGCTTTGATAATTAAAAAATATGATGGAGAAATTCCTTACGAGAAAGGAGGAAGACAAAAAGATACTTGATGAATGTTGTTATGGCACAAGAAAAGGAATATAACCTTCAAAGAAGAGTGGTTAAAGGGTTTTTCCCACCTTCAAAAAATAAAACACCCATGTTGACCAATATCCCAAAAAATGTTCCCAAGAAAGATATACCAAATAAAGGCCATGTTGTTACTACCAAGCCAAGTACCTCTAATACTAGTTAGGCAAGAAAAGATTTTATCCCACCCGAAAATCAGTCACCATGTCTCCTACCACAGCTATTCCCAAGTATGTCACTTGTGATATGGCTAAGATTTTGAGCCAAATAAATTTACTATGCCCACAACCGAGTTACTCATAATCCCTGAGCATAGAAGAAGAGCTTTCAAATATTTGGGATTCAAGGAGGAGATAGTTGTCATGACTAAATATGTAAACAATGTGGATGTTTCACCTATTACAGATGAAGTGGAAATGCCTTAAGAACAAGAAATCATGGGGGAACCCCTAGAGATATATTTAGGAACTTCCTTAATTAAATCTCAATTAGATGTAGATCTATTTTTACATCCTGGTTATTAGCGACAAGTTTTTTCACAACTTTATGTTCGACTCGGGAGCTTCATGTAACATAATCCCCTTGGAGGTGATGAATGAGTTAAATATAAATATAACAACTACTTTTGTAAATTTCCATGCCATGGATTAAAGGGAGGTGCTAGTCATTGGGTATGTGAAGGGACTAGTTTTTCATCTTGTTGTTTACCTTAGTAAATATTTAACCATGAATGTGGTTATTGTTGATTACCCTACTAAGTGGGGTATGTTATTATCTAGAAAATGGGTTGCAAGTGTGGGAGGTAGTGTACAGATGGAAATGTCTTATGCCACCATACATGTATAAGGAAAATCAGTGAAACTGCATGGGGATAAAAATATGCTCCACATTATTGAAGACCCCATGAATGCCTCTTATGAGGTATTATTTGTTGACACTGATTTAGATAATTTTATAGGATATGTTGATTTTGAGGATCAATGTATAAATACTTGCTAATCATTTATAAGATATTTTTATTCCTTGGACCATGATATTTGATGGAGCATGCTCACTATGGGAAGTGGAGCTGGAATAGTCCTTACATCCCCAGAGCAAGAATATTTTAATTTTTCATTCAAATTAAATTTTGAATGCACTAATAATATTGCAGAGTATGAGGCATTTCTCTTAGGTTTAAGAGTTTCTTGGAAACATGGAATCAAGGATATCATTATTAAGGGAGATTCTGAGTTGATTGTGAAACAAGTGAGAAAATTGTATGCAACCAAAAATCAATGAATGAAACAGTACAAGCATGCAGTCTGGGACCTTATTGAAATTTTTGATTCATTTAATGTCTTATATCACAAAAGGACTTAGAATGCAAGAGTAGTTGATAAATTGGCTATCATTGCATCAAATTCTCCAACTGTATAGTATCTCCATTTTGTAATTATGATGTTGAAGTATTGGCTAGACCTTATGTGCCTAATAATGTCAAACATTGGCAAGTATTTGAGGATGATGCTCAAATACAAATATTTATGAAGAGAAAAGATGAATTTACAAATCAACATATTGACTTAGAGCCAATGGTTGAACTTTGTGATGGGAAAGAGACTCTTTTTGGGAAAGAGGTGATCCAATTGAAAACAAATACAATTCCCAGAGGATTAGTTTCCCTTGAATCTAATTTTGACTGTACTAACAAAGTAATCAATAGGCCTATTTCTGTTTCTAGAGATGTTGAAGAATGTAACCTAGGGACTCAAGAAAACCCTAGGAAGGTATGGTTGGGTTGTAATTTGAGTAAAGAAGAAAAGCAAGCTTATACCAAGCTACTAAGAGAACATCAAGATTTCTTAGCCTAGTCATATTCTAAATTGAAAGCTTATAGAGAAGATCTATTTCAACATGAAATACCTCTTAAACCCATCCCATTAATCCCCTCCTTTCTCTCAAAATGCAAGAAGAGTTGATAAAGTTGAGAGATGGAGGAATCATATAGCCTGCAAGGTATTCTTCATGGGTGGAAAACCTTGTGCTAGTTAGAAAGAAAAATGGGGATATAAGGCTTTGTGTGGATTTCAGGAATCTTAACAAGGCGTAAATCAAAGATAATTATCCATTGCCAAATATGGATAACATGCTGCAATTAGTTATTGGATTTGAATTATTGTCAACATTGGATGGTTTCTTAGGATATAATTAGGTGGTTGTGAAGAAAACTGAACAATTTAAGACTTCCTTTACCACTCCTTGGGGACATATGTTTATGTCAGAATGCCTTTTGGACTCATGAATGCGGGAGAAACTTTCCAGAGAGCTATGGATGTGGCTTTCTCTGGACTTATCAATGATTTCATAGTTGTATATCAAGATGATATAAAAATATCCAAGAAAAGATTTGACCATTTGGGGCACCTAGAAAGAATGTTGTTCAAATGTAGAGAATATAGGATTTCATTGAATCCCAAGAAGTGTCATTTTGGAGTCCAAAAGAAAAACTATTGGGGAATATTATGTCAAAGGAAGGGGTCATGATAGATCCTGAGAGAGTGGAAGCAATTGGTAAGGTTCATATCCCCAAATCTAAAAATGGAATTCAATATTTTTTGGTCAAATAAATTTTATTAGGAGGTTCATCTCTAACTTTTTTGAGCTAACTATTCCTTTAACAAATGTGTTAAAGAAACACCATGTAATGAAATGGGAAGAAAGATTTGTTCAAGATTTCACTGGAATAAAGGAAGAATTGAAAAATTCCCCAGTATTGGTGAGTCCTAACTATAAGAAATATTTTCAAATATTTTCTTTTGCATATGAGAATACCATTGCATCAGTATTGTTACAAAAAGATGAGGAAGAAAATGAAAGGCACATTGCTTTTTTCAGCAAAGCCCTGCAAGGTGCTGAGTTGAAATACACTATCATGGAAAAATAAGATTTTGCTTTGGTAAGAGCTACTAAAATCTTTAGGCCTTACATCTTAAGTTCCAATATTATAGCCTATGTTCCCCATACGATGGTTAAGGACATTTTATCAAAAATGGAAGTTTCCAAGTAAAATATGTCGTTGGGTGAATAAGCTACAAGAGTATGATATGGAAATACAAACCACTAAATTGGTTAGAGGTTTGGGACTAGCTAAATTGATGGATGAAAGCAATTTACAAGTGATGGAGATAAATGTCATTGAAGAAAGTAGTATGGACCCCCAAGAAAAGGTGAGTAATTATGTTTGGTATAAAGATGTAATATATTACTTGAATAATTTGGAATGTCTTGGACATCTAGACAAGAATAAGAGGAGAACACTTAAATTGGCATCCCAAAAATATGTCATGACTGATTTTGGTTTAGCATGGAAGAATCTAGAAGGGGTATTACTCAGATGTGTTACTAAAGAAGAAGCTCCCAAAATAGTTGCAGAGTTCCATGGGGAGTGTGGAGGCCATTTTGTTGGAAGAGTTACTACTCACAAGATCTTGAGGGTATGATATTGGTGGCCATCGTTGTTTAAACATATCGTAGTGTTAATAAGAAAATTTTAAAGTTGTCAACGCTTTTCTAGAAGGTTAAAAGATGCAGGTGCCTTGCCTCTGTAACCAGTCTCAGATGAAGCTAATTTTAAGCAATGGGGGATGGATTTTCAAGTTACTCGACTACTTCACCAAATGGGTTGAGGATATTCCTACCAAGAAGGAAACTCACCAAGTGGTTATGGATTTCCTTTTAAATAACATAATTTACAGATTTGGAGTACCTGCTAAAATAGTTGCTTTGATAATGTTATGAGATTTAGGGCTAAACCATTAGCAGCTATGTGCAAGGAATATGGTATCAATTTGGCCTATGCATCAAACTACAACCCTTAGGGAAATGACCAAGCTAAATCAAGTAACAAGAATATGCTTAAGATACTCAAGGACATTGGAAACCAATAAAAGAAAATGGGGTGAACAACTCAAGTTTTCTTTATGGGTAGATCAAGTTACTACAAAAAGAGCTACTGGAAAAATTCCTTTTGAACTTGTTTATGGAGTCCAAGCTCTTTTTCCTTTACACATGCAATTGTCTTCTTATCAATTCATGCAACAACTTGAGAGTGAAGAAGAATTAAGTCCCTATGAGGAAAGAATAAACCAAATCTTGGAGTTAGATGAAGAAAGAAGAGAGTCTCACCAAAGACATTTGAATTTTAGGGAAAGACTCAAAAATATTTTTGACAAGAAGGTAACTCATACGGCATTTAATTTGGGAGATTTGGTTTTACTCTAGGACAATAGGCATGAAGATAAGGGAAAACATGGAAATTTTGATGCCCTATGGATAGGACCATACTCAATTGACATCAGAATTGGTGAACATACATTTTTCTTAAAAATATCTGGATGGAAATTTTTTGGAATTCCCTTCAATGACAGGCATCTCAAGCACTTTCTGGATTAAGCCCACATGGTCATGTATGATTTTTTGTACAGTGTACAGTTTTTATTTTTCATTGTTTTTGTTTTTCTTAAAAATATTCTCAAGTCCGTTAAAAGATAAAAAGGGGGTTCATTAATGCACTAGCCGTATGGGAGTAAGGCCCATTAATGTGAAAGACTCGTGTAAGCTAGATACATGGATGATAGGACAAAAAAATATTACAACAGATTGAAAAGATGAAAAAGTTGAGAATTACGAAAATTTCCCATGAATGCAATCTTCAAAGATTAATGCATCAATCAATGAGCCATTAATACGGAAATTTGTTTTAAAGAAGTCTACAAGTAATCCTAAGGTTTCATGTTCTGAAAATAGTTTCAAAAAGTATTAAGGATAGCCGAAGCAAGAATCAAACCCAAAGATCATAGTTTAGTTGCAGCCTTCCTTCTCATTCATGTTTCGAAAGGTGGTTGGAATTTTGGTGAAAATTTAAGTACATTAGTTCCTATATTCTCTATGATATTTTGAGAGTTGGTTCAAGAGGTATGTTTTTGTGAAAAGAGGTGTGATAGAACTAAACCAAAATCATGAAGATCTATGAGTTACCCCTGAAAAAAAGTTCCAGTCTTAGTTCCCTTTTTAGATGCAATTATAGATTTTGATATTGCATCTGCTCCGACTTAGAAGATTTTAAGTAAAGGCTATACTCCCCTAAAAGATGTAATGTCATGACCCAAATAGCTAATAGTTGTATTGACCTCGCTACTTCTTTCCCTCCCACTATGCCATGCCCGAAGCTTGTATGGGTATGTGCTCAACACTACAATCATGTAACTAGAGAAGTTAGAGATGGAAGGGGAGATTTGGTTTTATCTTTCTAGGAGCAGGCATTTGACAGAATGTTGGGTTTTCCTCCCACAAGTGAAGAGGGGACTATTAACAAGGACTCAACACATGAGCACTAGAACTTGCATTAAAATAAATGGATGAAAGCTATGAATGACCATTGGTTGAATAATCCACAAACTTCTACCCCCAGAATGACAAAGAAGTTGAATAGGGTTGAATTTATTGAGGAATTCAAAGATGTGATTACACTTTGTTGAACCAAGTAATGGGTATTGAATCTACTACCTTATTTTAGGAATGTATGTTTCAATTCATTCAGGTGCTACTTACAAACAAAAAGGCTCTCCCTTGGGTTGAGATCATAAGTAACCATATTCATGAACAAATGATGGGAGTTTCCCAAATTACTAGAGGAGAAAATCTCGGAATGGCTGAATTTTTCATGACTTCTTACCTCGTTTATAACATTTATTTTCATAGATATTGTCTATAATTTCTAATGGATGGAAATCTTAACACTTCAAGATCTATGACATATTCTATCAAAAAAGTCGAAAGTTATGAAATACATTACATAAATATTATCGATCATTTCTTTATACCTACAATTTTTTCATACTACCCAGGCTAGGAGACCGCAATATTCTCCACCGATGCTAAGAGAGTCATTACTCAGTATGGGTGTTATTTCATCCAATTCAGGACTTATTCATATATCAAGGTTAGTGGTTTTGATGGGAAACCCTATGTGCTACCCAGGTGTGTAAATGAAAAATGGGCATTAATGGAATTGGTCATACAATTTCTATCAAGTACATTAGTTCATTTCCCAAAAGCATCTAACATCCCCAATCAAATTTCCCATAGTCATAGGGAATTACACTTGTCCAAACATCTAGAAGGAAAAAATTTTGGAAGGAGAGATGAACAAGTGCATAATGGGTAAATTTGAGGATAGAAAACATTATGATATAAATCATATCTTACACAATATTGCGCCCACTTAGATAGAGCACAAACCTCATTATGAGGATTTTTGGATGAACTATGAAGATGAAAGGGAGTTTAGACAAAGAGAACATTCAAGAATGAATTTGTCCCAGATGAGTGATTTTGGGGTCATCCAAACTCCTGAAGGGTTAGAGGATGATGGTAATGTGATTAGTGAAGAATACATCCAGAATGATATTTCTTCTCAGTCTTTGCCACCAATCAATTAGGACACTAGTGAGAAAAAATATAACCAAGAAAAGACTGAAAATCCCATCCGATTCTCCATAAGGTGGTTATTTTCAAAAGAAATGGATATAAGTTACCAACATACCTCATTATTAAGATAATATAGAAATATCAAGCTCATTGATGATTTTCTCCCCCAATATCGGAGGTTTTATGCCACTAGGGAGGTTTCATGGAGACAGAAGATTAAGAAGTTGGACTCATTGCCGATGCTGGGTGATATACATGCCCGGATAACAGATCGAACTTCCCTCCTCAAATAATGAGAATAACTAGAGAAATGCTTCAGGAAGGTATGGTTGAGGTCCCTATTGTTCATGCTACTCCCTTACAGATTGTTCCAACATCCACTTTGGGATCTAAAGGAAAAGAGAAAATGATGGAATCCACTCTTAAAAATCCTAAGGAGGAAAAATTGTTTGAGACTCCTCATGAATTTCAAACACCAAAGACTAGCCTGCAGGGATCAGAGGAGGAGAAACAAGTCCGATTCGAAAGAGGAAGAAAACTTAAACGTATAAATGAGTTGAGTTGGAGGAAATAGAGATCCCTAGACATGTAGTGAATCTTTATGTTTTTTTTTCTCATCTACTATCACCCAGTCTCTGTAAATTTTCTCATTGAGAAACTTGCACCTGTAATGACAATCCTTGCCATTCCAATAGATCCAGTTTCTTCACCCATCAAGGAACATCCCATCATGAATGCTCCTATACTTGATGTCTCAACTATTCCACAACAACATGTTGAGACCACCCTAGAGCCAACTCCAAGTAGTGTGGCAGAAAAAGAGGAGCAAAGTATTAGACATGGAGTACAACCTCATGTTGAGGAAATTCCAATACATGAAGCACATGAAGAAACTTCATATGTCACAATTTTAGCAGACTTCATGACACTTTGAAATAAATGTAAGAATTCTTGAAGCTCACATTCCCACAATTGAATCCATCTCCCAGGGACCTAACGAGATAATCTTTGTTCCTTTTAAGAAAAAGTATGAGGAATCGAGTACGGGAAGAAAAGGAAATTGATGACCGACACCTCACGGTAGTTGAAGAAATAGGGACCAATCTGAATCTATGGATGGAATTGAGGATCGTGGTGGACTTATAAGACCAGGTACTTAGGAGGAACCAATATATACAACTTCAAAAGGTATGTATATGCCTTATTCCTCTTCTTAATCCCTTGCAGTTATCCCTATAACTCCAATTCTACAATCACTTGATGAATATGAGTCTTATAAAAAATAGTGGATAGGTAGTAATCTCCCATATAATAAGGTGGAAATACAATTGGATGATGATTATTTACAGAGCTTGGCTTTCCTCAATCAAACAAGACCACCCAAAAAGGAAAAATTTATCTCCAAGGTAGCCTTGAGCAAGAGAGGAGAATTATTCATATATGTTGCAACACCCAAAGCTGATATGCCTCTAGGAGAAGCATCCCCATCTGATTTTCAGGTCTACAAAATCTCATTAGGTAAGCCTTATATTGAAGAAATGAAATATGATTTTTTTGTAGCAGTAGAAGAGGTATTCCAAAGGATTGATGAGTTCAAAGAAACGAAGAAGGATTTAAAGGCCAAGAATGAGGCGTTATCCAACTTGGTTAGAAAATTGATGAGAACTCACAAGAAAGGGCATGTTTGATTCCCAAATATCAATAATGATAACATCAGGAGAATAAGTGACTTAGATAAAGAGGGGAGGCTACTATCCAATGGTATAATGATTTGGTTATCAGAGGTGAATCAATAATAAAAAAGTTGTGAAATGGTATTCCCATATTTTTGAAAAGGTAGAAGCAACCAAGACATTAATGGATAAATGCAAAGATGAGAAATTAATGTGGACTGATATGCTACCAAAAATGGGAGCTATCAAAAACTTAGGTGATGACTTGGTTGTTAAAGAAGGAATTGTGTCTCTTGACTCTGTGGGAAATCAACAGAATATTACAATATGGAAAAAGTAAGAGTGGAGATTTTAATAGAATATGTTAAAATTCTTGATGAATTAAGAGAAAAAATAATGGAATATATCGGTGGCCTTCATGCTCTGATAGACAAATTAATTGGGACAAATAGTGGAGAAACAATTAGAATGGAGAGCACCGAAAATTTGATTAGAATTTTCAGGGAGTATGTTATGGGTAAACCGGGAGAGCCAAGGGTTTTCAGTGTATCCACCATGTAGGACTAGGCATACATTGAGTTAACAATTGATAAATTGTCAAAGAGGATGAAGAAATAAAAATATGTCTTTGTGGAGCTTGATGAAATAAGTACGAAACACGAAGTAGTTTTCAACTACCACTTAGGGCTCGATGAGGAAGTTGTCACTCAAATATTTGAAAAGTTTGATGCCTATAAGAACAAGGTAGGGAAAGCTCAAATCAACCCACTGGAAAGGGCCATGAAAAGTAAAAAGAAGAGAAATAAGTTTAAAACAAACTTACTTTTGCAATGCATTCTGGATCAAGGATTTTCTTGAAACAGAGTGCAACTTACTAAAAGACAAAAGTTTGTTAGAAGTAAAAGAATATCTTTTCCATCTCTCCTAGGTGTCACCACATGGTTCTTTCTTCACTCCCAATCAACGAGAAAAAGTAATCTTTTTAGTTAAAAGATACTTCCTTTAAAAATATTTTGAATTACACTGAGCTGAGTTTGAAGGATCCTTTAAAATGTTTTGGGGGAATGAAGTCGAAGTAATAGTATAAGTATGTAGGGTTTTCCTCATACTAAGGGGGTTTTTTCTTAAGCTTTTAAAAAGACAAGAATTGATATATTTTGTTGTGATATTACTTAAATTTTCTAGAAGAAATACATTTTAAGTTTAGTATTTCAAATTCAAATGCTAAGATGATTACATTGTATTGTCATTAATAGGCATTAAGGTCATTTTTTTCATGTTCCCTTGTCAAGAATTTGGTAGATTAAAATGAAATTTTTCCGACTACGAGTGTTTCGCACATAATTTCTTTCCGGAATAGAGTTGCTTCTATCCTTTCATTCTCTTGAGAAACAGATAAGGGTTAGGGCTAGGAGGAATACCTGTTGAATGTTGGGAAGGTGTGCGCGTACCGTAGAGAGATCAGATCGATTGTGAAGAACTCCTTTTTTTCTGGGAAGGACTACCTGTAAGTAAGAATACAAGACCACCAGATCTTAGTTAGACAATAGGTGAGGGAACTGCCTTAGGCCCAGGAAATATTAGACTTCCTTTCGAAGGTGGTCAGTTCCCCATTTGATATGAATTAAAGCAAAATGATAACAAAGAACTACAAGATAATACTTACTGGTTCCTGATGAAGATACAGGTCCAAGGAATGTGGTGGTGATAGTAAGGCTTAGTTGGGATGATCCGGTATTGGAAAGTGAGCTGATGAAGCTATCCTCAGTCTTTTCCAATGCTTGAACGAGGGTGACAGCGATCCAGTTGCTCAGTTGCAGTCTTCGGCTCGATGCTCTTCTCTATAACCTCTTCTGCTTGTTTCACTTCTCTTTCTCCTACCCAAATGAATTCCGGATCCCTTCTTTTTGGTTGGGGGAGGTCATTAACAGGGAACTCGATGGCAATTACGTAATCGACGACGGTTGAGTAGGAACCGATGTCGGTTAGGTCAAAGTGGCTATTTTTAGTAAAATCAGCTATCTTTCCCTCCTTTTCTCACGAGGGATCAGTTGTGGGCTTGGTCAAGTCATTATTTGGCTCGTTTTGGTGCAGGTGAGGGGTGATGAGTCATGGATGTGGGTCTGGACCAAGTCATAGGTCTTAATTAGGTTGGTTTAGGGTTAGGGCTAGGTCATGGTGAGGTGGCGAGATGAGGTGGCGGGTTTGGAGATGTGGATTTATTAATTATAAGGTAATTAATAAATCATTAGGTGTGTAAGGTTTTAGGTGGTGAGGTAGGGTTAGGTTGCGGGATGAGATATGGGGTAAAAGGCATCGGAAGACCCAAATTTGGTGTCTACAATGAGTTTGGCTTACATGTTCTAGATTTTATGTCTTCGACATTTAGTTGATCAATTACATTTTCTCGTTGTAATTTCGTATTTCTTTTCTCTAAATTACACTAGGTCTGCATCTTTAGTGGTTATGCTTTGGTCATTTTTTCAATATTGAGGTGTGAGATTTTATTTTACAATATTGATTGTAATTATAAAATCCTTGCTGAAATTGTTTTGTTGATGTATTTTTGTAAGCTTTTGAGTGAATCTAAAGTGTATGAAATTAGAAGAAAGAAATTATTCATTAAAATATTTTCATGAGATTTTGTGCTGAGTATTTTAAGGAATGTGTGAAATATTTGTCATAATTGAGTATCAATGAATGCAAATATTTCTTCAAATGGAAACTATGACTAATAGATGAATTATTCTTTACATTTGGGATGTCATATATGTCTCGAATGAGTACTTGTGTGAGTAGTGTCATTAAGTGATCTATTATCTTAAAAATAACTCATCCTTATAAGCAAAACATAATTTGAGTCTCATCATGCAATACAAGAACTTTATATGTCATGTTGTGTTATTTACAAACATTAGTGAAATGAACCCTTGATCTTCATTCCCTTCATCAAAAAATGTAATAGAAATGCAACTTATCTATCTATAGTAACCTATGTTCGGTGAAATAAGTATATACATCACTTTGTGTGAAAAATTGTAAAATTTAAGTGTTGTGTTTATGGCCGTGCTTATCCCAAACTGATTTGTTTCCCTAAGAAATTGAGAAGTAAAATATTTATCCATTATAATCTGTTTTAGGTTACCCCTTAGGTTCTCTCACCACGGTTAAAGGTAGGAAGGAAAGCAAGATGGTTGGCCATTCCTTTTATACGTGTCACCCAAGCCCTCTAAATCCCGATCTCAATAGATTTGTTAGACATTTCCCGACTACAAATGACATAAAATGTCCAAGCCTCGATATTCTTAAAAGTACCCTAGTCTGCTTGTTGAAACTTCCTAGTCCCAAAGGAGGTGTAAATTTGGGTACCAACACGCTTCTGACACCGTTGTTGAGGACTATTTCCTAGAATTAAGAAAAAAATATGTGTCTCTGGTAACATTTGTAGTATATTTGATATGAATTCATGTTAAGAACCCATTCCTTTTTTAAGATTTGCTAAAATAGAGCCCCATCTCGAATCAATTTTATTTATATTTTCCCAAGATGCGATCTAACTTTCCATTAAATTTGACTCCATTGGGAGAGGCTTTACCAAAGACTCGTGAATATTTGTAAATATTTGTTTGAATTATGTATGAAATCAGCATTTAACAAGTTATTTCAAGTGATCAACACATCTATGGTGCAAAACCTTAGTGACGGATCCATCTTCTATGAGAATATGGTGAGAACCAAAGTAAAATATAAAAATCTTTGTTGATTAACTTGTTTATTTTACAAATTTTGAAGGAAGGAGATCCTTATTCAAATCAAATATTTCCGGAAGATTGTTCCTAGAGTTGGGAAAGACTCATCTAGGAAGAAAACAATTCTAGAAATAATTGGCTAATCAAAGATCTAAAGAAAATGGTGTACCTATTGCTAAGACTGATAAATCTTTAGTAGAGGATTATTCTAGCACATTAGATAATTTTGGATCAAGTAGTCCATGTTCCAATTTATACACCCTAGCTATGGAGGGGCCTCCCTTACAAGTGATCAGGTTATTCTTCAATTTCCTTATTTATTGATTAGAAATAATAGATTATTTTGTGAAATCGAGTCATTAAAAGATTAATACTTTAAAGATCATACCCCATTTCCTTAAAGACCTCTCGGTTCCCAACCGTTTAACCCTCCCGTTGAAATACCTCCAAAGAAATAATATGGCCAGAACTCCACCTAGAGATCCTTTTTTCATAAATACTTACAAACGTATAAATTGTTATACATTTCCCGCTACAAACGACGTAAAATATCTAAGCATGACATTCTTAAAAGTACCTCGGTCTATTTGGTGAAACTCGCCTAGCCCTAAAGGAGGTGTAAATTTTTGTACCAACACATAGTTCACAAGACACACCTTTTCCTTCGTTTGAATCCAAATACACCTTTTATATCTCAAACACAAGTTGGGGGTTATTGAACTCACCAACAGAGACTTGAAAAATAATTATCATTAGTGGAAACACCATGCTTTGTCTTTCTCGGGTATACCTGCACTTGTAGCTTATCAATTTGGTACAAGACATGTTTAGAGACAATATACAAGATTATTCACTTCGGATGATCTATCTTTCACACTTCAAAGCATTCATACCTCTTCATATATGTATACATATGCTTCATGGGACTCAAACCCATCAAGGATGGTGCACACCAATCTTCATATACCCTGCACATGTAGGAACCAATTTATCTCATGATGCAACAACTGTATCCAATCAAATAAGAAGCCTGAGATCATCTTCCCTTCACACCTTTATAATCCATATATGCTTTTACATATGCATATACCATCTTAATGAAGCTCATCCTACCAAAAATGATGTAAGAAAACACTCAAACCTGTAGATGCTTGGTCTTCTTTATCATCATTTTCAAGAAGCTATTCATACCTTTCTTTATTGTGATGCCATACCAACCTTGTAGATCAATCCCCTCTTACCTTGAGAAAATTACAACCCTATTATACTCATGCATAGCCATTTGAGAGACTCATAGAAAACCAAAAGAGATATACATGCCTATGATAGATCATGCATACTTAAACCCAATATCTAAGCTCCAAAGATCACATGATGTCTAAATACATCACATTATGCCTTTTTCAACATATAAATTCCATTAATACTCTTTGACACACTCATAAATGTAATTTAAACTCTTAAGTATCAGTTTGCACTCATGTTTCCTACTAGTCCTCAAAATACGGAGAAGCACATATAACTTTTTGTAATAAAACATTCATTAGGATGTCTTACTTGATATGGTTACCCATTTGGCCTTAGAATCATCACCTTAATCATTTAATCAATAACATGAGGACAAGTTACCCATATTTCACTCTCTCCCTTTAGTATTTAGGTCTTTTGCATTCACATAGTCAATCTCACTATACTATCAAGAATTTCCATAATTTTGATCAATGTTAGAGACTCATAATTCTTGAATCTTGAAGTATTAAATGTCTAGGTAATTTGTACCAATTTTTATATTTTAACTCCACATATTACTCCTTCAAATCAAACATTTCTTTTGTACCGCTTGGAATACACTATTAAGACCTAGTCAAGGTAGAGAGACCTCAAAAATGCACAATTTTTTTTTCAAGAGCTCTAACTTGGAACACACCTCCTTCATAGACCATTAGACAATATGACATCATGAATAAATACTTCACTCAAGCAAATATCCTATAACACCCAATACATAAGCTAACCTAGATGAATGTGACAGACCAAGTGTAAGACCATGATGACTTAAGGAGACAACCCACACCATAACTAACCTTTTGAAATTCCTTCAAATATTTTCACACATCATAGACATACTGATATACTTGACACATGCATTAGAGCTCATGAAAACTCAATGCACTCCATTCAATACTCAGATTAACCAATCATGAGATGACACAAACCCAAATTCTTTCATCAACACTCACTATTGACTCACTTATGACATTGAATAGTATGAATACACAAACTCACTAGCAGAGACACTTACTTCAAACAAGATGACCAAGACAACTACTAATATACATCAACACTACCTTGGAGTAGTTATATTTCATTTCTTGCTCCCTATCACACTTTCTTGTCCATTCAATCATTTGAAAGGTGTTGAGATCACTCCCATCTTGTCTCTTAGATACTCAAATATCAACTTTAAAAGAGGATTTGTTAGAATATTAGCTACTTCCTCCTTTTAAGACACATTCTCCAATTTGATGTAATTATTACTCATTATATCTCTTAGGTAATGATACTTAATGGGAATGTGCTTTGTATTGGAATGAAAAACTGGATTCTTTGACACACTGATTGCACTAGTGCTATCACAAAGAATAGATGTAGGTCCATCACACTTAATCTTGTAATCCTCCAAATTCTTCCTCATCCACACAACTTGAGAACAACAATGAGCAGAAAAAACATATTCAACTTCACAAGTTGAGAGAGCCACAAGATATTGCTTCTTGTTTTACCAAGAAACAAGACATTCTCCAACAAAGAATGCACCACCACTAGTACTTTTTTCTATCATCCATACTTCTTGCCTAATCAACATCAGAATAGGCTCTTAATTCAAATCTTTCACTTCTTGGATACCACAACCCAAACTTAGTAGTTCCTTTAAGATATCTAAGGATCCTTTTCACTTCTTGAAGATGAAATTCTCTATAATATTCTTCAAACCTCCCAAATATGCCAATAACTTATACAATATTAGGTCTTGAATCCATATCATAAAGTAGGCTACCAATCATGGATCTATTATCAGATTGAATCACTTTAGTATAATCATCTTTCTTATAAATTTTTGCATCATGTAACCATAGGTGTACCAACAAAGCTTGTGATAATTCATTTTAAACTTATTAAAAATTTCCTTGATGTACTTGGATTGATAAATGAACACACCTTTATCTAATTGACTCACTTGAAGTCTAAGGAAGAAATAAATCTCACCAAGCATAGACATCTCAAATTCTTTCTTCATAGCTTCAACAAAGTCATGAGTCATTTGATCATTACCTCCACTAAAAATAATATCATCCACATAGACCACAACAATCAGTAGGTTATCTCCTTCACTCTTGATGTACAAGTTACTATCAAAAACATCTTTCTTGAAACCTTTCTCAGTCAAGTATTTGTCAAGCCTTTCATACCAAGCCCTAGGGGATTGTTTTAGGCCATAAAGTTCCTTGTTCAATTTGCATACAAAATATTCTTTATCAGTCAAGGAAAAACCATTAGGCTGACTTCATCATTAAGATATCCATTCAAAAAGGAAGATTTTACATCCATTTGATAGACCTTAAAACCTTTGAACCCTGCATATGCTAAGAATAATCTGATTGCTTCCATTCTAGCTATAGGAGAAAATGTCTCATCAAAATCAATTCCCTCAACTTGAGCATATCCCTTACAAACCAATCTTGCTTTGTTTCTTATTACTTCTCCATTTTCATTTAGTTTGTTTCTAAACACCCATTTAGATCCAATTACATTCTTATATTTTGGTCTAGGTACTAGTTCCCAAGTCTTGTTCTTTTCAATATAATCTAGCTCTTCATTCATAACATTAACCTAGCATTCATCTTTGTTAGATTCTCCTACACTTTCAGAGGTCAATTTTTGAAAGAAAATTTGAGTTATCTTGATTTTGAAGACTTTCCAATTTCCTCCTTGTAGTAACTCCAACATCTTTCTTTCCCAAAATCTAATTTTCAAGATGATCTCTCCTAATTTGCCTTGATGGAGCCTTGGTGTCTTGCCTTTCTTCCTCATCATCTTCTTCCTTTTTCTTGAACAAAATCATCTTCTTATTCTTTAGAATCATCCTCATGTGGTGCTTCTCTTGACTTAGAAAATGATCTCATAGGATAAGATTCATCAAATTTCACACTTGCACTTTCAACTATGGTTTTCAACCTCTTGTTATAGCAAATATAAGTTGTACTTCTTGAGGAATAACCCAAAAATATACCTTCATTAGATCTAGAATCAAAATTACCAAGATTTTATTCAGTCCTCTTGATGAAGCATCTACATCCAAAGACTCTAAAATGCTCCACATTGGTTGGTCTTCCTTTCCATGGCTTATAAAGAGTCTTGTCAAAGTTTAATCTTAGTTAACATATGTTAAGAATGTTGACACCAACACAAATTTCTTGTTTCAAATAGTCATCTGGTAATTTAGATTCATTAATGATGTTCTTTGCCATCTCTTGAATAGTTCTGTTCTTTCTCAAACCACCCCATTTTGTTGGGGATTTCTAGATACTGAAAACTTCCTCTTAATGTCATGAACTCTACAAAACTCATCAAATGAATCAGACCAAAAATCAGCTCCATTATTATATCTAATGCATTTTATTTTTCCATTCTTCTCTTATTAATAAGGCATTTAAAAGACTTGAAAACATCAAAGGTATCCGATTTGTTTCTCAAGCATGCAACCCAAGTATATCTAGTAAAATCATCAATAAGGAGCATAAAATAGTAATCACCTGAAGTAATTTCAGTCCTCAAAATCCCACAAAGTTCATTATAAATCAACTAAAGTGGACTAGTGGTGGAATCATGTTCATGTAGTCTTGAACCTCCTTCTATTTTTCTTTCCATGTAAGCATGCTTTGCACAAAGTATCTTCTAGTTTTTTGAGCTTAGGCATATTTCTCACACAGTTGTTAGAGCTGATCTTAACAATATTATCAAAGTTTACATGGCCTAATCTTCTATGCCATAACCAAAAATCATTCATCTTACTCATTAGACACTTTTCTTTGTTGACTTCCTTAAGAATGAACATGTTATTATTTGTTCTCTTTGCTTTTACAACAACCTTACATATTTCTCCTTTCTTAATTTTGCATCCCTTCACATCAAAAGTTAGAACATACCCTTGTTTACACATTTGTCTTACACTGAGTAGATTGTGTTTCAATCCTTCAACATATAAAACATCTTTGGTGATGGATTTTCCATTGTCGAAACTCAAATAACCTCTTCCTAAAATTCTTATGCCAGAATTGTCTCCAAACTTAATTGTTCCTAAAGAATTTTTCTTTAGTGTAATGAACTTACTCTTATCACATGTCATATGATTTGAGCATCCACTATCAATATACCAAATCAGATTTTCATCTTGACTATGAAAAGTAGTTTGAGAAAAACCACACACTTTATCACGATTTAAATTTAATGAGATACATGAAAAAATTTCATAAATTTCATTCCATATATCAAACCCTAAGGGTTTCAAAT
Organism: Taxus wallichiana var. yunnanensis; assembly: GCA_018340775.1. Classification (NCBI taxonomy): domain Eukaryota; kingdom Viridiplantae; phylum Streptophyta; class Pinopsida; order Cupressales; family Taxaceae; genus Taxus; species Taxus wallichiana. The sequence continues at coordinate 654,942,271 of CM031236.1, read as the reverse complement.
AATCTCTCACTCTGATCAATGGAAACATACCATCTTACCTTTGACAATACTCCATGATTTTGCTTCAGAAGATCTCCTTTCAAGTGATTAAACTTCTCCAAAAGGACCTACTCTGATACCAATAATTATAATCATAATGGAATGAGAGGGGGGGTGAATCAGTCTTTAAAAAATCATAGAAGATTTCATATTGCTTATTAAAAACTCAAAACCATTTAACCATCCATTAATGTGTGCACACTATCAAATATCACATATGCAATAAAATAATAACAAGATAATCAAAAAAAGACAAAATATATAAGTGGGAAACCCTCAAGGGAAGAAAACTCATTGAAACAAAATATTTATATTGATATGTTTCAAATTTATTGAGGCACCAACCCCACAAGGAGCACCAACCCCTAGTTTAGTAGAGCTACAACCCTACAAGGAGCACCAACCCCTAGTTTTTTGAAGCACCAACTCCACAAGGAGGATACAACCCCCCAATATGATCAATAACCCACTCAAACACCTTATGAATAATATATCTGAAGTATTGTTTCTTCCACAACTGATAGAGATCACAAATTCAGCTCACAATCTCTTGTTCAAACCCTAGGTCTTCAATCTCTCACAAACTAGCTCTTTCTTCACTTCTCAAAGCTTCAAACCCTTTCACACATGCTTTCCATCAATATTCAACCTATCACACACTTTATCTTATCTCAATTCATTCTCATACACCTGTAAAACTCTCACACCTAGGTCACACTTCTTGTACACACACAACTAACTTTAAAAAGCACCCAAAACAATGCTTTTATAAGCTCCTTCTTGATTCAAATTCAAACAAACACATTTTACCTCCTTTTTTATGACCAATTCACCTTTAAAAATCCAATATACTTTTTATAACATCTATAAGTGACCCATATAGGTCGGCCTAACAAACAAAATCATCCATGCACCAAAATCCTCAAAACCCTTGTGTTGGAATGACAAAAATTCCCAACACCAAAATTACTTTTATCCAAGCTCTGAAAATCACCACATATGTTTAAAATTATATTCAAAATTATCCATGGTTGCAATTATCATGAAACAATCGTATTATTTTGTTTAATGGGCCCAGTGGCTAATTGCTTCACAAAACACATGTTTCTAGCATGTTGTATTCATCTTTTGGCTTCAAGATCGTCAAATAACACCTCATATATGGCATGCGAAAAATTTATGTAAATTATAGAACTTTTATAACACTTATAAACAAGTTATAACTCATGAAACAATCATTGGTGCAAACCACATCAACGTTTACCTTCTTCAAATCAAGTTGCCCAAAAAGAATTTTCCAAAATGTAACTAGTTAACACCATTCCTAACAATTTCAAGACCTCAAAATGGATTAATTTTATTCAAAATTCATCCCTATTCACATTCCAAGTGATATAAATCATCACCCAATCCATTTCATGCTCCAACCAACTCAATCTTTCAACAAAAGCAGTTCTGTCTTAAAAAGCCAAAAATATTCTTTTCCACAAACTGACTTGGAAAATATATCAAATATCATCATCTTGAGACAAAAATTATATCAATGGAAATATATTTGAATTACATTTCCAATACAACTTGAATCACCTCCTAAATCCACCAGTAGCTCCCGCAATGTCCATTTTACTGAAGATTGCTTCTTACTGCCCCAAAACTACCCTTTGATCAGTCAACATAAATGAGGCACAATTTACCATTTAAATTAATCAAAAAGATATGAAACCTCTTTGTACATCAAGAAAAACTAACATAAATCACACAATATCCATTTAGTTTGCAATTTTTGTAGACAACCTTGTCCCAAACTGAACTTCTTCAGAAACTGACTTGTTTGAGTAGGGTCCACTCATCACCATAACCTATATCATACATTTATAGAAATATGGAGGATTCCTCTACATTTTACAATCATCATTCATGCACTTTGGGAAGTAATTTTTTCCACTTAGGAAACAAATATCTCAAACCACTTTCAAGTTGGGTTTCAAACTCATAACAAGTTGTTTACCTTCTAAACATTTGTTCATAAAAATATGACGATGAAATGACCTAATTAATTTTTTTGAAACATTCTAAACTCAATGTAGAAACATCCCTGAAATCCATAATGTCCCATGCAAAGCACAAAATTCAGGGTGAGCATTAGGAGACTTAATTCAAGCTAGAAATGCTCTTCTTCTTGACCTTGTTTCACCAAAACTAACATATTTTGAAAAAATATAATCATGGAAACCCAAAATTTTCCCACAACACAAGAAACACCATACTAATATCTCTAATCATCATCATGTCATAAATAGCTCTCAATAATTCCAACCACTAAGACTTGTATAACTATCCCTTAGGGTTTTGCACTATATAATCTAGGGTCAACTATAATAACCTCATAACTCATCATTAAAAAATATGCAAAAGGACCTATAATACCTAGTACATCATAAATAAACTACCTATGTGCATCTATGAGCTTATATAGCTCCATAATTCAACCTCATACCTTCTAGCATCCATACCTGCTCCAAATGAACACCTGAAACATGGTCACCAACCTGTATCTGCACCCTGAAGCTCATGTGAGTTCCCACAAACTCTATAATAATGTCCATAATCATGTAAAAATTATTATCAAGCCAAAAATAAGATCTAACCTTCATTCACTGTCACCTAGGCTAGCTAGATCACTTGATTGGGCTTGCGATAACAAACCATCCTCACTTTGAATCAGCTGCGAATCATGAATACCTCATAATCATCATGTCATCATCATCCTCAACATGATATGACCCTAATCCGTCATCCAATTCATAATTAATGAGGTTTTTCATCAATGAAAATGCCTATACAATAATATGCCAACAATGAACGTGACAAAGAGGGAAATGAAGAAGCTAAGTTTATACCCTGAAAAGACTAGAAGAAAAGATGTTGTAGGGACACTAGTTCCAAGATCATAAAATAAAACACATGGTTGTCAATTCCTATTGTGATAGCTCATGTTTGAAAATATCTCAGGTCTCATTTTTCCATAAATATCTCACACAATTCAAATCCAACATGTTCCAGGTCATCTTCCACCCATAATCATCCCACATTGTAGACACCTAAATTCGGTATCTATCCCTCAATCGCCCATGTGCACATATTAATTTTACTTGTCCCCCTTATTTAATTAAATGTCCTCTTTAAAATTGATTCCTATTAGTGAATTAAATGCCCATCACCTTTAAATCCTATTTAATTAACATTAATTAATTAACTAATTAACTAACTAATCCTCATCCATGTCCTAACAAAATTTCCAGTCTGGAATGCTTTCATTCCAAATATACATCCATGATTTTCCCTATGCTTTCTCTAACCTATCTCTATTTCCAACTCATCTACACCTCTTCCCACCTAATGCTTTAAAGCATTCATCTAACTCCTAAAAAAACAAGAAATCCCACAAAAGCACAAAAGCGAAATTCATTGGGGAAACTTCCCCCGCAATATTCGGTGACCTAGCCTGTCAACGCCAACCCTATAAATCTAAGTGCTTTATTTATATTCCTCATTGAATGCATGTGAATCCCCAATCTTCCTTACGCAACCTATAAACAATCCCTCGTGCTTAAACATTCCGTAATCCATTACGACTCCTCATACCTTCTTGGAACATGCATGCACTAATTGTGATCAAACTTTGTGAGATTGTTTTCATTTTGTATTGCTTTAGTTATCTTTTTATAACATTATCTTGGTATTTCTTCAATCTAATCTCTTGCAAGTTCAAACCATCAACAACAGATCACAACTTCATCATCAACCTTCCTTTTCAAATCCATACTTACAAGTTGTTCTTCCAAATTTCCTTTCCTTGGCTTTATCCAACTCTGTCATAGTCACCGTCGACCACTGACGGTTCTTTATCAACTCAAATTTCTACGTAATCTTTGCTTCCTATTCTAGAATCATCTCCTATGTCTGCATGAGATATGTTCCCTTGCCTATTTTCTCTAACCCTTATTCAATTCCTCTATTACATTAAAATTAGCCTTTCGCACCCCAATTTCCATTGACCAGGTCCTGAATCCCAATCCTTCCTCCTAATCCTTGAATTTTTTCATTTTTCTAGTTTCTTTTCCTTCAAGTTCCTTTTGTGGGCTGACTCCATCATCTCCGTGAGGATTCTATAGCTTCCAAATTGCACTCAAATTCTACACAACCTGCATATTTCTCTCACATTCTAGATCTGCCCTCCTGTGTCATCATCGACCTTCCTATACACAATATAGGTCGTCATCGACCCAAAACAGTACAATTAATCTACATGTTATTTCAATCATCTTATTATTACATCAATCCTAATTGTTTTAAGATTATGTAAATATCTCGGTTTGCATACTTTCATTTTACTTTTACTTTATATCACTTTTGTATATCAACAGGGGTTGGCATGCACCGAGGAAGTTAACACTTCTCGGGTCCGCTTGTCGAGTAACCCCGCCCAATCCATCTAATCAATATCATTTTTGTATTATTCATAGGTTTCATCTAATTGGCAATAGCAAGGATCATTCATCCATCTTGCACCCGTATCACGTTATATCCGAGGTAACGTAAACCCTCCATCATTTCCGAGTTTGCTAGTTTCTTTAGTAGATATTGCATTAACCTCATTAATAATGAGAAACTTGGTAAACATTCCTAGCATGCTAGGGGGGGACCCTTTAGGCAATCTCTTACATTTATTACTTTTGTCTTTGCTTCTTCTGTCTTCTACTAATACTACAGTTTGAGGCTCCACTTTATTGTTTACTTCTTATGGGTTCGTGTCTTGGATTTCTCATTGCTCAAGAAGTGCGAGATAAATAAGAAAAGCTCTCTCGAGGTATTCCTCACTTTTCCCTATTTTTCTCCTTTTTACATTATAATTTCCCATTCCTATCTATGTCCTCATCGAATATCACGCTTCATTTTTATTTAAAAAGAACATTATTTTTACATATTTCTTGCTCACATAGCTTAAATAGGGGTTTAACCTTCTACATCCCACACTTTATCACACACAACCTTAAACCTCACAAATCAAATTAACACATCAAAACATCCTCTCACTCGGTTAACTGATTGGGATTTCATCACCCAACAGAAACTACCTTAGACATTCTCCACCATAACAAACCTGAAACCAGATGTAGTTGTCCTTCTCCTAGGCTCCTTATTATCCATCCCTTTTCTTTTCATACTTTCTTAAATAAATTAATAACATAAAAAGAATTGTCTGCTTGACTTGTTTTGGTAAAAATATTTTCATGCCCGTAGTCACTCGTTTAACAACCAAGAGAATGGAACAAAACTTTACTTCAAACGAATCCTTATCTCAACAAATTTTCTATAATAGTTACCTCATATGTTCCCTTGATTACCTCTTTCATGAGCACTCAACCTCTTATCGACGTCTCTCACCTAGAACCCCTTGTTCACACTACAACTTTAGGTGATACTAACCCATTCTTATACCATTAATCTATCCCATCTAGAACAACTACTCCACCATCCATTTGATTAGAGTCCTTTGGACCTCCTAAGGTCCCTCTCAATGATACCATGTTCTAAGAGCTTCTAGATGCCAATCCAACTGGCACTCCAATATTATCCCGTAGGAGATTAACCCAAATTCCCCGGATGGTCCATCGCTCCAACAACTTTATTTTTATATGACCAATCTCCAAAATACCCAGTTTATAGCTAATGAGCTTTCTATAGGTCACCTTGCTTCCTCTTCCACCAATCCCTCATCTCATAAAATACCCAGATAATCATGCCTATTCCTCACAATCTCCCACTAATCAACATGTTAATCAACATTACTCTCCCCCTTACCTCTTCAATTTTTATTTGCACTAGTGTCCCTAGTCAATATTCCCAAACATCATATCCCCTATTCGGACAATGATGATCTTCTCACATCTAGCATGCCTATAAATACTTCTCAACCCCCTTTCACGGGTGCTTTACATTATTCAACATCTAACCCCTTTCAACAATAGTTTCAACCTATTCATACCCATATTCCTACTCAACACTTGCCACAAGATATCCTACCAATCCCAATAGTCCTACATGTTCCCATCTCCCAAAGAGAAAACTTTCAATAAACACCCTTCCAATTACATCCCATGGTTTACACTCACCCCCAAAAATTCCTCAAACACCCACACATCCGCAAGTTCATCAAAAAATTCATCCAACCACTTCTTACATGTAGCCACCACCTCTCATCCCCCAACAGACTCTTTCAAATGATCCCATGCATGCCCTTGTGAATAGGTTAGCTAACCTTGAGGCCACTACTTTAGGAACCAAGGTCTCATTATCATATGAGAAAATATGTAACGAGCCTATTCACCCATCCATACCAATTAAACCATATCCTCTACACTGGGAATTACCAAAATTTCCAATTTTAACAAAAAGAGGATCCATAACAACATCTTTGTGCATTTAAACATGCATGTTATCTTATTGCACATAATCATGACTTGATGCTCTGCACTTTCCCCATGTCCTTGGCTAGTCCCGCATTGGACTGGTACAATAGTATCCCTCAATATTCAATATTTTCCTTCTCCCAACTTGCACAGTTATTTCTAGAACACTTTTTGATAAACACTGCGTGAAAAATAACTATCAATTATCTATACGCCATTTGAAAATTTGAAGACAATTCCATTATATATTTTGTCGCAAAATGGTGTGTCATTATAATCCAATTATCCTTCCCCGCTTCCACAAGTTCATCTCATCAAGATCTTATCACATTCATGTTTGAAGCATATATCTTCTACTTTATAAATCCAATTGTTATGAACCTTTGACAAGTCCTTAACCATGGCCTGCAAACTTGAAACATGCACCCTCAAGCAGGGCCATTTAAAATTGGATTCAAATAAACCCAAACATGAATTTACTAAATAATCCAAATCAAATAATAAATCAAAGGTAGTGGTCAACGTTGTAGTTGTTAAATCATCTCCCACATCTACATATATCACATGGACTCAACAACAAGTCACTCGAACAACGCCTAACTACACTCCCCTCATAGATTTTTACAATACAATATTTGACAAGATAATGACAGAAACATTATCAAACTTCCTCCTATTTGACCAGTTTATGAGTCAAGACCGAAACTTGTGTGGTATCGTGAAGACCATTATTACAAGTATCACCAAGTTTGAGGCCATGACATAGAAAGATGTCATACTTTCAAGGATTTGGTCCAAAGACTCATTGATCAAGGTGATCTTCAAGTCAAAAATCCAAACACTTCACCCAATCAACCACTTGACATCTTTAAACAACCTTTCCCAAATCATACACCAACAAGCCAAGCTACCACTTCTACTACAACCCAAGTGTCAAATGTTCATACTATAAATACCTTGAATACTACTGATCAGGAACCTATCCCATCCACAACTTCCCATCCTTCATCATCGATCACATCCATTCCCTTTGATATCCTTGCTACATCTGTTATACCTACACTTGTCTCAACATCCACTCCCGCATCTACGAATACTAGAACCCCATTAGCGAATATATCATTTATGCCCCTAGATTCATTCATGAAGTAACCATTTCAAACTATTTCCATATCCATCATTAGTCATGCATCAAATTCTTTACCTATTATATACACCTCATCATTTACTTCATCCACTCCAGTAGGCTTGACCACCTCACCTATGTCTATTCCACCTTTTCCCATCATATCGCTTATAGAACCTATACCAGTTCTTCCTCCCACTCTCTTACCCATATCAAATGTTGTGGTTACATCTACACCACCTTCTTTCTTCACCCCAACTTCATCATTTGAGAAATTCTTAAAATCAATTTACCTTGCAATGATATCAAATGTTCCTTTCATGTTATCAACACAATCCCTCCATCCCCACCTTCCGTAGATCGCCTCAAACAAATGTTGTTTCTTGTACCCGATCCAACCATGGTATTACCATGTGAACCCCCAATGAATGTTGTCATTAATCTTCCCGAGGATGAATCTTCACATACAAGATCTATAGCCCCTCCTAGGGTTAAAGCATACAATTGAAAATCGTTTGTTTCATAACCACAAAAATTTTAGCCCGCCAATCCAATATCATTCAACACTAAAACACAAAACAACATCAAAACTAAATTCAAATCACCAAAACATCAATATACTCGTGTTCTATCCCAAACATCCAAAATATCTCACAAGGAATTTTCAAGAAATTTAGTTGGATCATATACAAAAATCTTCCAACACTTACTACAAACCTCTGCAATCACACTTCCACCTATCAAGGCCTTTGACCCAAAAGGAAATAAGCCTTTATGGTTCAATTCCAACCTTATGTGTGCCTTTCATCATACCCATGGGCATGATACTAAGCATTATAGAGCACTCCAAGACATTATTCATAAACTCATTGAAGAGGGAAGACTTCTTGGGATGAGTCAATCCTTTCCTTCCACATCTAGTCTGACATCTGCTATTTCACCTTTAGGAGATGACTCATCCAATGATGGTCCTCCTTTGATCATTAATGTAGTTTGGGTAACCACTCGATCCGACCCCTATGAGCCCAAGTCAACCTCGAACCAAAATCCAAGACCTTCATCGCCATTCCTCCTCCTAAGGAGTTGGCCACATCATCGAAACCAAAGGTTTCTGTTTTAGCAGCTCCTAAGCCTATTGAACAAAGTATCATTAGACAGCTTCATTAGGCCCCAATCAAGATATCACTCTATGAGCTCATCCAGATCTTTCCAGATCATAGATAATATCTTATTGAAGCCTTAAATCGCATTCTGATATCTCGATGATGAAGCTTAACCCTTCGCATCTCTCGTAAGAGCACTCACTACTTCTACTATTGCTATATCATTCGATGAAACTGAAATTACAGACATCCCACTAGAAGAACATGATCTTCCCCTCTTTATTATAGTTAGGATCAATGATACATTCATTTAGTAGTCCATGATCGATAGTGGGGCGATCATTAATATCATTCCTTCGCATAATTTTGACCAACTTAAGATCCCAAAGGAATATGTCACCCAGACACCCATGGTTCTTCGTGCTTTTATTGATGTCATTGTTCTGCCTTGGAAACAGTGGTTCTCCCTATCTATTTTGGAGATAATCTCATCCATGAGATCTTCTACATCATTGAGGAGAATTTCAATACAATTTTCTCTTTAGATGACCATGGATCTCGCTTATACGTTGCATTCTCTCTACACTTCATCGTTCCCTTAAATATGAGCATGAGGGAGTGATTTTCACACTTCATGGGAAGCTCCTCACTTCCAAGGGTGTAACATGACTTATAAACCAAATGACATAATCCTTCCTAAGGAAGATTCATCTACACCATCCACCAGCTTAGCCATTCCCTCATCCAAACTCCCTAACAAGGACTCCCTAAATGATGTAATGGACAAAATTACAATGGGGGAGTACCACCTTCTCACACTCAACACCCTTCCCACTCCTCACCGTATTGGTAGACCCGATAAGGTGCCTATGTACCAACCGGACATAAGAGATTTTGTTCCTTTCACCGCACCACGTCTTCGCACCAATCTCATATATGGTGGTTTTGATACCCCGTCTTCCCACATCAATGATATTCCACATTACATGATTTATACTTGTGGCTTTAGATTTCTCAACAACCCATCTTTTTCCTATACCTATCTCCATCGTTGCACATGGAAAGGATCTAGCCTAGCCCGTTATGAGCATGGCTCACGTGGCCTTATTCCTGATCAATGTCACAAACCTTATGAAAATTCCATGCTAGGATACTGGGAGTAGTCCCCTAACCCCATTCTACCATCTCAGATACTCATGGACATGCCTTCTACATATTTTCCAACTTTTTAAGATGTGGACATACCACCTCTACCTTCTCCATCTTTTCCAACCCTCGAAGACATGGACATGTTTTCTCTACCTTCGCCATCTCTTCTGACTCCTCGAAGACATGAACATATCTTCCCTACCGCTCTTGAAGACATGGAAATGGATGACACCATTTCTATTACTTCGAAATTTTTTTGTCTCCACCATAACTTTAGGACCAATCACCTATTAGTGTGACAATAAGACTAGGTCCCTTCCTCTTTGTTATCCAAAGTTTATACCATTTACGTCCTTGAATGTGCTAACGATGATGGAATTATTTCCCACATGGGGAAGAAGATTCTTATCTTCAAAGACCTTATCATCTCGACTCACCTTATCTTCTTAACAAATCCACCATTTATGTCAATATTGGGACCCCTCAAGAGCCTCACATTCTCAAAGTGGGCCAATACCTTGATCAATATGAGCTAGAATCTTTCACTACTTTCCTCTCCCATCGTAGCCAAGAATTTTCAAATTCACATTTAGATATACTAGATCTAGACCCTTCTATCATCATTCACAATATCAACACCTATCCCAATGTTAAATTGGTAAAGTAGAATCTTCACCGCATGAACCCTCGTTTTCCCTCCTTGTTAAAGAAGAGTTATAGTGCCTTCTATCCACTAATTTCATCATTCCCATTGACTATCCCCAATGGGTTTCTAATATCCATGTCGCTAAAGCTTTGGGAAAGTTGTGCATATGCACCGATTTTCTAGATCTTAATCTCTCTTCCCTAAGGATGACTTCCCTCTTCCGAACATTGATCAACTTGTGGATCTTACTACAGGTCATGAGATGCTTTCTCTCATTGACGGCGGTTTCTCGATTACAATCAAATTCCCACCACACCCGGAAGATCAACTCAAAACCTTCTTTATTACTCCTTGGGGACCTTTTACCTTCTCATCATGCCCATCGGTTTAAAAAATGATGGTTCTACTTATCGAGTGGGCTATGAATTATATCTTTCATGATCTATTGATTGGGGATATTTGAATCCTAACTATGTAATGTGCATAAGATCAAGGCACACAAATAAGGGGCATGCGTAAGTTTAGCAGAAGAAGGGTGCACCATAGGAAGTCAAAGTTTGAATATTTAGCCATTTTGCATGGATGGGATAGGAATAGATTGGGTGCAGAGCACGTCTAGTTGGAAGACTTGGAGACTAAGCAAAGTCTATTTTGGAGAAGTGGAAGATCAAACGACATGCACAGTTTGGGGCTAATAATAGGAATAGATCTATAGTTATTATTAGGTAATCTCTTATTAGCGAGCTTGCATGCTCTTGGAGTTTATTTTGTGTCGGAACATGGTTATTCTTAGAATGCAACCTATTTTTGAGAGTACATTAGTAGTGAAGGGAAAGTCCCCACTACCTATAAATATGTATTGATTTTCATAGTTTGATAGAGACAACTTATAGTAAGGTTATGTTGTTGGTTTAAGGGTGCGCATGACCTATGATGATACTCTTGTGTATGTATTTAGCTTCTATGTTTTACAGTGAATTAATAAAATGGATCTATGTGGTTGGATACTAGTTATTGACTCATCTCACATTCTTGGATCTTTCATGGTAAATTTGATCTTGATTCTTGTTTAGTTCAATCTTGCATATGGTTGTGATCTAGATCTAGTTTATGTTATGATTTATACTTGATTGCTTGTTATGGATCTGGAATACTTGTGTGATCATGCTAACTCTTTGAGAAAGCTGTCATAAAAGAGGAACCTGGTACACTTACGCATTTTGGGTGAGCACTCGTGTCTTCCTGAGTGATGTGCTTTAACACACCTTGGGCTTTTAGTTAAATAAAAGACTACATTTTTGTTCTATTTTTGGGACATATTTTCAAGTTACTGCAAGGATGTTTCATGATGAAGATGTATCGGTTGACTTTGGCCAACATTGAAAGTTGGATTGATGATATAGAGGAAGATTCTACTCATAGATTTAACATTGGACCTGAATTTGATGCGCGCATGTGGGTTGAATAACATTTGTATCATGATCTCTATGATATGTTTTTAGATTTTTTCCCATAGATTTTTATGAGTGGATGGTACCACATGCATCGAAGAGAAATTGGAGGTATAAAACAATTGTGTGGACACAAGAAGATTACCAGAACCTGCATGATGTTGATTCAACTTGGAAATGTGTTGTAGATCATTGGTGGAGTGGTTTTTGCATAATTATACATTGGAGTATGTTGTTTCTAATTATTCTTTTCTAGAGGTTGTTGAGTTATAGTTCTTGCGTGAACCCAGAGGATCCTATTTGTGTGTTATCCCTTTAGCGATTAAGATCTTGATTATAACTCTAGATTTAGAAGAACATCCTATGGTTAGCTAAACCCCATCGCGTGGGGGTAGGAGAAGGTGTGGTGAAATATGTCATACCCGGAAGTAGAAAGACAAAGATAGGAAAGGAAGCTTAATTATAATGAAGCACGCGAGAGGAAATTGATGAAAATATGTAACATTGAGGAGTATTTGGAGTTGTGGAGAGAGATGGCTCAGGAAGGATTTGGGGCTCACGTGGAAGATGTGGAGCCAAATCATTTAGTTCTTCCATTGTTAGGAAAACGTGGTAGATGATCCCCCTTAGACTATGATGAGAGAGTGTCCGAGGAAGAGAAATTAAGATCCATGGGTGCGTATTGGATCCAACTTGGTGACCTATCCCTTACGCTTGGTGTTCCAACCTGGAGATAGTTGTTGAGAATCAAGATAGTGTAGGTACTTGATGTGATAATAGGTAGCTTTCATTTTCCTTTGAATACAAGAGTTTCTAATATGGATACATATTCTTCTTTGTTTGGTGGCCCTATTGGCGATATATGTCCATCGTGTCTTCGGGGAAGAACATGGGTGCGCAGAATGTTAATAATATGTATGGAAGTAGAAAAACTTCACATACAGTTGGGGTCCAATTTAGTACAAATCTGTTAGGACACAAGGCATCACATCCTCTAGCCCGGTGCCTATATGTACCCAAAATTGTAAGGTACAAATGACCACCGAGCGATGTTACACATACCCCAATGATGATACAGTCTCCTCGCAAGGTGTTCGGATCCGTAAAATCTCTCCAAGTGTGCGTTAACATCCCGCATACCCTGCTTAGCCTCTGCATGCTCTGTTTTACTCTTCCCCCCTCTTTTCCTTTGCTTTTGGTCTTCAAAGTGATGAAACCTCTTCCCCGCTCAAGGTGGTGGTCCTTCACGTGTTTTCCAAAGACGCTTCTTTTTAACATGACTCACATAAATTTTAAACTTTTACCAACCTTTTCATCTATTTTTGCTTGTATTTATGATTCTGGTTCCCTGTAATAGTGTTTCTCCATTGTTTATTGTAAAAGAGTTCAAATTGGATTTCACCTTTGGGTAAATGGGAATTCTATAAATAGCTGGTTTGATTACAAGCAAATGGCCCCTCAAAATTACCTCTCATCCTCTCATTTCAATAGTTTAGTCTTTCAGTTCTTGTTTAGGAATTCAATAGTTTTCATTTTTGTATGCATAGTTAGTCTTATTTTGTTGTTTAGAAGCCACATGATCTTCTTGTTCTAGTGTTATTACTATTTCATACAATCAATTGAGATAGGATAGTTTCATTTTCAGATCTGAAGCCATTAGAGTTACAGGTTTTGTTCGTCAAGAAGGATAGTTTCAGGTTCTAGATGTTTTGTGTTGCATGAATCACAATAAATCCCGCTAGGAATTACATAAGCCAAGCTCTATTCTCTTGCACTATCCCTCTCCTACTCACATCGTATTCAGTCTACATCCAAAGTTGCCATTGTTCCAATACCTATTTTTGTTGACACTAGCATTACACGCTTTTTTGGATTCACGTGAGCACAAAGGAATGAGGAGACCACACTGAGGGGACAAAGCCACACACAATCAGATTCGCCATTGTTCTGCAAAATCCAGGTTTAAGCTATCAAAGTTCTAAGTTAAAATATATCAAATAGTGTAGTGAATCATTTCATTTCAGTTAATCTCACTTTCGATATTATTGGGGAAGTTGTGGGGTTGATAGTTTCTGAGAAACTATGATTCATTCCTCACTTCTGAGGTAAGATCGAGGGTCTTTCAAATAGATTAGATCAGTCATTTGGTTATTTAGAATAGATTCACAATTGCGTACAGCGAGGTAGCTACACTCGGCTATTTTTCTTGTTTCAAATTCAATTATTAGCTTAGTTGTCATTTTCTAGCTATTGAATAATTGATCTTTCAATTCTATTAAGTAGTTGTTATCTTAATTCTGTTAAACATTCTGTCAAAAATACAAAAAAATAGAGAATTTATATATGTTGTAGATATACTTTACATAATTAGCTTGCTTTGCTTTAGTTAGATTTATATTATTTCTTTTGTATGACAATCACGGGACCTAGGGAGCCCAAAGAATACGTATTCGAGCCAATCATGCCTCAACCCAATCTTGTTACAGCAATAACTGACATAGACCAAAATCTCGAATTCAGGTCTTCTCGAACAACAACAGACCTACAAGAAATCAGCTCACAGTTAAGAGGATTAAACATAGAAGACGACAAAGTGCATACGTTTTGGTCAAACCATCCAAACCACAGATTACCCTAGATAAATATCCAGATGACTGTAAAAGGGCTTGAAAGAGAGAAACTTTCGGTTGTGATCCTTTATTCCCACAGCCAGATGCATGAGACATTCTCATTGACATAGACACTAGCTTAAGAATTCAAGTTGCTAGAATGCCTATAAGGTACTCTGAGAAGATTGCGTAACTTTTAGCTCTAAACATAGAGGCCAAAAAGGCATATGACTACTAGATATCAAAGATTAGAGATTGATTCTGCACATGACCATAGGAGGCCCACAATGACCACGAACCTACGGTTGTGATCCACAGGTCCCACAACCCAACGGGCCCACAGTCAATCAGACATTGATGTTGATTTATGCACATTAGTATTCAGATCCTCTCCACTTCCACCAATCATTATCGCACAACTATCCTCACTAGACATAGCAGCTAATCAAGCTAAGGATTTCTAGACTAGACCAGAGAATCACCCATAGAATTCTCCGTATGTCCATCATCCATTTGTCATGACCCTATCAGGAGATATCTACAAAGCACCCACAAAGTTTATCTTCCACGTATTCCGCAACCTATAGATCAGATCACGCTGGATCTCGATATTTATTGGAGCCTTCGAGCAATCATCCTCGCCAAACGATCTATCACGCCAGTTCAGGTTAGGAAGGCCTTCTTTGCCTTAGATTCACAGATTCCATTAGTGCGCGTCGAAGACATAAGATTTCCTAACTAGTTTGTCTGCGCCCCATGTATATTCCATCCCCACCGGCTGTCTCGGCACGACCTCAAGAGGTCGGGTGCGAGGAAGAGTTACTTGTAGATTCCCATGCTCGCTTGTCACTTTTCCATCGTACGGTGCCCTACTACAGGAGGAGAGTTATGTGGTTTGAGGTCTAGTGGATCTAGTGGTTCTAGAGGTGGGGAGAATACTCGGGAGGTAATATAGGTTTTGGATCTGGTGGGCATGGTCCACACCAACCCCATCAAGTTTATTATGAGATGTCTCTTCACCTACCATAATACGGATGGATTGAGGATGTATCCGATCACACGCATATGTGTGAGATATTATGGTGTGTTAAGGGAATTACAGCTCCAGAGCATAAGTTAAGTTAGTTTTCTACTACTTTGCAAGGGTGTGCATATAGCTGGTACAAGAAGTATGATCCAAACTAGACTTGTGTAAACTATACCACATTTTGTGATGTTTTCTTAATTGAGTTCCATATACCTGAGTTTGAAGAAAAGAGCATTAGTGCTGTTGAAGGACATTAAGAAAGACATGGCTGAAATTATAAAGGAGTATTATGCACGGTTTAAGACTCTATTGTCCAAGTTGTCTTATGTTATCCATCCTAGCCAACATGCTAGGAGGTTTTTTGGAGGCTTGAATCACACCTTTCGAAGGGATCTCTCACATTAAACCTTTATAGATCTACACGATGCACTTGAGGCATATCTATGTGTTGAGGCAGTTGGAAGCATAGACACTAGTGTAAGCCCACTCTTGGAGGCGCAGATTACATCCATGGCAAAATAATTGGAAAATTTGTCACCAATTCAACTCATGAGATGCACAAAGTGGTATTCGGTGTATGGATTATGAGGTGGAAGGACATACTAAAGATAACTTCCCTCATAAATCATTACGCACCATGATGCTAGATTGTGAGAGTTGTCATTTAGATCATGATTATAGTAGGTGCCCCTGTTGTAGCACACGATAACAAATAATTTGTCTTGTTATCGTAAAATTTTAAGCCTTCCACTCATGATACAGAGAATTACAAATTGATTAATCATATTCATGATGTCATTGAAACTGGTGTATGTCAGACTAGTGTTGCAAACAATTCTAAGGAATAAGGTGAACATCATAATCATAACCATAATGGAGGGCGTTTCGATGGAGGTGGTAGAGGTTACCTCAAATGATTCATAGGTCAAGGTCGTGGAGGTGGAGGAGCTGAATTCCCATGAGGAACTTGTTTCACGTGTAGATCCCCTAATCATTATAGGCACGAATTCCCTCAGAACATTATTTTCTCTTGGTGCGGAAATAATCACAAGTTTGAGGAATGCCCAGATTTGTATGAGCATATGAAAAATTAGCACAAACAATATAAGGGCATCAAAATGGTTAGATTATAACACAATGTGGAAGATTAGTGGATGTCGAAGTTAGCACTGACCACGAGGTGATACCTCATGTTAGTGACTACATGCGTTGAGGTTTCACACGTGTGTGATAATCCAAAGAAGAAACCTATTATTACAAAACATGAGGTATTGCATGCAAAGTATCCAGATCCTACTCAGAAGGAAGTATATCAGGAAACTATGGAGGTTATCGGAGCTTGCAGGGTGAGATACTGATGCTTAAAAGAGAAGTCATAGAAGGCTGGAGAAATCTAAAATAGTTGAGCTTCCTCAAAAATATGTTGATGAATTGAAGGAGGTTTTTAAGATTCTACGCCAAGAAAACATCATTCGTTTGTTAGGGGAGTGGTTAAGGGAGAAGATATCACTAGCACTAAGTGCGAGAGAAAGATATTACATGCAAACTTACCACCTCACAATCTTGAGTAGACAAAGAGATCACATTGAATGAAGTTGTTGATGGATGGTTGTTGAGTAATATACTTGATTTATACAAGTGCATAAGTAAATTTACTCACTTTGGACACATGGAATCGATGGGGAGGCCACGCATTACAACCATCTTAAGATTTTTTGTATATGGAAAACATGACTAAAGCCATGCCCATTGGACTATTGAAGGATGCCACTACTTAGTATACAAGGGGCCAAGTTCACTCGGGAATTTGAGGTTTTTGCACTTGTAGAAGTAGATAGTTTTCCATCTTTGATGCCATTAGTGCTACGTGAACAATGCTGAATTGTGCTTCAACAAAGGAAATATCATTTTTAGAACAAATAAGAGCGAATGATCATTCCTTTGACATGATCTAAAAATTACACCTTATGTAGAACCTTTGAGTGAAGAGGATTTGTACAATCTATGAGTGATACAAATAGTGTTGCATGTTCCAATCAAGGCGCAAGGGACTTATGAAATGGTTGGGTGTGAAATGAAAATTACAAGAATATTCATAGTTAGGTCACATTATGTTAGGCACTTAGGTAGTAACCAGGTACCAAGGTACATTGGCGAAGGAATCCTGATGTGTTTTTATGTGCCATGGAATCCCAATGGATAGATCAAGTGGAGAGAAGGAATATGTTTGTATATACCTTATGTAGGATAGTAGTGCACTCGATGGATTGTACACAGAGATAGTCTTTTAGAGTGGAGAGAAGTGAGAATCACCTTCTCTACTAGATTTCTTTGGAGCAATGCACCTACCAAGACATGTAAATTTCATGAGAATTATTCTACTTCGCACCACGTTTAGAAGCATGAGAAACTCGGACGAGGGGTAAGAGGCCTTGCCACCTTCACTACAAGTGCATAAGTTTTACTTCACTTTGTGCGCTTGTATGCGTGTATGGTATGTTTATGCAGAATTAAATTGAGAGATGGGGAATTGGTATGAATTGACTGTAGGTATAATTCAGACCTTTGACTATTTTTCTACTAAACCATCGGTGAATGAGGCATTATAGATTATGAAGCACTTAACTATGGGAGATAGTGCAAAGGCTGAGGAGCTTATTCAAGAATTACTAGGTGAGTCAGATCTAGAGGTGCACTTTGAAGAAGGAGAGATAGATGAAGAGAAGCTTGGGCACACTTGGTTAGAAAAAGAAAAAGGTAAATGGTTTACATGATTGATGATGAGGAAGTGGAGAATTTGGATGTTGATCATATTGTGGGTACACGTGAGGTCTTAAATAGTGTAGATGAGAAGGTGTGTGCATATCATGAGCCTATGAAAACAAATAAGGTTAACATTGGGATAGATGCTAAACCTAAGGAAGCCATCATTAGTGATTATTGGTTTGACTTAGAGGTTGCAAAGATAATTGAGTTGTTGTGTGACTTCCAAGACTTATTTCCTAGAGGATATCATGATTTGAAATTGGTACATCAATATTCGGGTGAGATGAGGATCAAGTTAAAGGAACGTGCACACCCAGTTAGGAAGAGGCCTTACAAGATGAATCCTAATATGCCTGTCAAGGTAAAGGAAGAGATTGATAAAATGTTGAAGTTTGGAATCATCGAGCCCATTTAGGAGTCAAAGTGTGCTATCCTTATAGTGATAAGTATCAATAAAGATGATAGGATAAGGATATGTGTGGACAATAGGGAGTTGAATGTTGCATGTGTAATAGATCCATTTCCCACACCATTTACTGAGGAAATATTGGAAGGTGTTGCAGGGTGCGAGATCTACTCCTTTACTGATAGATTTTCTAGATATCATCAAGTGCGTATTGTTAAAGAATATCAAGAAAAGACAACTTTCACCACTTAGTGGGGAATTTTTGCATACAAAGTTATGCCTTTTGGATTGAAGAATGCCCCTACAATATTTTCACGTATTGTGGTGCAAGCATTCTAGGACTTTATTCATAAATTTTTACATGTTTACTTGGATGATTAGACAGTTTATGGGCTAGTAAAAGATCATTGTGATAATTTAAGACTTATGTTTGAGAGGTGTCGGTAGTTAAGAATCTCCCTAAACATCAAGAAGTTTGTATTTGCTACACCCTTTGGAACTCTGTTGGGACATATCATATGTAAAGAAGGCTTGTTGGTAGATCCTGCTAAGGTTGTTGTCATTTTGGGCTTAGAGGAACCTACTAACCAGAGTGAGGTGCGCAAATTCTTGGGGCACACAAGTTATTACAGAATTTTATCAAATGTTATGCTATGATTATGGCACCCTTAGAGGAATTATTGAAGAGTAAGGGAAAAATCCATTAGGGTGAGGTGCAATAGTGTATGTTTGAGACATTAAAGGAAAGGCTTACTTCGTGCCCATTCTACGCTTTCCTTTATGGACCAAACCATTCCATGTACATGTGGACACCTCTAGCATGGCCATTAACACAACATTAGCCCATCCTAGAGATGGTATTGTTGATCATCCTATTTTCTTTGCAAGAAAGAAATTAACCCTAGCTTTGAAAAGAATTATACAACTACGAAGTGCGAAGCATTGTCCATGATTTATGCGTTGCACAAGTTTAGGAAATATATGTTAGAAAATCCATTCATATTTTATACAGATCACATGGCACATAAGTATATGGTCAATAAGTCAATTTTGCAAGGATGCATATGCGGGGGATTCTCTTGTTCCATAGTTTTACTTTACAATAGTGGTGAAGCCATGCAAAAGTAACTTAGGACCAGATCATTTGTCCATGGTTAATTCAGTGAGGACGCACCAAAATTGATGACATAATGTCGGATGCACAATTATTCGATTGAATCACATGCCTCTCGACTTTAGAGGATATTGTTGTATTCATGCGTATAAGTGTGGCACCTAAAGGGATGAAGGATTTGGAGAAGAAACAACTTGCTATATGTGTTGTGCCTTACATGTTAATTAGTGGATATTTATAAAAATTAGGGTGGGATGAAATTTTTTGTTGATGTGTACTTGAGAATGATCATACTTGCCATTATGGAGGAAGATCATGGTGGGATTACAGGTAGGCATTATGTAGGAAATGTTACCATGCGTAAGATTTTGTTAGTAGGCCTTTCATGGGAAATGATTTACAAGGATTGTATAGAATATTGTAAGGCTGTGACCATTGTCAACACCTTGGAAATCCTGGGCATAGAGATGAGATGCCTTTGAGGCCTATTTCTAGTGCATAACCTTTTAAAAAGTGGGAAATTGACTTTGTGGGTCCTATTTCCCACCCATGCACAAAGGACAGATTGTGTTATATTATAACCTGTACAGATTATCTTACAAGGTGGGAAGAAGAAGTGCCTACAAATGATTACACGAAAACTACGACAACAAGGTTTTTTGGGAGAACATAATTAATAGGTATGGATGTTCACTAAGTCTGAAAAGTGATAGGGGAACTCAATTTCTTAATGAGACCATCAAGATACTATTGATAGAATTTATGGTAGCACACCATAAGACAACACCTTATCAACCGCAGGCCAATGGAACTGCTGAGGCTTTCAACAAGATATTGGGACATGTATTGACAAATATTTTTGATGTTGGAAGAAAGGATTGGGATGATAAAGTCTCTGTCGTACTTTGGAAATATAGGACAATGTATAAGAGGTTAAATAAGGCCACACGCTTTTAGTTGGTGTTTGGTGTAGAGGTTGTTTTACCATTGGATTTAATGTTACCTTCCCTACGTATTACACGTGCATGAGGGATGGATGATGAGAAATAACTTAAAGAGTGCATGGATAAATTGATGCGAGTTGACGAGTGGCACATCATATAGCACGTTGGAGCTAGAAGACAAAAATTCCAAGAAGAATGCATAACATGATCAACGCATTAAGAATAAGTAGATTGAAGTTATACATATGGTTCTTTTGTATGATTCAAATTTTTGCACCATCTTGGAAAGTTCCAAGTGCATTGGTTGGGGACATATGTTGTGACTTACATACTTGATTCAGGCACTTTCCAATTACAGGTGTTGGATGGAACTAGGTTTCTCGATTACTTTAATAGGAGTAGGTTGAAGCCCTACTATAAATAAGTCTTCTTGGTGTTTGTAATAAGGAAGTATTTCCATTTAATTTAGGTTTCATTTAATGCATTCCTTTATATGTGTTTCATTTATTTTTGTTATGCTTTTTCAATTTAGTTTAGTGTTTTGTGTAAGAAGTGTGTTTGTGTGCTAGAAGTTAATTACTATCTATTGAATTCATATGTAGAGGAATGCGCATACTTTTAGTGTTGGTTGGATTGAGAAGGAATGACTGGTGCCTTGTAACAAATTGAAGTGCATTATAAAATTATAGGTTCTCAAGGTAGAGATAGGTTTGAGAATAAATTTCAAGGAAATTGCTTGGATTCAAGACCATGTGTAGAGGGATAGATGCTCGGTATAAAGTGAGGTAATCTGTAGCATTGGAAACTACTTGGTATGAGGCACATTAGATAGGTAATTAGGTGTGGGAAGGCATGCGTAAGAAAATTTGTGGACAAGAAGAAGTAGTGGGTGCTCTAGAATATTATGACCGAGGCATGTAAAATTTAGGTGAAGAAGGACGCGGTGCAATGTGTGGAAAAGCATGAAGGTAGAATTAATGTCATGTATAGTGGTAGTTGGGGAGAAATTAATGAGGGGAATTTTGAAATGAGCTATAAATTTGGTGAATGTAATGTTATTTTTACCTTTCATTCTTTGATCTATCAATTTGTGAAGTTTGATGAAGAGATTAGTGCGACGAGTGATCTATGGAGTGGAAAACCAAGCGAGTGTGAGTCATTTCATTAATAGAGATCTATGGAGAAGTGTTATTGAGCTATTTGGGCATGTTTTTGAAGGTGAGTTCATGCAAGAACTAGGGTTTTAGGAAGGCAGACTCGCAGATAGGGAAAACTAGGGCATGAAGATTGAAGGGTTTGATTTGAATTCAAGGAGTGGAGGATAAGGCGGAGGAAAACTAGAAGTTACAGAGTGTACCCATGTGAATTGAAAAGAGAAATGACACTAGGAGAGTCCTAGTTGTTGAAAATGAGACCAAGGAAGCACCAAGAGTGGTTGGTTGAGATACAAGTAACCAAAGGAGGTCATCGAAGGAAGTTTGTGGACATCACAGATAACCCAATGCAAGATTATCGACTTCAATCACATGACTAAGAAAACCATTAAGGATATTAATGTCAATACTCTTGTCGGGAAGACAAATGGGAGGATGACATATGGGAATAGGGTTATAGACACATCGGTGCATAGGAGTCATGAAAATTTATGAGCTATCATTCTTTGGCAAGCCCAACCAGTCGTAACAATGGCTGATGTCATGCGTACATGAATATTTATTCTACTTCGCAGGTAGGAGGATGAGGATCACAATAAAGTTGATTGGTAAATTCATAGGTCTACATGACTCTAGTTCTGAAATTGTAGGTGATTTATCAAATGATGAGGGGGTTGAGGTGATGGCCACCACATTCTAGTACAAATAGGGGGACGAGCATCCAATTTCACACACATAGATGACCAAACAAGGGTAGCGGCATGTTTAGTTGGTTGTAAACTGGGAACCTCGAAATATGGACAAAGGTTAATAAGCGTTGGCTGCATATAGCGCACAAAATGGAGAGAAAGACCTATTATAATATTGTAGGATACATCATAGAAAGTCTAGTAGAATAAGCACGCACCCAGGATGATAAAGGTGATAAGATAACCTGGGGTGCTATTTTACTCTTGATTATGTTTAGTGAAATAGGTGTTCTGATGGACCAAAGGAAAAAGTTTGGGAGTATCCCATGGAAAATAAATCACCTGCGAAGAAGTTTTCTAAGTACACATGTCATGGTTCCATTTCAAACACTTATAAGGAGTGTCAGGAGAAATGGTTTAGGAGGTTGTGTCGGGAATTTGAATTAGAGTGGCGCATACCATGTGAGCTGCCTAGTGTATTGAATGGACAAGAAGAGTTTGTGGCATACCAACATTTTATTCTAGGAAGATTCTTCATGAAGACGAGAGAGAAGAGCCCTTGGTGTAAGTTACCTTTCACTTTCACTACACGTTATTTCAAGGATTTGGTAAACAAAATACAAAATGCACACAAGTTGACATTGATGCTTGATAAAGTAGATGCAGACATTCATATTCTCTGTGAAAGACATATGTATGGCCCAATAAGGAGGCATATGTGGAGACAATGGAGACAGACAACATTGACATTACTCTAGAGACTCTGGCTATAGGGAAGATTGAGCCCACGCATGTATATGTGTACCGAGGCCACAATTTAAAGATGGAAAAGTGATTGTAGGAGAGGACTTGTCTTTACCAGGTCCTCCAAAGGGGAAATAAACTATGGGGAAAATGATGTTGGTAGAGAAAACATCCCCCATGAAAGAGGAAAAAGGACATGAGGGTTTTCTAGATGTCCTAGAGCACAAGGAGGAGTAGTAGGAAGAAAACGCTACCCTTGATCATGGAAAAGAAAATATTACATAAAGGCGTATAGGTGTAGGTGTTAACACTAGCCCTTCGCACATCCAATAAGGAGATCACCATGGGTAACACCAAAGTGAAGAAGGTGGAGGAAGAAAGAAAGAAATGGCAGAGATATATTCTAGTCAAGGATAGTGATGAAGATAATTCTTCACATAGAAGCGTGCATGAATACATTTCCACACCTAGTCTGGAGGTGCGAGAGGATGAGGGATCAAGTGGTGAGCAATCTATGTTTGATGAGGATGCCCCTATTGTAAGAAGGCAGGGGACACAAAGGTGAAAGATCCATTAGTGGAGATACGAGAGATAGTAGAAAATGTTGCTTTGGCATGAACAAGGAAATTGATGGAGAAGAGGAAGTACAACTAGACATGGGCACTAGAACATAGGAGCACATAGATGAGCGCACTAGTGATCCAAAGGAATATGAGATGGTAGGAACACATAACCTAGGCTATGTTGATGACACAACAAAGATAATTCACACCAGGTTCCAGAGTACCATTGTAAAGGAACAGTTATATGGGTGGGAGATGATGGATCCAGATATGACGACTACATGCACCCAAAGCAGTTATTGTGGAATATGCAAACTCACATGGATGAGCCTAAATTTGATGTGTGTGAAGAGCCATGTGTGTCATGGAGGATGAAAATATCTCCACATTCCCACCATGTAACAATCAAGCAAACTCAATTTTTGATGAACAAGTAAGTAATGCATTAACAAAGGTATTTGCAGAGGTTGCGCGTAGAAATATAGATAAGGAAGAAACCACTCGGACATTGTTAGAGGATAGAAAGGATAAAGAGGTAGATATTAAGCACCTGAGGAGAGAGAAAGAGATGAGGCTAAGGTGTGTGTAGTACTTGATATGGTAGAGCAGATTGGTGATGAAATTTTGTAGGCAAGGCCACAGTTGGAAGAGAGAGTGGCTGAGAGATTCCCCTCTACTATGCATTATTTGCACACATTGGTTCACATGGTGTTGGATGAGGGTACAAATGGATGATAAAACTAAATGATGTTGTAGAACGCAAGTGGAGAGAGATAAGGCTATGATAGTGATCTCAATCATAGCGTATGAGTCTTTGCTCCAGACCCTAAAAGATGAAATGAAAAAGGAATATTTGGCATTGAACATTTGTGCAAATCCTGAGATAATAATCAAAATAAGGAATCTAGGTGGAGGAGAATGTAGTCCTTGTAGAAAATAACAATGAGACACTTGGGCATGAGGAGAGGCTCACTTTAGTAGCAAAAAGTGTGATGCACTTATAGTATCCTAAGACCCTCACAAGGAGAAGATCAAAGAAATTGGGAAACTCATAGTGCGGTGTATGGATGTGATGGAAGGGATGGTCTCAAGTTTGGCCAACGTTCTTAGAGTATTGTAGAATGAGGGTGAGAACATGACTCTAGATGAGATGGAAGGGGTACTTTGCAGACATCATTGAAAAAAAAAGGCGCTCATTGATTAGAATGAGTTTGGAGGCATGGATAAAGAATAAGTATCCCGAGTTAAGCTATCAATTTTAGGCGAGTAAGGCATCATGATTCTTTTTGGTATTCATTCATTCCTTATGTGTAGTTATTCTTTATTCATGAAGAAGAAAAGGCATGGTTAACCCTTTTTGGGTCCGGAAATGAAGCAAGTGTGGGGTAAGGTTGACTGGGGATATTTGATGTCTAACTATAGAAGGCACATAAGATCGGGGCCTGCGAGATAAGGGGCGTGTAGGGCTGCGTAGGGGCACGTGAAATTTCGGAAGAAGAAGAAGTGCGTGTCATGGGAAGTCAAAGTTTGAATATTTAGTCATTTTACATGGATGGGATAGGAATAGATTGAGTACATATCACGTCTGTTAGAAGACTTGGAGACTAAGAAAAGGTTATTTCAGACAAGTGGAAGATCAAACGACATGCATAATTTGGGGCTAATAATAGGATTAGATATATAGTTATTATTATATAATCTATTATTAGTGAGCTTACATGCTCTTTTAGCTGCTTTTGTATTGTCGCATGGCTATTTTTTAGCATGCACCTATTTTAGAGAGTGCAATAATAGTGAAGGGAAAGTCCCACTACCTATAAATATGTATTAATTTGCATGGTTTAATAGAGACAACTTATAGTAAGGTTATGTTGTTGGTTTATGGGCGTGCATGACCTATGATGAGACTCTTATATTTGTATTCAACTTCTTTATTTTACAGTAATTAATACAATATATCTATGTGGTTGGATATTGGTTATTGACTCATCTGTTACTAGATCTTGCATGGTAAATCTGATCTTGATTCTTGTTTAGTCCAATCTTGCATATGTTTAGGATCTAGATCTAGTTTATGTTATGGTTTATACTTGATTACTTGTTATGGATATGCAATAATTGTGTGCTAATGCTAACTCCTTGACAAAGCTACCATAAAATAGGGACCTAGTACCCTTGCATGCTTTGGGTGAGTTCTCGGGTCTACCCGAGTGATGTGTTAGTGCACCTTGGGCTATCTGGTTATAAAGACTACATGATCTCATCCACAAAGCCATATAAATATACGTTGATGATATTTTATGGAAATTTAAGCATCGACATGACCATCTTGCCATTCTTGAAGTCTTTTTGAGTGCCTTATTCATTTCTACCTTCATTTTAATCTAGCCAAGTGTGTATTTGGAGTCTTAACTGGAAAGCTCCTTGGCTTTATCATTTCTATTAGGGGCATTGAAGTTGACCATGTAAAAATTAAGGAAATCATTGAAATGCTTCCTCCTTCCAATATTAGGCAACTTGCAACCTTGAGGCCACCTCTAATCTATCGCTTCATCTTACAACTTTTGGATCATTGCCAACCCTTTCATCACCTCCTTTAGAAGGACATAGAATTCAATTTGGATCACGATTTTCAAAA
Source organism: Taxus wallichiana var. yunnanensis (assembly GCA_018340775.1). Taxonomy (NCBI): domain Eukaryota; kingdom Viridiplantae; phylum Streptophyta; class Pinopsida; order Cupressales; family Taxaceae; genus Taxus; species Taxus wallichiana. Next base: position 654,915,630 of record CM031236.1, on the reverse strand, counting down.
GGCTTTTGATGATCTTAAACAATATCTCTTGTCTCCACCAATGCTCACACCTCCATGCGAGGGGGAGCCATTTTACTTGTACATTTCCTCCACCAATCATGCCTTAAGATCCATGTTAGCACATCACGATGATCAAAACCATGAATAGGTTGTTTATTACAACAGTCATGCAACCTTCATGACTGTGAAACCCATTACACTGAAGTTGAAAATTTGGGTTGCACTCTTTTATTTGCTATTTCAAAACTTTGACATTACCTTCTTAATCATAAGACATATGTTATCACTAGCTTTCATCTTCTTAAAACATTGCATTCTAAGCCATACCAAAATGATCGTATCACTCGGTGGCATTTTTCTCATCCCTCCTTGGGAAAATCCTATTCCCCTCTCATATAAACTCAATTTTGAGTGTATAAACAACATGGCGAGAATATGAGGCTCTCATCTTGGGCCTCAAAACCACTATCTTTTTAGGTGTTCAAATTATTGACATCTATGAGGATTCGAGGTTATAATCAAACAATTCAAAGGTGGGTATGTTAAGAAATGTGAAAAATGTCAAAGAACATTCCAATCTTATTCATATTCCTAGTCAATATTTACAGTTGGCTCAGGACCTTTAGCCCTTTTCATAATGGGGCCTTGATCTTATTGGTCTTATTAATCCTCATTCCTTATAACAACATCACTCTATCATCACTGAAACTGAATATTTCACTAAATGGGTGGAAGTAATCCCACTCACCTCAACTAAATTTGGCCCAATCATTAATTTTATTTATCAACACATTATCTTGCTTTTGGCATTCCCCACAAACTTGTTATGGAAAACGGAAAGTCCTTTAAAAACAAAGATCATAAGAAAATATGTAATGCATTTAATATCCAAATCAGCTTCTCTTCCCCATATTATCCCCAAGCTAACAGCTAAGCTGAGGCTACCAATAAAACCCTTCAAAACATTCTTGCGAAAACCATTTATCAAGAATTTTGTAATTGGCATCTCCAGCTTCCTTTTACACTTTGTGCCTATCGTACTAGTGTTTGTACCTCCACGGGGGCTACACCTTTTTCTCTTATTTATGGTTCTAAAGCCTTCCTTCCTCTTGAAGTTCAAATCCCCTCTTTGTGTGTGTCCCTTCATGACTTCATCTCTGATGAAGACTATAGTCAACCTCATCTAGCACAACTCGAGATACTAGATGAGCATCGCCTTCTCGCTCTTAAACACCATCATGTTTATTAGGAGTGCATTAAATGTGCTTACAATAATCACCTTAAGGAATGTGACTTTAATTTTGGTGACCTCATCCTCAAAGAAAATCAGAATGTCACTACTCTAGAAAGGAGCCAACGTAGAAATTTTTCCCCTAACTGGATTGGACCATACATTATTACACACAAGTATGGGTTGGGATCCTATCGATTGGCCTCCCTTGATGGTAAACCGGAAGTGGAACCGCTTAACACATTGCACTTATGACCATTCTATTGTTAGCACATTTACCAATGTGCCCTTAGTCATATCCTTGGATCATTCCTCCATCTTAGCCTCTTCCATCTCTCATTGTGATGATTTGGAACTATGTGGTCTCCCGTCACTTCCTGGATGTGACCTTAAATATGGGCACCATAGCTCTTCCCATAGCATATTCCTTATACATAGGTTCTACCCTTTGGTGAGAACTTCACAATTATTACATCCATCACCCTCTTATTCACTTATTAGAACCATGTAAAGGGTCTAAGGGTGTCTCTTGTACATTCATTATCCCCTCTAAGTGGTCTACTTAGCTAGCCCCACTCTCCCCCATGTAATATCAAAAATCATGGATGATTTTGTCGAAATCAAAGTTATCAAAAATAGACTGATCCCTCGAAGGGCAGCTTTTCATGAAAAAAAAGAGAGAAAAAAATCAAAATCAAAATTAAATTAGAGAAATAGACTAATCCCTTGAAGGACGGCTATCATATATTTTCCTTTTCATATATATATTGTATAAAGTAGACCATAACCTCGAAGTATGGATACTCCTTATGGCATTTGAAGGCTTCCTACATTTATCATCCTTCCATTTTATTAGCATCCTAAGAAATCTTCCCGCATTGATCAGACTTTCTTCTAGCAGACTTCCCGCATTGATCATTTTTTCTCTCCCCTTCCTAGAGTTGGTGCATAGTTTTAAGGAACACCACTTTTGGAGAACCCTCTTTCCTCTATACAAGGTACATATCAAACCCCTTTTGTCATGTAAACATTAGGTTTATGAGATCATCTCATCCATTTCTTCCTTATGATCTTTGAAATGAATAACTATCATTGGTTATTTGCTAACATCTGCTTTGGTCACATGTGCCTTGCATTACCCAGATCCCCTCCTTGTTTACCTCCAATGTAGTTGGAGGAATATTTTCCTCGCACATTCCTTGATATGACATGGAGACATTTATATCTATGGGTTGGTATCGTTACGGTTGTGTCTCAGTAACTATCTCACTCTTTCTCATCCTAAGACCTATTCGGCCATACATATTTCCCCTTTGGGAAACTCCTCTTAGGAATTCATTTCTTTAATTCCATATCTCATCTCTCCCTCTGGGAATTTCTATCACAATATTCAACTTATCCCTTTCTCGTATACATTCCTTTTTTTCCAAAGTCCACATTTATTTTTTCCTTCTGCCATTTTAATCCAATTTAAACTCAAAGCACACTTTTATGGCCATACTTACTATCCCTTTGGGAATTATTCACAATCCTATCTAATTTTATGCACGAAGTCCTCTTTTGAGGCCATATTCATCTTCCCTTTTGGGCATTACATTCATTATATCAAGTCCACTCTTATGGCCATATTTGCGCCTTCCTTGGGGAACCATTTTTTCATAAAATTCCACCTTTGTGGCCATGTTTTTCCCTCTTGGGGCATACATTTTCCCTTTTACCTTTGCGACCATACCTTTTCCCCACCTAGGGCATATTTGAATTTTTCCTTTTTTACCTTTACGGTCATGCTTTCCTTTTGGGGCATATTATTTCATCACTCACTTTTTCATTTTTCCTTATCGGCCATTTTTGTGTCCCATTGGACACCATACTTTCCACCCTCATCTCGTATGGACGCATTTTTTTTTCTCGATTCCTCATGTACGAAGGATTTCGTGATACCCTTTCACATATAGTTGCATATACTTTGATGACTTTCCCATGACCCATTGGTCATCCCGGCTTGCATCCATACTGCAGTGGTCTTCACCCACTCACTGGTATATAGAACGTTGTAGCCCATCTCCATTGAGATTGAAATTTTCCTCTACCGATGTGATATTGGAGTCACCCCCATTGTTTTTATTCACATTGTGATCCTTTTTTCCTGGGGCATCTTTCCTTAGTTATGCTTTCACCCATATTTTCATCACCCACCCTCCTTCTTCATCATCTACCTTTTTTCAAATGCGTCATCAATTTCCCTTGACATCATTGATCCCCCATTTGAGGGGGAGCTCATCATCAAAAATTTTTTTTTCCAATCCTCATCCAACTCTCATAGTTTTTTTCTCATGGCTTGCTAGCTGAAACCACTCAACAAAAAGGGGAAAAATGTGGACACCTGAATTTTGTATCTATCCCTTGATCACCCTCCTACACATATTTATTTTACTCATCCCCCTTATTTAATTAAATTCCCTCTTCAAAATTGATTCCTATTAGTGAATTTAATACCCATCACATTTAAATCCTAATTAATTAGTTAATCCTCATCCATGTCCTAACAAGCTTTCCATTTTGGAATTCTTTCATTCCAAATCTACATCCATGTTTTTCCCTACATTTTTTCTAACCTATCTCTACCGCCAACTCACCTACACTTCATCCCTAAACAACCTATTCCCACCTAATGCTTTACATAATTCGGTCAACACCTAAAAACAAATCCCGTCAAAAGCAGCCCATTGGGTAAACTTCCCCTATAATCGAGGTGACCCAACCTGGTCATCGTCAACCCTATAAAGATAAATTATCTCTTTCTATTCCCCATTGAATGTATGTGAGTCCCCAAGCTTCTTTATGTAATGTGACCAATCCCTCAAGCCTAAACATTCCATAAGCCATTACAAACTCCTCATGCCTTCTTGGAATGTGCATGCACCAATCATGATTGGTCTTCAAGAGATTGTTATGATTTTGTATTGCTTTAGTTAAATTTTTATCGCATTATCTTGGTATTTATTGCATCTAATCTCTTGCAGTTCATACCATCAACAACACATTATATCTTCATCATCAAAATTCCTTTCCATATCCATAATTTCATGTTTCTCTTTCGGCTTTCCTTTCCTCACTTTATCCAACTCTCTGTCATAGTCGTCGTTGACCTTGACAAGTCATAATCGACTTGGCCTTCTCTAATCTTTGCTTCCTATTCCATAATCATTTCATATCTCTACATGAGCTCAGTGCCCTTTCCTATTTTCTCTAACCCTCATTCAGTTCCTTTGTTACCTTAAAACTATCCTATCTACACCCCACTATCATCGTCAACTAGGGTCCTAAATCCCAATAATTCTTCTTAATCCTTGTTTTTGTCATTTTTCTAGTTTCTATTCCTTCAGTTCCCTCTACAGATGACTCCAAAGATCTCCAAGCTTATGCGCTTCCGGATTACACTTAGATCCCGCATGACTGCATATTTCTCTCACATTCTAGATCTTCCCTCCCATGTCATCGCTCGACCTTCCTCTGCAAATTTTGGGTCACCATTGACCAAGATCAGTACAATTAATCCACATGTTATTTCAATCGATTATTATTAAATCAATCCTAATTTTTTTAGTATTCTATAAATCACTCATGTTCTGCATACTTTCAATTTACCTTTACTTTATATCATTTTTATATATCAATAGGGGTTGACATCTACCAAGGAAGTTAATGCTTCTAGGGTCCAATTTTTCAAGAAACCCCATCCCAATCATCTAATCGGATCATTTTCAATCTTATTCTTAGGTTTCATCTAATAGGCGTGCAAGGATCATTCATCCATCTTATGCCCGTATTGCATTATATCCGAGGCAACGTAAACCCTTTAGCATTTATGAGTTTACTAGTTTCTTTAGTAGCTAGTGCATTAACCTCATTAAGAATAAGAAACTTGGTAAACACACATCTCCCGATAGAAGATAAGTCACTCTTATCTTCTATCTTGCATACTAGAGATTGTCTTTCATTGATATATTCATTTAATCTTAGTCCTATGTTAAAGATTTACATTTCTTTAAATCAAAAAGACAAGAAATTGAATCGTAACTCAAATGTAATGAAAATAATATAAATAAATATACAACAAAAAATGCCAAAAGAGATGCAAAACATGAAAGGAATACATTTTTTTATTTTGTAGAGGGAATGTGCTCATATTCTTGTACCTTAGAGATTTGGATTTTTTGAATCATGAGTGATAAATGGAGCTTATCAATCCATAATTCTACATAGGATAGGTCAATACATTAGGTGTACCAAACAAACACATGAATGCTAAAGAGAAGAAAAAATGAGGATTTGAGGCACCCCGTAAAGAAAAAAAAGACCATGTATCGATAAATTTAGCAACTTTGATATATTCCCCTTAAGTACAAGAGCATAGGAAAGATTGAATATGAATAACTTACCCACCGTGATACCTTTTATAACCCCATGGACCATACTAGTGTAGATGGATATAAGCCCAATTTTGTAAATCAGACACACATGATAAAAGAGAATAAGTTCCCCATACTCTTCCCATGTACCGCACAACTAAGTAGAACTTATGCATACTAATATATGAACAAAGAAATGATACGCATGCCTCAAATGTGTCAAAAATAAAAAAAACTCGAGTACCATAGAGAAAGAGACAATGATATACTTCATACCCCGAATTTATGATAAATCGATTCTATCGAGTATAAAACCATATGAAGTTTTTACCAATGATGTAAAACCTTAAACTATCGAAATATTTTGGTAAAATGCCTCAGAAAACTATATAGTAGGTTCTTAACCGTTCATAGGGTCCTAACCAAGCTATGTGTTTTTTACCCTTTGTAGATTTTATTGAATTTATGTGTCTAAGTCCATTTATGAGGTATTTCTATCTCTGCTTTTGCATATGTTTGTGCCTTAAAAATATGTGTCTGTTGTAAATGTAGAATAAACTTAAGATACTTGTGCCTTCTTTTAAGGTGTGTGTCATGAATAATGTGAGTACCCATCTCAAAAGAAAAGATGTATACCCATATCTAATAATCTAATAACCTTATTATAACCTTGGAAAATCTGATGTGGTGGCCACCAAGAAGAAATTATATCTACAAGGGGGATACACATGGTAGAAACGATAACACAAAAAAAGAGAAATAAAAACAAGAAATACGATAACCATAACAATTTCAATGCATCAACACAATATTAAGAGTAGTAGTAAACCATGTGTTAGTAGAAAAAAAGTGCATACAATGTAGAAACAAGAGAAAACATAAGAAATAGTACACATAAAAGGAAAAGTTCCTTCAAACATGGGATACCCATGGTGTCACAAGACAATCAAGGCCCTTGAGCCTACAAACAATAGATGCACAACCACACAAGGCATAATGATGCACATATGGGACACCAACATTGTTGCAAAAACAAAAAGGACCTTATGCCATAATCAAAGTAGGAAAAAGAACACAAACACACACACAACTAGAAAATATGTTTAAAAACAAGTGCAACTAAAAGTGATGAGAAGAACATAGCATATGATATTAAAGAGCTATCGATAATTGTAAGCGCTGCACAAAACACAAGTGTTAGTCCTATTATTCCAAAAGATAGTAAATACACAATATATATCTAACCAAGAGTAATGAGGAAAGAAATGAACTATAATGGAAATATACCACCTAGATGTATTATGAAAAAGTATATTCCCTAGAGGTTATTAATCGGGTTAAAGGTCATACCAACTCCTATCATCGTGTATCACTCTATGTATGTCCTTGATTTAATTTAATTTGAAATAAATCTAAATATTACATAGTAACTTATGTATAAATGGTAAAATATAGCAATGACACAAGAAAAATAAGATGTAAATATAAAACCCTAAGTAAGAGATAGAGAAAAAATACTTAGTTGATTTCCATGTAATATGGGACTGATCAGGTAGGGATAAGTAATGAATAGGAAGCCAAGACTATCGTAATTAATCTCTCGTAAATTTTGGAGATCATGAATAATGACATCATGGGGTGCCCACGATAGGACAGGGTGTCTGGGCACCGATGACATCTCTTAGGCGTTGGTGACTAAAAAGGCTTGGAAGCTTCTTTTGTTTTGTCACAAGGGTGTCACACCATTGTCTGCTAATTGCTTGTTGTTCGCATTATGATAGCCAAGGATACCTATAACCTAAAAAAGATATTTTCACTTGCACAATCCCACAAAACACATCAAACCTAACAAGGTAAATGCAAAATGGGGAGTCAGATTGACCCCAGTGGTCACCCTAAGAGTGAACTTATGACCAAGCAATGCACTACATCACAGAATCCATATAGTTCTTGAGATTATGTGTAAGAATGATGCCCTAGAATACCCTTGTACAAATTACACTTGATAGTGGGTTGTAGCTAAAATTTAGAAATGTAATAGAATGTGTAAATGGAATAGAATATACTTTCCCTTCCTATGTAGTGTTGATCCATCCCTTGTTCCTTGAATGGATGCTAGATGGATGCTTTTGAGTTATTTAGGTGCCTTTCGAATGAAAGCTTAGGTGATGATAGTAATGATTAGCTCTTGGTCCTTGATTTTAAACACATAACTATGTATTTATATGATTTCCCTTTTTGAATTTTGTAATTGAAAACTGGAAGGATGACCTGAAGTGAAAAATATGCCCAAAAGATAAAAGAGACCTAAACTAAATGAGTAAGGTAGAAAAGGGTAAAGGGCACTGTACGCACCAAAAATTGCATGTGCTACATTGTCAAAAAATGGTCACAAACGTCCCCAATGATGATTCAGGTCCTTTAAAAAAGTTGTTCGAGCTCCAATTTCCATTCGCAGTGTATATTTTTTGCCTAGATGTATTTACTTAGCTTTTCCATGCTTTCTTCCAGCTTCCCATTCTTTCTGCACATGTTTTAGCCTTCAGTGCCAAGACCGTCACCCTGACTAGGTGGTAGTTCTAAAACTGCCACCCAAGATAGGGTAGCGGTCCTACCCACTTTTTCCAGATTCTTCACGTGTGTTTTAACATGCAACAGTTCACTTAATTTCACTTTTTGCATGCATCCGTGAGCTAAATTGTCTAAAATTAGCTTTGATTATTTGGTTCTCCTTCCTCCTTCTATTTTAAATAGATTTAATTGGTTAGAACTACTCCTTCTTTCCTTGTGCATGAAGGCACCTCCCATCCTCCATTCCTATATATTCCATACTTGTATTCAAGAAAAAATTCCTAAGAATTTTGTGTATCTTGCATTGTATTGCTGCTACGATCTTGCTAGGAATTACATAGCCAAGCTCTGATCTCTTGTGTTATCTCTCTTCTACCTGCATTGCATCCGAACTACCATCAAGCTGCCATTGCTCAAGTGCCATCCTCTTGTTGTTGTTCTTTCATTCCCAATTCCTTGGAATCATATGAACACTCGGAGAAAGAAAGGACAAACTGAGGGGACAAATTACTACACAAACTGGATTTACCTTTGTTATGTGAATTCTAGGTTGGATTTTTTGTTTGATTTCCTTCATTCTTACAATTTATCATTGTTACATCATATCAAATAGAGTATAAATCAATTTCCTTTCATTTGCAAGTAATTAGTTAATTTCTAAGAGGGTTTGAATCTTTCATAGTAACCCTCGTGACGGATCCTCTTCTTCCCATCCCTATGGATCTGAAGGAGAGAATATCTAGTAGGAGGTTGTCTACATATCATAGATCATTTGGAAAAGTTATTGTTTTAAGTTAGTTTAGTTTTAATACACTCAAAGGTGAATAACCACACCGGGTTATCTCGCTTGTTTAGTTTTAGTGTAGAAATATTTTAATTATTTAGAATAGAAGAAAATTGTTGTTTGTGATTGTAATATTTCAGTTTTGTGATTTGTTTAGATTAGTTTTCCTTCAGTAGTAGCATAGATTGTTAATTTCATTCAATTTACATGGACACTTCAAACTAGTTTAGCACTTAGATCCAAGTTAGGTAAACAAACCATAGGGAATTTACGCTACCCGTTCATAGCCTCTAAATCTCCCCTTTGCCAATTCAACTACTAGGAAATCACACTACCAAATCTTAGTCAATGATCCTCCTATAGTTAGCCACACACATTTAAACATCAGCTGCTCCGGCACGACCTCGAGGGGTCGATTGTGGTTAAAGATCACATATTCATTTTCATCCGTACAAATTGGTGAACCCGACGTGAAGTATTAATTCCTTCTTGTTTCCTTTCTTTCATTGTTATTACCTCATCTCCCATTTCTTCCCCTATTTTGGTAGGTATTTTATACTTTCTAAAATATGTTTGGAAGAGAGTTTGGTGGGCCATTTGGATCTGATAGATAGATATTATGCCAATGTGTAACCATTACACAAGCAACGTCCAAACCTCCCCTAGTTACACTTCAAACCCCATTATCTATGTAAGGATGGAGGAGGTTGATTAACTGTTAGACATGCAATACATTCAACCCAATGCAAACCATGTTGTTATCACAAATGGAACAGTTCTTACCATAGGGTCTTGTCAAGACCTCACATTGCCATGTAATCAATAGAGGATGATCTATTTACATGAATAGCTAATCCTCTTCATCAAATAGATGAGTCTTTGGATAGAATGAAGGATTCAGCCTCTGATATTTTGAATACCTATCCTAAGATTCTTACTTTTGAGGAAGACAAGAATTATAACACTGAGCAATTCATGACAGGGTATCATGAGCCTACTCAATCAAACCCTACGCCACAGGCACCCAAAAAGGGACTCAATCCTCTCCCAACGATCTCATTTATACTTTAGTAGGGAGGATTAGAGAACTAAAAAGTGCCTATACTTCACAACCAGCACATGCAGTAGGGCAGAACATGGGGTATCTAGTTGACATCAAAGGATACATCCCTTCCAATGAACAATCAATGCAATATCCTGTATAATAAGGTTATCAAGTTCATTCAAATACAGGTGATCTTCTCGTAGGGTTAGACACACTAGGGATGGGTCCTCATCCTTCTCAAGTTTATCCTACGCAAGGGCCGATGAAGTGTCTTCTTGAATGCCACCACAACAGTAATGCAACGCAACGTTCCTGGTTTTACGCCCCCTCTTCCATATCCTGGTACTATCCCACCTTATATGCATGTGTATTCAAAAATCCCTAGATGGACCCATATACCATTCCTGCTCCCTACATGCCATATCAAGGGACCCCATACGTTCCCGTCAACACTTATAATGCAGCTTATCCAACTCCTCTTCCTCCACCTCCTCATCAAGGATCTTCAATGGTGGAATCTTATGCAATGGGTACATGTGCTGAGTACTTAAAGGAGCCTCTTGACTTCACCATACGTGGTTTCATGCTTCCATGCCCACCGCTGGTCTTCCAAAATTTAAGGGAGAAGGAGACCGGAACACTCATATCAAGGAATACGTTATTGCTATCGGGAATTGCTTCCTTGGGATGTCAGAAGGGCTAAGATATTTCCAAAACCTCTCGAAGGAATTACATTAGATTGGTATTACCGTATTCCATAAGCTTCTATACATTCCTTTAAATAGCTTGTTTCTAAGTTCATCAAAGCATTTGACATAAACAAGTTGTTGCATACAAGGATTAGGGATTTCTGCATATTTGACAGAGAAAAATGAATTTTTCACCCATTTCATCCAGAGATGGTGCCAAGTTATTTATTCCTCTACAAGCACACCCAACATGGACCGGATGGAACTTTGCGATCTTTTCCTCCACTCGCTTAATCAAGAGACGAAGGAAGAGGTCCAAAAATTTCATTTCCATAGTTATGAGGAAGTATTGGAAGGAGCACTTTGGATTGACCAAGCCTCTATAGACAGTGGGCGTAAGACCTATGGTCCCAATGGGAAATTGGTATCCCTAAATCAAAGTAATGTAAATTATCAAAACAATGGTGCCAAAAACCAAGGACCTAAGGGTGTGAATCACAATCATGGTACTACCACAAATAGTGTTATTGATCAAGCCAAGAATGTTGGTTTTCCAAACAATGACAACACTAATAATAACAACTCGGGAAATCAAAGAGGCCCTAACATTGTGTCTTTTGTCAACATGGTCGATGTAAATCGTCCACCGCAAAAACAAAATCAAACCCAAGGCCCGAACCAATATCAAAACTCTGGCCAAGGGGCAACGAATCATGGTTATAACAACCAATTTCAAAACTACAACCGAGGTTATAATCAACAACAACAAGATGCTTATCAAAGACCAAGAGATTACAACCCTAACCTATACTATGGTTTCCATAAGGTTTGAGGCCATGATGATAGGAATTATTGTGATTATAACAAATTTCTGCAAAGACTTCCCAAAAACAAAAGACAACTCTTTGTAGACATGTTTCTAGCAAATCCTGAAGCAAACTTGTAATCTAACTATACATGACCTATAGCTCCTCAGAATGCTAGTGTAAGCATATTTTGAGATCCGCTCCCTACACATCCAGAAAATTTCAAAGTGAATTCACAAAACACAAACAAGGGTGTTCTTATAGGAAAAAACAACCATGAAGCCTCAACTTTTGACAACTCTCGGGTTGCTCCTAACCTTGGTTCAAACGATAATATAAAAATCTTGGGATTAGTTGAGCTAGAGGTTGAGCGTGAAATTAATGCAAAAACTCGGACAAAGGAGTATGTTTCACAACCCTTACCTACTCGTTCCTTCCCACAGGATGATGTTCCTACAATTGCTAAACCAGTAGGAGCCTACGACTTGATATCATATTTGAACAAGACCTTCTCTCACATTTCATTTCTAGATTTGCTGAAGAATTCACCTGCACATCATTCTACATTGCTCAATGCACTAGGTCTTGGTCATTTAATCCATGTTACGCCACCTCCTAGCACTCAAATAAATCATATTGACTTTGACATACATCCTCCAAGACAAAATGATAGGGATATTGGGTTTGTTTTCAATATAGACAAGATGCCATCTGACGCTGAAATTTCCCGAAGAGGTGATCCTGCCTTATTTTTACAAGTCTGGGTTTATAAAAATTGCATTAAGAGAGCCATGATTGATGATGGGGCTGCTATAAATGTGGTTCCCTTCTCTTTCTTGCGAAGTTGGGATATGGGGAGACAAATTGTTCCTTTACAAGAAACATGTTACAAGGGTACAATCTTAGCCTTAAAGCAACCTCGATTAGAACCATAGTTATTCCAGTCACGCTTGGTCCAAATACCATCTTGACGAAGTTTACATTATCAATAGGGAAACAAGTTATAACATGATCCTTGGGAGACCCTAGATTCATCAAATGAAGGCTATCCCTTATACCCTGTTCCAGGAGATTAGATTCCTCCATTTGGGGAAGGTCTTCATCACTCAAGGGGATCCTAAGCCCTTAGATATACACTTATAAAACCTTAAGAAGAAGAAACGGGTCCATACAGAATATGAACTTCATGCGAATCAATTGAACAAACCACCTCCAAAAAGACTTAGTCCCGGTCACCCCGGACGTTCCAAAGGTTGAATTCATTGACCCAAAAACATTTGAGGTGGCAAAAATAGATAAAGGTAAATCAATATATGTGGAAACAATGTCCACTAAAACCACAACGGGAATTATGAAACTCTTAGAGAGTGACGATCCGATCTTCCTTCCATTTGAACCACAAGGGATGGGTAGTCTTCTCGGTTTAGCATCTCTACCCTCCAATGACTTAGGTCTAGGTGAAAACATGAAAGAATTAACAAATGAAGAAGGGAAATTTGAGATTGAAACAATGCCCATCAAAACCATCTCTAGATGGTTTTTCTATTCTAAACCCTGGTTTCAACCCATGTGCATTTGAAACTAAGCTTGCCATATCCATGGGGCAAGGCCTCATCATTCAGCAAGAGTCACAAATAAACACAATGCTCCACATAGGAAACAAGGCCAAGAAGCATAGTCATGCTCACCCACACACCATGTCTCAAGAACGTGACAAAGAGGTGTATGAACACCTCTTTCAGACAAATGATTTTAATGATTAGACATATACACTTTTAGGAAAGGGTTGTAATTTTAAACCTAGAATGGTAGGCCCTTTTCAAGAGAACAAAAATTTTGAGGATAATGGTTCTCTGTTGTGTACTTTTAGGGGTGAAGAATTCGATATTCATCAACTTTCTTCACCTTAGACATCATGACATGTAGTTTCACCTGCATTCCCATATGTACATTACTGCATCTCGCATTGCATTTTCATCTGCCAGTTCATTTTGTAAAATTTGTGATCAAGGGACTTATTCTTATAGCAATTCCTAAAAACTTCTAAAAACATTGGCAAAACATTCAAATCATATCTCTTCAAATATTCATAGTATCATCAATTATTTCTAAATCATTTCATCAATTCAAACAAGATAAGACAAAGCTTTGAAAGTAACCATACCAAGGCTTGCATACTTGGTTCTCGCTTTATAGTTTCTTTCTAGGTTAGGTGTCTTTTCCTATAGTCTGTTCTAGAAGCTTCATGGTGTCACATCTATCCCATGGAAATCTCTTTGGAAATAAGAACATACTAAACATTTTGCCTAGATAAGTAAGTCAAATGCAAATCCATAGAAAAATTTTATTTTACACATTTCTTTTCCCTACCAACCTTTGGTGTTGAGCCTGCATCTCTTACTAGTGATGTAGGGTTGGGAAAGGAGAGAAATTCCCTTAATCGCCTATTCCTTGTCTGTGGTGATGATCCCATGCTTCCTCCTGGTAGCATGGGGCAAGGAGTAGGGGGTCTCGTTGATAAACTTGAAAGTTACAAATAATTCACTCAAATATTGTGAGTTCATAAATAAAAAACAAAGTGAGTTAGATGTCCAAAATTCCAAAAGATTTTAAAACCTCAAAACCAGATTTTGTCAACCAAGTGGCCATCTATGGATCTAATTCTTGATAAAGTAGAAATCAATTCACATTATAAAGTATGAAGCAAAATTGAGTAGAGTAAGGTTGTAGTGTCACAATTTGGTTTTTCCAAATACTTTTCTTTCTCTCATCATTACCATTCAACAAATTTCATAACTTGTACCCTTTATGGATCTTGGTGTTGAGCCCTCGCATCCTACCGATTGCATGGAGTTAAGAGTGGGGAAAGTTCATTCACTTATCATATCACTCTTTTGCCACGTTTTGCCAAAGAAATACAAGTACCAAAATTTTCTTAGAGAAATTAAAGTTCAACATCACAACGTGATTGCATTATCATATATCAGCATTACAAAAAAAAAAAAAAGAGAGAGATAATTATGTTAGCATTCATGTCCATTGCATGCATTTTGAAAGGCATAGAAATTTGGAAATTCTAAACATCCAAGAGTACACACGTGAATCAAATCATCAATGTAAACCAACTCTATAATCGAGCCAAAAGAAATATATGTACATATCATGGTGTGTCAATAGTTTTGTACCATGTCATTGCACACCAAAGCGGTCAAAATGTTCACAATGAGCACGAAATATCAAAACATCATATATGCCTCACAAAATGGAGACTAAGTAGTAAAGGCAATCTACCTATCCGCCTCTTTGAGGCAACTTATGACCACTCTAGTTATGAGTTTCTTAAGAGTTCTTCTTAAAAGAATTCAAACAACAAAGGGGCAAGCCTAACACAAAAGATCATTCCCAAATTCATTCTAATTCAACCATGCTAAAAAATGAAAACGATCACCATGGGTCCAGAGCTCAATTCACCAAATCAAATAAAGCACAAATGAATTGAAATGAGTTGTTTATATATATATATATATATATATATATATATATATATATATATATATATATATATATATATATATATGTTGTTTTAACCTCATTTTGAGTGTTTGCGTTCCCTGTGGATGGAGCATTGACGCGGGTATATTTCTATATCCCCGCACACATGGTAAGTCCTCTTGTTGTTTTAATCTAGTGTTTATTTTTCGATATTTTTATATCTCGCACCGAGTCTTCTTTTCTCTTGCGGCACATGAGTTTGGGTGGTGATATTTTGACACACAGCATGTCGTGTAGCTTCTAACTACCCATTTCAGAATGCCATAATCGGACTCTCACGTTTTACGTATTTTCATGGCTAAGACACTTCTCGAGGGGGCAATATATAGGCACCCAAAATTTCATGTGCTACATTATCGAAAATGGTCACAAAAGTCCCCAATGATGATTCAGTCCTTTCAAGAAGGTGTTCGAGCTCAATTTCCATTCGCAGTGTATATTTTTGCCTAGACATCTTTACTTATCTTTTTCACGTTTTCTTCCAACTTCCTACTCTTTCTGTGCATGTTTTGGCCTTGATGCAGGCCAGTATCGTCGTCCTAACTAGGCGATGGTTCTAAAACCACCACCCAAGACAAGGAGATGGTCCTAAAACGCCACCTTACGTAGGGCGGTAGTCCTACTTGCTTTTCCCATATTCTTCACGCATGTTTTAACATGTGACAGTTCACTTAATTTCACTTTTTACATGCATCTGTGAGCCGAATTGTCTAAAATTAGATTTGATTGCTTGGTTCTCCTTCCTCCTTTTATTTTTAAATAGATTTAATTGGTTGGAACTACTCCTTCCTGTGCATGAAGGAACCTCCTATCCTCCATTCCTATATATTCCATACTTGTATTCAAGTAAAAGGGCCTGAGAATTTTGTGTATCTTGCATTGTATTCTGCTACGATCTTGCTAGGAATTATATAGCCAAGCTCCGATCTCTTGTGTTATCTCTCTTCTACCTACATTGCATCCGGACTACCATCAAGTTATCATTGCTCAAGCACCATCCTCATGTTGTTGTTCTTGCATTCCCAATCCCTTGGACTCATATGAACACTCGAAGAAAGAAAGGACAAACTGAGGGGGAAAATTACTACACAACTGGATTTACCTCTGTTATGTGAATTCCATGTTTGATTTATTGTTTTATTTCCTTCATTCTTACAATTTATCATCGTTACATCATATCAAATAGAGTAGAAATCAATTTCCTTTCATTTGCAAGAAATTAGTTAATTTCCAAGAGGGTTTGAACCTTTCGAGCAACCCCACAGTGACGGATCCTCTTCTTCCCATACCTGTGGATATGAAGGAGAGAATATCTCAGTAAGAGGTTGTCTATATATCATAGATCATTTGGAAAAAAATTTATTTTAAGTTATTTTAGTTTCAATGCACTCAGCACAGGTGGATAACCACACCGGGTTATCTTACTTGTTTAGTTTTAGTGTAGAAATATTTTAATTATTTAGAATAGAAGTAAATTGTTGTTTGTGATTGTAATATTTCAGTTTTGTGATTTACTTAGATTAGTTGTCCTTCAACAATAGCGTAGATTGTTAATTTCATTTAGTTTATATGGACACTTTAAACTAGTTTAGCACTTAAATCCAAATTAGGTAAACAAACCATAGGGAATTTACGCTACCCGTTCATAGCATCTAAGTCTCCCCTTTTCCAATTCAGCTACCAGGAAATCACACTACTAGATCTTAGTCAATGATCCTCCTATAGTTAGCCACACAAATTCAAACATTGACTGCTCCAGCATGACCTTGGGGGGTTGAGTGCGGTTGAAGATCTCGTGTTCATTTTCATCCGTACAGGAACCCAAAGGGGACATGAGCGCTTAAGAGTTGTTATTGTTGGGCTCTAGTGTTGAAATCCATGAAATATAAATCAAGAAAGTTTTTACTTGGGTTGTAGGGTGTGTAAGACCAAATAGAAAATAATAGATAGAAAAAAATGCCAAAGATAGTCATCAATTACTTTTTTTCTTGCTTAGGAATCATGTAAATGCTAGTTTGTTTTTAGGACCTAGAAATATACCCAAGTGCGTGATTTTTGTATATATTTCCCCATTTTATGTTGTTGAGAGAACACTCCATAACATAAAGTAGATAAGAGATGCGTAGCTTATGATCTTGTAGAGCGCGTGGTGAAATATGTTTCGAGTGGAAATGTGAAACATGAATTGATTGCAAAGTGAAGCATGGAGACTAGGAAAGGAAAGTGGCCCTAGGGGTGAAGCATATACATTGTAATGTGTTGTTGTAACTTGTAGTTGTTACTTATTATAACGATGGACATGTAAAAGAAGAGAAATGATATATTAAAAGTCTTGTATATGATAAATAAGAGAAAAATGTGCATAAGTATGTAAAAGGAAAGTGTGCACTTGATGTAAAAGAGTGTAAAAGGATAGAAAAGTGTCCTGAAATGATGTGAAGAATGATTTTTTTGGGCAATCTCATGCCAAGAGTGAGTTTTTTGGGTGATCTCATGCCAAGAGTGAGTTTTTGGGTGAGCTCACGCCAAGTGCAATTTTTTAGGGTGATCTCATGTCAAGTGCGAGTTTTTTGGGCGATCTCATGCCAAGGAGCAAGTGTTTAGGAGGGAGGTCTAGTGTTACTCTCCTTCCATAACATTTCCTGATAAGCATTATTGGAGCTCAAAATTTCACCCTTCCTAAATCCCAATAATCTATGGCTTTAAGGCAACATGAGACTATCTCCAAGTTGTGGGAATTGCACTGAGACAGACCTCCAGACAATTCTGGTTCCTCTACCTATTCCTAATGTTAAAACTACTCCTAGAAAATGAAATGTAACTATCTAACTCTGCTCTATCATTCCAAGGGACCAAGGTGAGAAGGATATGCATAAGATGGAAATTCTAAGCTAAAGAGAGGTGATAACACCAATAATAAAGGGAAAGACACTCTCAAATGAGGT
Source organism: Taxus wallichiana var. yunnanensis (assembly GCA_018340775.1). Taxonomy (NCBI): domain Eukaryota; kingdom Viridiplantae; phylum Streptophyta; class Pinopsida; order Cupressales; family Taxaceae; genus Taxus; species Taxus wallichiana. The sequence goes on along the minus strand of CM031236.1, from coordinate 654,897,595 downwards.
AAAATGGAAGAAAAACAAGGAAAGAGAGAGCGGTCATGAGTGCCACAATCCAAAACAACATTTAAACCACCATTTCGATGGATAAAAATAGATTCAAACTATGTAAAGAGGGTAAGACATGCATAATATACCTGTAGATGCAATGAAAGGAAATAAAATGTAATAGAACACAAGCTAGGTAGATGATAGCCATAAAACATGAATTTTATTGCTTCAAATAGATGCACAATTCATTACAATGAAGGATAAAGGAAAAAATCACCCTGTAATGTCCAAATCTAAGGAATGTAACTCTAAATACACATGCCACACTTGTATAAGGATGCATTATCATTACAAGAATTTCCAACAACTACAAATTAGCATCCTTTTACAATTTATAGAGAATGGGGAAGAGAGAGAAGAGGGAAAAAGAGGAAACTTGAATTCTTGCTTCCACCCACCAAAAACATGCATTAAATCCCTGAAAATAGGTATGGGAACCCTTATAAATCCATTTCCACATGATAATTTGCTTGTGGGAGAAGAAATGGGAACCATACCTCATAAAATCTGGTTGTTGAGGTACCTAGAGCTGCATATTTAATTCTAGAGATGTTTTCTCATATCCATTTCCCCGGAAAAATTGAACTTAGAAAATTGGACTTGGGCAATTGGTAGAGCTTCAATGAAAAAATGGTGAAAAATAGGTATTTTTCCATGTCTTTGCACTTCAATGTTCTTAAGGTATCTATCTCTTTCTCTCTAAGATTCGAAGATTCTAGACCATTGCCAAAATGTAGGTCCAAGAAGGAACTTAGGAACAATTTCTAGAGTTCCCTGAGTTTCTCAATTTTCTAATTTTCCCAAAATGCTAAGGGTCTCGATATTGTGTGGACTAAGAGGCATTGTGGATAATTGGTGTGAGGAAGGAACATTCCCGAGAACCCCAAGTTTCCCACAGGGTGAGTTCACCCGCATGAAAAATGTGAAGAGTATTGTGGAAAATGAGTGACAAACGAAACACGATGTAGAAGAACCTTAGGTCGGGAACTAAATCATGTTGGGGAGCTAGTTCCCTACAAAGGTAACTAGCTCGAGAAGCAAAGTCAATGTTATGCGAGCTAGTGAAGTGCGGGGAAACCATGCATTGTAGGAACTAATTCCCCGTGGCCCAAATCTTTGACCTCAATGCTAAACAAAGACCTTTGCAGATAAAGTGGAGAAAAGTGTCACCCAGGGAATAGTTCCTCCAATCCCTTAGTTCCCTGCAATCTCAAATCCCTACAAGGAAGAAAATATTAAGGATAAAAGATAAAGGGGATATTATAACTATAGACTGTGGCAAAGGATTAGGAACCCATGTTCCTTATGACGCCCCTTGGACCCGATTTGACATATCTCCCTCCTCGGTGTACAAAATTTGGCAAACTTGGAATTTTTTGAAATCTCTCATCATGAAATCCATCATGGAAACTTCAAATCTTGAGTTAGGTGAGAATAGGTGGGAGAAAAATAAGAAAACTTTTCCAACATTAAAGGATGCAATCTCGGCTAGCTCAACAACCAGATATGGCGAGATATAGTGCATTGGCTTCTCCAGAAGTAAAATATCATGGAGGGGTTAATTTGGCAAGGTGCTCATGATGGTTTTTAGAGAGTTAATGCACCTTGTTAGTGGGTGAAGTTTTGAATTCAAATTTCCCTCTAATTTTCCCTCTTCTCTCTCTCCCATTTATATATAATGTAAAGAGGGACTCATTTGTAAGGGTTAGACATTCTTGTAATGCTTGTGCATTCTTTTTCAAGTGTTACACATGTGTGTATGAGTTGCAAGCCTCATATTTGGGTTTATCCATGGTGAATATTGTCTTTCACCTTCATTGTAATGTATTGTGCATCCTTCTAAAGCAATAAAATACTTGTTTTGTGGTTATTAATTTGTCCTAGCTTGTGTTCTATTGCAATTTCTTTCCTTTCATTGCATTTTTAGGTATTTTGTGCATATTTTGTTCTCCTTGCAGGATCTAAATCTGTTTTGCTCCTTGAAAATGGAGGTTTGAAGGTTGTTTTGGACTGTGGTACTCATGTCTTCCCTCTCCTTCATCATTTTGTTTCCATTTTACCTCATTTAAGAGTGTCTCTCCACCCTTTTCTTGGTGTTATCACCTCTGTTAGCTTAGGATTTCCATTTTATGCATCTTTCTCTTCCCCTGGTCCTTGTAATTATAGAATAGGATTAGATAGTTGCATTTCCTTCCTTAGGAGTAGTTTAGCATTAGGATTAGGTAGAGGAACCAACCTTCTCTAGAGGTTTGTCTCAACTAGAAAGTCCCACAACTTGAGAGACAATCCCATGTTACCCAAAAAAATTGATTGCTCATTCACACATTCATGCAAATTAGAGGGTGCTATTTTTTTGTGATAATATTTTTATTTTTACCGACATACCCTCACCAAAATTAATATTTCCAGTTTCGATGGTGTAGAGGATGAAGAGACTTTTCCAATTGTACCATTTTTTTATAATTTGTAGTTGTGGAACAACATTTATGGCCATGAAGAATTCGGGGGTCGAGGAGGAACACGGGGTTCCCAACACATAGCTACAAAATCCACAATAAACCCTTTTGTTATTTATGTGGGTGTTTTGGGAAATTAGAGAACCTAGGGAAGAGAGAAACCATTCTATGTATTCCTGCGAGGCTTGCATTGTCCACAATGGTTGTCGGTTTAGTTAGGGGCGGAGAATTGGATCTCGGGTGGAATCGTGGAACAGTTCCACCAAGACCCTTGATGCCCGCAATTCCTCGTTTCTCAAAGCATCACATTTTTCTACACTACACTCTCTGCTTCATTATGATCCCTCCACTTCCCGTTCTCCACACTACTTTGACTTACAGCTGAAATGTTTGTGCGAGGAACTGTCATCCCCGTGGAATGTCCCACTTGTTCCCGAAAGGTCTGTAATACCCAAAATGTAATGCCAATTCACTTTATATGGATCCAAAGGCATTTTGGGGAACTCATAGTCACAGGTAAATGTTCCATCGATGCTCTAAAACCCAAAATTGCTTCTTTTTCATGTGGCCGAGTCAGTCATGCGTAGAACCAATGGCTCCAAAGAACTTGTTCCGCTTGGGCTCCAAATATCTGCAATACACTATAGAAGGCCTATTTTTTTAATTTTTCTAAGTTTTTAGATTCCTAAATCCTATAGAGAAGAAGAGGGATTCCTTAGAAATAAATACACATTCCCCAAAATATGAAATTTACCTACTTTCTCTAGTTTCTTCACTTAGACCCCATCATATTGCCTTAGTCTAGATTTTTCAAGTTGACAAATTTGTAGGGGGTAAAAAATTAGATAATAGTTTGGTGACTCATGAGGTATTCTACCTACTAGATGAAAGAAATCAGTAGCCTTGAAGCTTCCATTTGGCATGGAGTCAGCAAAACATGAAAATTGATACAAACTTGAAGAACGCACCCTACACCTTGACGAACTATTATGCTGGACTGAAGCTGATCTCAATCTTGAACTGATCATTATCATTATAAAATTATTTTGAATTAAGATTTATGAGAGTCAAAAATTGTATTAAATCAAAAATCTCACCATGTTTCCCCTACAACCGATCTCGTTAAGAAAAATGAGCATCCAAACTATCCCCAAATCTTTTGGTTTTATGAGATATTATAGCTGATCCTTAAACTTTGAATTTCATCCTAACTCATACTTCCTCGAATCCTCCTATGAAACAATGTGCAAAACCATGCCATCCAAAAGTAACAAAACAATATGCAAAGAAATTAGGAAAGGAAGCCTATACTACCAATAAGACATTGTACTACAAGCACTTGGAGGAATTGAAAACTAATCTACTATGTACAAGATGCAATGAAACAACTTAATGGGAATGCTTGAGATAAATCCCATTGACTGGGATTTGTAATGCATTTCCATCAAGGTTAGATAACTCAAAAGAGTTAGCCTCTTTGTAAGCACTAATGATATATGGACCACTCCAGATTGCATTAAATTTAGAGTGTCATCCCGGTTTAGCTCTGTTAGCATCCCATTTCAAGACCAAATCACCAACTTTAAATATTTGAACTCTATCCCTTTTATCAAACCACTTTGTTTGGTTGATTTTTGATAATGTGACAACCTGATCACGATACAATTTCTTAACTCTTAAAGCTAAACCAGTTATGTCATTCTGATTTCTCTATGATCTACACCCTCAAACTCTAATTGTTGAGCCAACTCAAGTGAAGGAAATTCAAGTGAAAAAGGAATTTTGGCTTCTTTTCCATAGACAAGTTTGTAAGGGGAAGTATCAATTGTCTTTTTCATTTTGGTCCTTTTAGCTCAAAGAAAGTTTCTCACCTTTTTATGCCACTTCTTATGATTGATATCCATTATTATCTTCATGGCCCTAATAAAGTTTTTGTCAGTGGATTCTACCAAACCATTACCTTGAGGGTAGTAGTTGGAATAAGTCTTCAAATAAATTCCAAGTCCAAGAGCCCAATAATAAATTTTAGATCCTAAGAAATCTTTTGCATTATCAGAGATGATAGTTTGAGGGATACCAAACCTTGTCACAATGTCCTCAAGGAAATCCAATATAACTGATTCAATTACTTCCTTGAGTGGAATAACTTCATCCACTGTTAAAGTAATTTGTCACTGTCAAAACCCATTTGTGACTAGCACTTGATGGAGGGTTGATCATGCCAATGAAATCAATACCCCATTGGGAAAATGGTTGATCTGCTTGAATTGGATGAAGTGGAAGGGCAACCAAACTTTTCTTACCAGTGAAGAAAGCACATTCCCGACATTTTATGACCCATTTGTGATCATCCAAAAAGTGTGGGCAAAAATATTCTACTTTTAAGATTTTCAACTGCCGCAGTGAATTTGGCAAAGAAATGTCCACCAGAGAAACCATCATGGAATTCTGTCAAAACCTTGTCTACTTATTCACCTTCAATGCACCTTAGCAAAACCCCATCAATTTTTCTTTGAATAAAATCCCATCAATTAGTGCATAAGGAATGGATTACACCTCGGATGTCTCCTTTTTATCTTTTTTAGGTTATGAGTGTATGCACCAAGAGAAAAGAAGTTAGTCATATCACCAATCTAACTGTGATTATTAATTGCATTACCTTCATTATGCTTAATTTCACCATCATGTGAAGATTCATCATTCATGAAAAGTGATGTAGTCACATCTCAATTCATCACAGCTTCAACAATAGGATTAACAAGGCCTAATTAATTCAGTTTATGTTTGGTAAGAGTGCACCTTATTCTTGGATACAAGGAAAACAAAAAAATGTATAATACGACCAACAAGATTAAAACAATTTCTTCAATGCTTCACTCAAGTTTTTAATCTTATATTTCATCTATCTAATCTATCTCGGTCCTTAGAAACCACATAATAGACCCACTCACTCTAATTTTGTAAATATTGCCTATTTAGGAATATTGAGAACATCGCTCCATGGAATGGTAAGAGATAAAATGAGATAAAGGGCCTATGAAGAAGGTGATATGGTTTTTGAGTACCATTTATGAAGTTACAGTGTTGATAATCCCAATTGATTCAACTCTTTGAGCAATTATTACCTTTTTACAACTTCTTCTTCCTAGACCACTAAATTCTCACGAGACATGTCTTAACACAAATCCTAATACAACTTTTATTTGCAAAACTCTTTTTCTTGGAAAAATAGCAATCTAAATACCCTTCATGCCCAAGGTTCATTGTACAAAATTTTAGGGCCTACTCCTTTTGGGTAAATTGCTAAAATTCACACCTTTAGCCTCTAATTCGGCCTATTTTGTCCTGCTACTGATGCCCTACAACCAACTATCAATAATATACAATTTTAGGGAAATCCTTAAGGACTAAAACCCCAATTTTATTCTTTCTTCCCTACTCATAGTACTTTCTACAAAATTTCAAGTGAATAGGACTCGAGGATATCTAGATCCAATAAATTTTCCTAAAACCCTAGGAAACCCTTGCATAAGCCCAAATAAGCATATCTTTTACCATTTATCATTGAAAAATTGTCAAATATTCTCATGACTTTGAATGGGTCTGTGCATGCTTCCAAATGCTTTTTGGCATAACAGTGAGCTTCATCCATTCACATTTCATGAGACTTGTCTTGAGAATAACATGTCCTAGCACTGAGATCATGGTTTTTATCGAGATAGGGATGAAATTAAAGTAACATAGGCTCTCTTCCAAGAATATGTCTTTGATGAATTTCACAACTTAAGTCTCAAACTATCTTCTTTCTGAATTTGCATTCACTATCTCTAACTCACCTTATTTCTAGATTATCTAATGAATGACACAAATTCTGAGTTCTCGTGAGGTCCCTAACTTCTTCTTTTGTTATCATATTCATGATGATTCTTAAAACCCTCACTAAATTAATACTCATGCCAGTTCTTCTCACCTGTTCTATTCTTATGATCTGACTCTCATGCATGCAATCCTTAACATTATACTATAAAGTTTTGAATATAATAAAACCTTATGCAAAAACTCTCTCCCTAAAACACGTACTTCGAGCTCTAATTTTTCATGTATTGATTTATTAATAATACTTAAACAATTACAAAGTATATTAAATACCTCCTTGGCTCGAATTTGGTTCATAACTGACTTATCTTGGTCATGTGCAAGGTCACAAGATGGAGTTACATTACAAGAAGGAGCTCACCACATGAAATGAAGTTATAAACCAAAAATAACACAAAAATGTGACCTCATAACTTCTTATCACATCATGATGAGTCTCTAAAACATAATAAAAAACCTCTACACATAATAGAAAAACCAAAATAGGCTCAAGAGATTTTTCAAATTTTGAATAGACCGAAATTAAGGGAAACTCTAGAATTCAAAATTTCGAACATCCTAAGCTTACTGGACACCCAAAATGACTCAATGGAACCATTATCGACCAAAAAAACCAATATTTTCTTATTCTAACCTAAATTATCCCCGGTGATAATGCCCTTGCATCAAAAAGGGAAGTTTCCTTGTCATTATGAGCATCCAAAGTAAGTTTTTCACAACTTTCTCTACCTCTTACCATATTTGTGACATTAATAGTCATATCATATTCCATTATTTTAGTCACCCATCCAGATCTTTTCTCACTGATTTTCTTATCCCACGATAAATTCTTTCACACTGGAATGCAAGACTAGAACTTTGATATGATTAGTAGCGAGCATACTTTTAAATTTATTTAGAGCCCTGATGATAGGAAATACCTATATTTTAATGTGATTGTACTTCAATTCATAGTCCTTCAATGTTTGACTGAAGAAATCCACTGGCTATTCCAATCCTTGATCATTTTGCTGAGTCAAAACAATAACAATGCTAGATTCAGCTCTTTATGCATATAGGATAAAATCCTTGGAATAGTCAGGGTTGATAAGTGTAGGAGCTTGAGCAATTTCTTGTTTAATCTTGGAAAAACTCTCCTTTCCTTCTACTATCCATTTGAAAATTGAATCCTTCTTCAACATTAGAGTGATGGGCCGACCTAATCCTATAAAATTAGGAATGAATCTCCTAGCAAACCTAATCTTTTTGAGGAATGATTGTAATGCTTTCTTGTGAGTTGGCAAGGAGAGAGATAGAATGGCTAAGATTATTTATAGATCAATGGAAATGCAATATTTTGAAACAATATGCCCCAAATCTTACCAATAGGGACTGCAGTTACATTTCTTGGGATTAAGAGACACCCCATATTCCCTACATCTCTAAAATACCTTCTTAAGATGGCTGATATGATCTTTACTCTTCTTTGAGAAAATGGTGATATCATCTAGATAGACAAGGATGAATTCATTAATATACCCTTTGAAATAACTTGTCCATTGCTATTTGGAATGTAGCACTGCATTTGATATACCAAAAGACAATTTCTGATAAGCATATGTTCCCCACTTGGTTGTAAATGCGATGCAGTACTCGATTCTCCTCCCTAACCTTGATCTGATTGAAACCTAAGTATCCATCAAGCATAGAGAACCTTTCAGCTCCTGCTATAGTTTGCAGAATTTTATCCATAGAAGGTAGAGGATAGTGATCCTTTAGGGAGGATTTGTTAAAATATCTGAAATTAACACAAAGTCTAATTTCTCCATTCTTCTTCCTCACCGGAACAAGATTTTCCACCCATGTAGAGTATTTGATAGGAAAATTTATTTTTTCCTCAATTAGTTTGGATAATTCCTTCCTCATGAGGGGCTCTATCTTGGGATTAACTGGTCTTTGTTTTTGTCTAATTGGCTTGACGTTAGGATCAATATCAATGGAATGTTGGACAATGTTTAGATCAAACCCCTTAAGGTCTTCATAATCCCATGAGAATACATCATTGAATTTTTGACACAAGGAAATAAAATCTTGCTTCTCATTCTCATCACATACCTTTCTAAGAAGAATTTCTTTACCTTGTGTAATGGTGACTAGTTGGAATTCCTCTTGCCTTGTTTTAATTTATTCTCTTCACCCCATAATTCATCACCACGACTGAAAATATGCTCCAAGGTGACCAATCCTTTTGGAAATTTATTTGCCTTCAAATCGATAATTTGATCACCATAGTTGTCATGCAAATAAGATTGCATTCTGGAATAAAATTCATATTCATTCTGGATGAATTGGATAATTTTTTCATCGTTTTCAAATACTTACTTGTTGGTTTCATTATCCGGAATAGAGGTCTTGACTACTAAAGGTCTTGACTACTAATGGCATTCTACTATATGGTTGTTTTCATTTATGTAAAACATCATTAATGAAAAATTGGATGATGGATTAGGGTTATATGATTCTCAAAGTGATGATGACATGGAGATTCATGTATGTTTTTGGTTGTACAAGATGATTCTATGAGGATGGCTTGTTCTAGCAAGCCCATTAAGGTGACCTAGCTAGCCTAGGTGATGTTTCATGGTGATTGAATCTTCTTGGTTGTTTGAGAAGAATGTTAGCATGATGTAGATAATGTTTGGAGAGTTCTTGGGCACTCACATGAGGTGAAAGGTGTAGATATATGTTGGTGACCATGATTTAGGTGCTCATTTGGAGCAGGTATGGATGCTAGGAGGTATGAGATTGAGGTATGGAGCTATATGAGCTCATGGATGCATGTAGAAAGGTGTATCATGATGTATCGGTATATATGAACCATTTGTAGTGCTTTCATGATAAGCCATATTGTTCTTTTCAATGACCCTAGCTTCTACAAAGGTAAAAGCCTAAGGGTTAGCTATGATGGTCTCAAAGTGGTTGGAAATATTGAGAGGTAATTATGAAATTATGATGATTAGAGATATTAGTAGGATTTTTCCTTGTGTTGTGGGAAAAATTTAGGTTTCCATGATGTGAATTTTGCAAGATATGAGGTTTTTGGTGAAACAGGGTCAAGAACAAGTGCATTTCCAGCTCAAATTGGAAATTTTTATGCTCACCCTGAATTGTGTGCTTTTCATGGGACCTTGTGGCTTTCAGGATGTTTCTACATTGATTTTAGAAGGTTTGAGAAAAATAATGAGGTCATTTCATCATCATAATTTTATGAACGAATGTTAAGAAGATAAACAACTATTTATGAGTTTGAAACCCTAACTTGAAAGTAGTTTGAGATATTTGCTTCCTAAGTGGAAAATATTTCTTCGTAGTGAATTTATGATGATTGAAACATGTATAGGACTCTTTAATATTTCCATAAAATTATGGTTGAGGTCATGGTGATGAGTGGACCCCACTCAAACAAATCAGTTTATGAAGAAGTTTGTTTTGGGACAAGATTTTCCAAATAAGTTGCAAACTAAATTGCTATTGTGTAATTTATGTGAGTTTTTATTTATTTAAAAATATTTTTCATGTCATGGTAATTCAGTTATATGGTCAAGTGTGCTTAATTTAGGTTGACTGGTCAAAGGGAAGTTTTGAGGCAGTAAAACGTAATCTTCGGTAAAATGGGAATAACATGAGTCAAATGTTGAGTTAGGAGGTTATGCAAGTTGCATTGCAAATATAATTATGATTGATTTCCATTTATATAAGTTTTAGTCATGATTATGAGTTTGGATATGTTTTCCAGGTTAATTTGGGGATAAGAATATTTTTGGCTATCTAGGACAGAACTGATTTTGTTGAAGAATTGAGTTTTTTAGAGCATGATATGGATTAGGTTATGCATTATATCACCTAGAATGTGAAGAGAGATGAATTTGGCATCCAATTAATCCATATGGAGGTCTTAAAAGTGTCGGAAGTGTGTTAACTAGTTACTTTTTAGGAAGAATGATTTGGTGAAGACAAACGTTGATGTAGTTTGAACCAATGGTTTTTTGAAGACATATAACTTTATTATAAGTGTTATATATGTATTTTAATTTCCATAAATTGGTCACATGCCATATTTGAGTTTATTTTAACGTATATTGAGGCCCAAATTCGAATCGTGGTGCTGGAAATTTTGAAAAGTGTAAGAAACAAAGTGGGTCCCATTTAATGAAATGTTTTGATTGGTTGATGAAAATTGAGACCATTTATGATGTTTAAATGTTATTTTAAACATGTGTGATGAATTTTAAAGAATGAATAAAAATATTGGTGTTAGGAGAATTTTGGCATTCCAATGCATGGGTTTTGGTGATTTTTGGTGCATGAAAGAAGGGTTTTTGCTAGGCCGACCCATATGGGTCACTTGTAGCTATTATGAAAAGTATATGGGATGTTTTTATGATTTATTTTTCATGAAAAAGGAGATAAAATGTTTTTTTTTTTTTTTTAAATTTTAAATAAGAAGAATCTTATAAAAGCATAGTTTTGGGTGCTTTTGTGAGCTAGTTGAGTGAGTGTGTGGTGTGTGCAAGAAGTGCGACCTAGGTGAGATATTTTTTAGTTGTTTTATCATGAATTGAGATATTATCAAGTGTGTGATAGGTTTAAGAATATCATCAATCATGTGTGCAAGATTATGAAGACTTGAGAAGTGAAGAAAGAGCTAGTTTGTGAGAGATTGAACACCTAGGGTTTGATTGAGGGTTTGAAGAAGTGCGAGATGAATCATTGGTATCTATCAATTGTGGCATAAATAATTCAGAGATAAAAACATATTAAGGTGGTTGAGTGAGTTCTTGATCATCTTGGGGGGTTGTAACCTCCTTATGGAGTTAGTGCTTCACAAAATTAGGGATCGGTGCTCCTCAGTAGGGTTGATTCTACTAAACTAGGGGTTAGTGTTCCTTGTGTTGATTCTATGTTTCATGGTTCATTGTGTTTAGGATATTTGATGATGTCACATTAATAATTAGATAAGTGAATTTTTGGCTTGGTTGAGTAATATAAAATCTGATTTAAATTTTGTAAGGACTAATTCACCCCCTCTTAGTCCATTGTTCTTCCAAAAATTGGTATTAGTGCAGGTCCTTTTGGAGAAGTTTGACAGCTTGAAAGGAGATCCTTGAAGCACAAAATGACAAGTCGTTAGCTATGGTCAAGGCACCAATGTTAGAAGGTATGAATTATGTTTTTTGGAGCTTGAGAATGAATACCTATATCATTTCCCAATGGTTTGATGTTTGGAAAGTTGTGGATGAAGGCTACACTCTTCCTGTCAATCCTCCTATCAGTAAAGCAAACAAGGATGCATATGAAAACAAATCAAGGATATTAATGTTATCATTCATGGTCTTGGAGAATCTGAGATGGGAAAAGTGATGCATTGCAAGTTAGCAAAAGAAGCATGGGAGAAACTTCAAGTTCTGTATGAAGGTGACTCAAAGGTAAAATTGTTAAGCTTCAAACCTTTAGAAATCAGTTTGAAAGTCTTAATATGAATGATAATGAGTTTATTGTTGCATACCTTCTTAGAGTTGATAAGGTTGTCAATAGCATGAAAGGGTTAGGAGATGATGTGAAAGAAGAATTTGTTGTTCAAAAGTTTTTGAGGTCACTAACTCCTATATTTGATTCCAAAGTATTTGTTATTGAAGAGGCAAAGGATATAACTACTTTGAAATTAGATGAGTTGCATGGTACCTTGACTACTTATGAAATGAGAATAGGTGATTCCAAATCAGCCAAGAAAGATATTGCATTCAAATCTAAAATGAAAGCTAAATGCAAGAAGGTAAAGGATGATGATGTTACTCCTGAAATTGAAGATGAAGAGATCTTTGCTATGATGGCTAGAAGGTTGAAGCTTGGATCTAGTAAGTATAGTGGTAAACTTCCATTCAAATGTTTAATTGTGGTGAAGTAGGCCATTTTTTTGCCAAGTTCCCTCATAGACATGAGAAGGAAGATGATAATGAAGATCATGAGGCTGAATCTAGAAAGAAGAATCACAAGTTTGGTAAAGGTAAGAAGAACTTTAAAAGGTTTAACCATAAGAAGGAAAAAATAAGTTTTTATACAAATCAAGATGGTGAATTATCTGATGCAAGTAGTGGTGTTTTAGATTTTGAATTTGAATCAGATCATGAGGATATATGAAGTGGTTATTTGTTCATGAATAATGATGTTATGAAGTCTTCTGGTGAAGGTTCTTCTTTGTTAGGAGATTTTATATCAAGGATATTGTAGTTATTCTAGTGAAGATAATGAGGATGTCAAAGATGATTTTGAGGACATTCAAAGATAACTAAAACATGCTGAGAAAAATAACCATAAGTTTAGTTTTCAGGTTAATGAGTATGAAAATTAGTTTCATAAGCTAGAAGAACAATATATGTCTAAATATTCCAAACAAAATGAGTCTATTAGGGTGCTAGAAGAAAATGTTAAGTATCTTGTTTCAATATTGCAGGATAAAGATGGTTTGTGCTCAAAATATGAAGAAGATATAGAGTTTCTAAAGGTTGAGCTACTAGATGTTAGCAAGAAGACTATGTCCTTTTAGAAGTTTGAGAAAAGTGCAAAAGACCTAGATGATCTACTTGGAAAACAAAGAGTAGCAGGTGATACAGATTGGTTTGGGTTTCAAAGAGGAATCTAAAGGTAAATAGTTGAAGCAAGAATACATGATTCCAAGAAAAGAGAAAGGTGAACTTATCATCAAGGAATATAAGAAGGAGACACTCATTGCAGACAATGTGAAGCCAAGACCTATTAGGTTTACTAGATGCCTCAAGGTATGAAAGAAATTTCAATGGATATTGTTATAATTGTAATGCATTTGGTCATAGGGATAAAGAGTGTAGAAGATATCCTAGATACTCTTAGCCTTGGAGGGACAATAGAAGTAAGTTTTCTAATAATATGGTGTGCTACAATTGCAATGAACAAGGTCATACTGCTAGATTTTGCTTGTATGATTCACCTAGTCAAGATGGAGGTCTCAAGAGAAAGAATTCAGTAGTATGTTACAAACTGTAATGAGGTTGGTCATATGGAAAGGTTTTTTTCATGCTCACTCAAGTCAAAAATAGATGGCTAAAAGTTTTAGGATGCAAGGAGGTAGTTTGCAAAGGCCTAGAATGCATGATAATGGTCCAAGAAGGACTTGGGAACCAAGAAGAGATAATGAAGCTTCATCAAGTAGAAGTTAGTGATGGAATAAAAGTTATAATTAGGGGATTAGATAAGAGGTAATTTGATGATGGATTCTTTCAAGTGACCAAGAGGGCTTGGGACCTCTTCAAGACCTTCTTTTAGGTCTTCATGGTGATCATATATCTTCACTATGCTTCTTGGAGGTATATTAGTGCAAATGAAGCATTGGAGTGAGGGGGAGATGTGTGGTATGAGTTTGACCTATTCATGTTCATAAGGTATGTATTTCAGTGTTCTTAATCATGTTCTCATGGTTCAAATTGGTTTTCCTTATGTGTGAAATGTCATGATCTCATTTTTGTGGTGATAAGGAGTATGAGTCTAAGTTCTTATAGTCTGTATCTTGTGTTCTCATGGTGACGTTGTCATTTTAAGATGGTTCAATTGTTCAAATGTCCTATTGACATGAAAAATGAAGTATGTATGTGTTTTGGAACTCATTAAGTGTGTATTCTTGCTCTTTGTGTCTGCGTTTAGCATTATTGGTTAAGTCTATGAACTATGTTGCTTCATGATATCTTGTCTCAGAGTCAAGTTGAGTATTACAAGTAGTCATGAGTAGTATTAACTAGTATCATGTGTATCTTAGGGTATATGATGTGATAATGGTGTGAAGAGTCTCAAATGGTGAAATCATGGTGTGTGGAGTCTATGTTAAGCTCATTGTGTCATCCATAGGTTTGTTAAAGCCGCATGGTGTTGTTTAGGTTCTAATGTTCCATGTATGAGGTGCTCATCATTATGACAAGTATTCAAATTCATTGAAAATAATATTTGAAGATGTGATAGAGAATAAAATGTGATGATCTGATATAACACTATGAAGAGCAGGGTTTGTGCTTATGTCCTTTACGTAAAATCAATGTAAGCAAAGGAGGCTTTAGGTAAGAAAATGATAATTATATCTCCAAATCATGTCAAATAAGTTCTCGGGATATTAAGGAATTTTATATAAAGAATAGATGATCTTATTTGGGCTCTTGAGGACAAAATTTTGTCATTCTTGGAGCCACTCTGCCTGACTGGGTTTTCACAATTTATTTTGAGTGGTATGTATATAATGTTGGATTTGAAGGAGTAAATGGTTGATTCCAAGGCTGAAATAATGTACAATTCATCTAGACTATATTGACTTGAAGATTTGTATGATGTTAGATCCTGATAATGTATAGAGTCTCTGAGGTTCTTGATAGTTCAACAAAGTTGACAGTGGTAATGAAAAGATCTAATTGTCAAAGAAATGATTTTGCAATGCGGGTGTGTTCTTTTTAGCTATAATATTCAAGGTTTTTGGAGCAAGTAATATGGCCAAATGGGTGTCTAAATATGGCATGATTCTTCTGTGAAGGTGAGTGCTTTAAAAATTGGATGTATTTCTTAGTATTTCAAGGGCTAGTAGTTTATGATTATGCATTTGATATGGTGAAGGATATATAGTGAGTTGTTGATGATATTTCTTAGCTTATGGGGCATGTATAACACTTTGAATCCTATGAATGAGAAAAAGATGGTGTAAGGTCAAAAGAAGAAAGGGTTGTATTTTGAGTACTCTTGGAGCTTTATAGATTGTGTTTTATCTTGGTACATGATCAGTAGGTCACTATTCAACTTTACTGAGTATTTATTATGCTTGGACATGATCCTAATGGATTTGAGATGGCTCCCAAATAAGTGTAAAGTGGTTTTTGTGAATTATTTCATTCAAATGAAGAGTTACAAAGACGGGTCATTAGAATTTGCATGGTAAATTTGTGTCACAGTCAAATTGTGCCTCTACATGTATGGGTTTAGACATCTTGCATTTAGGTTTGATCTAAATCTCAATAAGGGTGATTATGCATCTATGATAAGGTATACAGTGTCTTAAAGCATGATAAGAAAATCATAAGTATGACTAAGCATGTTTGTTGATCTTATTTGGGTCATGAGAAAAAATTGTCTACCTACAAGACTTCAAAGATGTATGAGAGGCAGAGCATGTTGCTCCTACAGGTTTGAATAGTCTAATATGTCTATTATTGATAAGCTAGGTATTCCTCAATCTTTTCTATATGCTCTTAAAGATGAACATCATTCTAATGTTGCAGTAGTGTGAGTCTTGTTGACTGGTATGTGCATTTAACTCCAATAGTGCAACCTACAGGAATATAGGTGCTTAATTAGGAATGATGGATGATGTATCAAAGGAGACAATGCTTTTTATTGCTTCATAAGGTCAAACATGGTGGTGAAAATATGGAGTAGTGTGTTACTTAGCTTAGTCATGTTCGATTCAAGGTTGATAAGATCAAAATCTCAAAAGGTCACACACAGTATTACGGTGGTCTATATAGTTACTTCTACTGGAGAATGAGGTGTTTATGCCTATCAAGACAAGGGGAGTACATATTGTTACTTGATGAAGATGTTTTAGGTGGGCTCATGTGCTAGGAAGGCATGCTCTTGACAAGATGAAGTTGAGTTATAGGTAAGGATGAGTTTTTATGGTTATCAGTGTATAAACAATGTGAAAAGGTGATTCTACATGTCTAGATGACACACATGGTCCAAATTAGTCAAGGGGAGCATGAGTGATTGCTTCTAGAAGATGTATTAATGATTTTTAGACATATAAAGTATGTATTGGATATTGACTCCAAGGGCAAGCATGCTTGGACCAAAATGTTGTTGTATCTCAACCAAATATGACTCACAATGACTGAAAAGATGGTTCAGATTGTGTTAAAGTGTTTGGCATCCATCCATGCCAAGAATCCAAGGTAAGTTTCTCAATTTTTGTTTGTTTTCTAGTGATGGTGGTCTTAGGTCCATGGGGAGTTGTTAATTACGAAATTCAAACAAGGGAATCATATAAAAACAAAGCTATGTGACCATAATAAAGGACCAAGCACTAAGCATATATTAATATCACCCGAGGTTGCATCAAAAGGCCATTACAAGAGCATCAAAAATCCATCTAGCATCCATTCAAGGGACAAGGGACAATATTCTTCTGCATACACTTCATAGGAGGGGAATTTATTTTTTCTATGCACACATATATCTACATTCTATACATCTAGCTATTTCTCATTATTCCGTGCATCTTTCACAAGAGCCGCCTCGGGCACGATTATGCACACACGCACATAACTACATGGAGTCTAAATGTAGTGCAACACTCGAATCATAAGCTCACTCACCAGTGACCGCCGAGATCAGCTCGACTCCCCATTTACATCTTTTTCTTTTTAGGATTTGATGTGCTTTGGGGTTTTTAGGTGCTATTTCTATTTGTAAGTTTTAGGTGAATTCAGCGATCAAGCAACAAATTATAGGTGACAAAAGGCGACATCCAATGAACACCTCAAGACCCTACGAAAATGAGATATGTACTTTATTGCATATCTATCTACCGGCTTGTTACTTAATTAGAATTTAATATTTATATTTCAATATTTGTTAAATCGTACACTCCAAAGGCTAGGAAGATCATAGTAAGTGTGACTCCTTTTCTTGAGAATCATAAGGACCCAATTCTCCAAGAGTAGAATCCAAAAGATAAGAAAGACTAACTTCAAGAACTTCGAGATCATCTTAGAGAGTGTAAGAAAACTGAATGACGAATGATGATGTAATTAGAAATGCACTCAAAATATTTCTATAAATATGGAACATGTGTAGTAATTACAATTTCCTTTAGCCGATGGCATCGACCATGGTCGATGTAGGTGCTTGTTAGAAATTAAATTTAGAATGAATTGAACATGGTTGATGTTATCAAGTATGGGTAATGCTTCATCATGGGGTTTTAAAGGAAAGTCTTGGAGAATGGAAGAAGACTAAGGGTGACTACAAGAGTGTAAAGGATAAGGTAACTAGTAATGTTGGTTACACATCAAGACTCTCTCACAAATACCACCAATAATGAACCCCTTATAATTGTTTTTGGTTATCTCTACTCTTGAAAATATCCTCAAGGACATTCCTTTGGGGAAGTAAATGTACTAATAATTCCCGGGAAGAGAAAAAATCAGCAAGAGTAAATAATAAGGTGTATATTGGTCTTATACCCAAGATTGGTGTCTCAGCTTGATGCTAACATAAAAATACTAATAATTTGTGTGTGATGTTCTAAAAGGGAGGTCCTATACTCATTATTGGTCTCTCACTTGACTACCAACAAACTACATGGGGGTCTCAAACACCAAATCGATGTTTTTCTTATTGATAACATAAAAACTACCAAAATACCCATGTAGTATTCTACAAGAATTTTCTTATATACCAAATCGGCATCTCACTTAATAGTGACCTATAAACTATCAACAATCTTTGTGTGCTACTATTTGACAAGGGGGTCTTATAACAAAAATTAGTGTTTCGCTTAGTAGTGAATTGAAAACCACTAATCATCCCTATGTGATATTCCATAAGGGGGTATCATACACCATATTGGTGCCTTTCTTATTGAAGATATAAATTACCAACAATCCACGTGTGGTATTCCACAAAGGGAGTCTCATACACAAAGTTTTTGTCTGTCTTGGAAGTGACCTAAAAATTACCATTAATCCCCATGTGGTGTTCCACGAGGGGTCAGCATACACCAAATAAGTGTGTCGCTTCATAGTGACCTATTTACGCAAACTATCCCCACATGATATTCTACAAGGGAGTTCTCATATACCAATTTGGCATCTCACATTGTAGTGAAATAAAATCTATTAACAATCCCCATGTGGTACTCCACAAGGCATGTCTCATACACCAAACTCCGGGTCTCACTTGGTAGTGAATAAAAACTACCAATGATATCCCATGTGTTGTTCCACAAGATGAGCCTCATACACCAAATGCGTGTATTGCTTGATAGTGACGTAAAAACTACTAATAATCCTTATTTGGTATTCCATAATGGCATCTTATACACCAAATGGGTGTCTCACAAGCTACCAACAATTTGTGGGCATTCCACAAAGAGGTCTCATGCACTAAATTGGTGTCTTCCTTGGTAGTAACATAAAAACTACCAACAATACTGCATGTTATTCCACAAAGAAGTTCCATACACCAAAATGGTCTCTTACTTAACAATACATATGTAGTATTCCAAAAGAATATCTCAAACATGGAGTTGGTGTTAGACAAGACATATCTCATACATCAAATTGGTCTCTCTTAAACTACCCTAACAATTACCAACAAAAGTCCCATACAACAAATTGATGTCTTACTTAAAAACTAGGGTTGGAACTTAGGACTAGGCTTAGAATTTGATTGCCACCTATGGCCATTAAACCATTTTTTATTACAGCTCATTACCGTCCACAACCTAAACTAATTACAAAGCATTTACACATTATCCAATGTAAGGAAACCGTTAGAGATTGACAAGAAAAGCAGAAATGACAAGACTTAGAGAAAGATGAAATAAAAA
Source organism: Taxus wallichiana var. yunnanensis (assembly GCA_018340775.1). Lineage (NCBI taxonomy): Eukaryota > Viridiplantae > Streptophyta > Pinopsida > Cupressales > Taxaceae > Taxus > Taxus wallichiana. The sequence continues at coordinate 654,878,563 of CM031236.1, read as the reverse complement.
ACAATAAATTTAACTGAAGCTACGGATAAATTCATTTCTTCCACGCATTCATAAACTCTCTCTGCCAAGCAGCAATAAAAACAAAGCTTACTCACAACTCACACGCATTGGCAGAAAAAGTGAGAAAAATTCCACACGGAAACCCATTTCACTTAAATTACTTCAGTCACTGTCAACTTTGGATAACACAGAAGATCACAAGTACCCACTTTCACTAACAGTATTATTATTATTATTATTATTATTGTTTTCCGTTATTTTCCCCAAGCAAAGCAAAGTACGGTTCATTTGATGGGTCTTGTTACTTGTATTCATCATGATTTTCAGGATTGTACCATGTGTCCTTTGAAGGAATGAGGATCCATTGGTTATGGAGGCACTCTTATCTAAGTAGTATTACTTAAGCTTTTTCTTTTTCTTCCAAAGATGTAAGAGGAAAAAAGGGTATTGGGCTTTTAGGGTTCAGAGCCTGTCCTGCCCTAGAATGGCATTGGGATTGACATGACCAGAGGTGTCTGGTCACCTTCGTAATGAATTTTTGACTAACATTTAAACAAGCAATCTGCATCTCTTTCATGCTTTTCCATGCTCTTTGTTTTTGTGTGTGTTCACACAAAGGGTGGTGGTGGGTGTCATATAGTTATTAGATGGTATACATATTTTAAATATATTTCTTCAAAAATGTAAATGTAGAGGTTCATATTTTGAATTTTTTTATATATGAGATTTAAATATATTTCTTCAAAAATGTAAATGTAGAGGTTCATATTTTGAATTTTTTTATATATGAGATTGATTAATAATTACATTAGTTTTTTCTTATTCCGTTTGAAAATATTTTTCAATTGATTTTTGGAGTAAAAGAAAAATAATATTCAAGTGACTAGGTATCAAATGAATATCAAATTTATTTTTGAAATTACTATGTCACGCTTAAATGAACCTTAAATTTACGGTCAAATATAAATTAGCCAATAGACATGACCAATAGTGATAGGGATGAGAGTGATAGCGATGAGAGTGTCAAAAGAAAATTTCTTTAATAAAAAAATCACACCTTAAATATATAATAATGCCTAAAAGAATAAGTCAAGTATCATATTTTATATTCATCATCAAACATAACATATGTTTCTTGACATTATTTTAGAAAGAATTATATATATATGGTTTAGATTGTTAATAATTATATTAAATGTCGAGCTTTTAATTTTGAAATTACTATGTCATAATGAAATAAACACCAAATTTATGGTTAAATATGAATTAGTCAATAAACATAACTAATAATGATAGTTATGAGAGTAAGGTGAAGGTTCATTCAATTTCTTAAAAAATCTTCTATAGACAAAATAATAAAAAATAACAATATCTTAAATATAATAATACCCAAAAGAAAAATTTAAAAGATTATTATTTTTTTATCATTATCATTATAATTATAATTGTGTGAGATTTTATAGAAGCTTGGATTGTTAATAATTATATTCAAAAGTTTTAATGTTAAAATTATATTTCTCTAGACTTTAGTAGTTCCATGCCATGTTTTGAAATTTAACCCTAATTATGGAAACAAGTTCCCTCTAAGCTTCTTGCAATGCAATGTAGAGGCCGTGCCTTTCTAAACAAGAAACTATTGTACAATAATAATAATAATATAATTAGTTTGGTATTCGAAGAATACGAGGTAGTCATTCAAATACTTTAACCCGTTCAAAGTAAAAGTGTGGTGTATTGCCTATTAAATGGTGTCTCGTGATGGACTAGACGTTTTATGTAACGCTAAACCTTTGATGTCTTTGCTTTTTTTAATATGTATAATTGGGATGGAAACAAACTAGTTTTTGGTATTGAAAGATAAAAGTGCTTGTTTGAATAGTTTTTTTCTTTTGGTTTTTTTATTGATATTGTAGGAGTTTTGTGACTTGGCGACATAACACACATCTAATACAGGCAAGTCTTCCCAATCAATTGTGTAAATGTAAAGGTAATTGCTCTCCTCGAGTTTGGAAGATTAGAACCCGAGTGGGTGATTGACTTAGAACCCGGGTGGGTGATTGACTTAGAACTTGGGTGGAGATTACAAGGACACAAATGAAGTGAGGAGGGAAAGCAAGTGAGGGCGAAGTCGAATAAACAAACATAGAAATCTCACAATCGATCAATTATTATATTAGTAAGAGGGCTTCTTCCATTATATTGTCACCCCATTAACATAAAAATCATGATATATTTTGATTTATATATTATCGTAGAAAAAATATGTACTATTTTATATGTTAGTTCATAGACCATTTAATCCATTTTTTTAAATAATAAAGTTTACGTGGTATTATGTGTAGATATGTAAAGTGGCTTTGCACTAATAATTCACTATATTAATCATATCATAGAATGTAATAAGTATTGAACAATTCGTAACATGTGGAATTAAGATTATTAGGGCTAGTAAGATAATACTAAATTCAAGAGACAATCATGAATGCAAAAGATGAAAACCATGTCTAGTTAACAAGGCAAACACAACATATAAGTGGTATAGAAAATGAAAATTCATCCCATATGATCAAATACGTAGACATGTTGGAATTGCACATCTAGATCTATAAAGCTATGGAATGTTGACATGAGTGAGTTTGTGTGTTGTCATTGATGTAAAAGCCAATTAATGACAAAGGGGATGATTTAGGAGTGTGAGAGGATGCTTAGTGTGGTGTTGACATGGTCAATCAAGTTGTGGCATGATGACAAGAATGGAAACAATTAGAATACATTGGCCTAAGTAGGCCTAATCAGGTGACCTAACTAGCCTAGGTGATAGAGAATAATAGATAGAGTTGTATGATGGCTTGAGGAGCATGGTAGAGGCATGGAGAGCATGATTAGAGAGTGTTGAGACACTCACATGAGTTTTATAGTGTAGGTACAGGTTGAAGACTCAATTATATGTGCTCATCTAGACCTAGTTTAGGTGCTTGGAGGCCAAATGGAGCATGAGTGTGAGGTATAGATTCATGTGAACTCATGGAGGCATGTAGGTGAGTGAGAAATTATGTCTCAAGGTTTTCAGGTCCTTTTGGAAAATTTTCATGCTTGGTTATAGTGTTGGTTCAATTTGTTATGGCTTAAACTATGTAAAACCCTAAGGCCTATTCATGCAAGTCCTAGTGGTGGTGAAGATGCAAAGATATTTGTGGAAAGATGATGATTGGAGATGATGCACAGTGGTGTCCTAGAGGTGTGATAAAAATTTCAAGTCATTATGAAGAGAAATTTGCAAGTTATGATGTTTTAGGCAAAACAAGGTCCAAAAAAGCATGATTTCTAGCTCGATAGGTAACTTCATTTGCTCACCTTCTCACACACTTTGCATGGGACCTTGTGGATTTTAGGGATATTTTTCCATTGAGATAAGATCATTTTGCAAAAATAATTGAGTGGTTTCATCTTCAAAATTTTATGAATGAATGTTAAGAAATTAAACTACTTTTTATGAGTTTGTAACCCTAGTTTGCTAGTGATGGAGAATATCTTCTTTGTAAGTACCCAAAAATGCATTGGTTTTGATAATTTGATGATTGGAGGTTATATATGATTCCTCTAAATTTCTAAAGAGGTATGATAGAGCTTGTGACAGTATGTGGGCCCCACTCAAAAAGACTTGTTTATGAAGATTTTCTCGATTATGCAAATATAATCCACAACATCTATTAACTAAATAACCATTTATGAAAGCTTGAGAGTTGTACTAGATTTCCATGATAGTTTCAGATCATGTTTCAGGTCCTAGAGGGAAAAGTGTGCCCTATCTTTGAAGACTGGTTTTTGGGCCTAACATGGCAGTTTAACAGTGTTGGCAAATGGAAGTGCTTGAGCACTTGTGGCTATGGTGAAGGAGTCTAATGGCATTTGAGGTGTTTTACACATCCAATGTGACATGTTTCATGTTTTGGTGAAGCTATGAAAGTGTACTAAGTTTCCATGGTTGAGGTCACAAGTTGACATAGTTTGATTGGTTTAAGACATGACTACTTTGGTTTGAAGAAGGTTGAAGAGCTTATGTGCAAGGGATTGTGATCAAATTAGTTCATGAAAGTCAAAGTTTGAGTGAGTTAGGAGAAAGAGGGTTTGAAGAGGGTTTGAAGGTGTATGAGTTGAATCTTGTGATCACTATCGGTTGTGTGTATTGGTAGCATATATTAAGTGGTCTTTTGATCAAAATCTTATGTGATGAGTCATATTCGTGCAAGTCTCTTATTGTGAATAATATCAAAAAGGTTTTAGGGGTTGGTGCTCCTTGTGGGGTTGGTGCCTCACTAAAGAAATATCTTGTGATGTGTAATATTAACTTGATTCCTTTGTTGTGAGTAATATCAGAAGATTTTTTTAGTGGGTTTTCTTCCCCTTGAGGGTTTCCCACTTATATCTTGTGTTCATGTGTACTCTCTCTTGGTTGTGCTTATGTGGTTGATTGTTTCATGTTGTTTATGCTCACATTAATACATGGTTGAATGTTAATGGTTATCATAAGTTAAAGGAATTGAAAATAAGGTTTTGAAGGACTGATTCACCCCCTCTCGCCATTGTGTGTCCAACATGGAAATGGAACATGTATGCAATCAAAAAGTGTTGGGCTGATGAATTAAAACCTAAGTACTAAAGGCACATAAGGTTGGGGCATGTAGACATGGGACGCATAGGTATACACAGAAATTTAGAAGAAAAGGGTGCACTTGAGAAAGTATGAGGTCGAGACTTAGTCGGTTTGCTTACAATGGGATAAAGATAGGTTTGAGTGTGGGGAATGCAAATACATGAAGACTTGGAGACTAAGAAAAGGCTATTTTGGACAAGTGGAAGATCAAACGACATGCACATTTTTGGGCTAATAATAGGATTATATATGTAGTTATTATTAGATAATCTATTATTAGCAAGCTTGCATACTTTTGTATTTATCTTGTAGCAGCACATGGCTATTCTTAACATGCAACCTATTTTGAGGATGCATAAGTGGTGAAGGGAAAGTCCCCACCCCTATATATATGTATTGATTTGCATGGATTTAGTATCCCGTGAATGCTTGTAAGGTTATGTTGTTGGTTTATGGGCGTGCATGACCTATGGTGATACTCTTATGTATGTATTTGGCTTCTGTGTTTTACAATGATTAATTCAATGGATATTTTTGGTTGGATATTGGTTATTGACTTATGTGTAACTGCATCCTGTATAGTAAACATGATATTGATTCTTGTTTAGTTCATTATTACATATGGTTATGATCTAGATCTAGTTGTGGTTTATCCTTACATGGTTGTTATGATTATGGATTATATGTCTCTTAATGCTAACTCCTTGAAAAAGCTACCATAAAAGAGGGACCTGTACCCTTGCATGTTTCGGGTGAGCGCTCAGGTCTGTTTGAGTGATGTGGTAGTGTGCCTTGGGATGTTTGGTCAAATAAAAGACTACATTTTGGTTTTGTTTCCAAGGCCTCTTTTCAAGTTACTGCAAGGATGTTGCATGATGAAGATGTATCGCTTGACTTTGGCCAATATTGAGAGTTGAGTAGAAAATTTAGAGGAAGAGTTTGCCCACAAATTTAACATTGACCTAATTTTGATGCGCGCATGTGGGTTGAAGAACATATGTATCATGAACTCTATGAGATATTGTTTTCCTATTTATGTATAGAGTTGTACAAGTTTCTAGTAGCATACAAATCAAAGAGAAATTGGAGGTATAAAACAATTATTTGGACACAAGAAGATTACCAGACTCTGCATGATGCTGATTTGGATTGAACACGTGTTATAGATCACTGGTGGAGTGGTGTTTTGCATAGTTATACATTGGAGTACTATGTTTTCTACTTATTCATGTCCATAGGTTGTTGAGTTCTAGTTCTTATGTGAACCTAGAGGATCTTATTTGCACGCTATCCCTTTAGTGATTAAGATCTTGATTGTAACTCTGGATTTGGAAGCGCGACCTATGGCTAGCTAAATCCCACCACACGTGGGGGCACTAGCAAGTGTGGTGAAGGATGGCGGACATGGCAATGGAAATACAAAGGGAAGAAAGGTGACTTAAGTATAATGAAGTGCGCGAGAGGGAATTGACAAAGAGACACGACATTGAGGAGTCTTTGGAGTTGCGAAGAGAGATGGATCAGAAAGGATTTGGGGCTCACGTGGAAGACGTGGAGCTAGAGCATATAGTTCTTCCATCCTTAAGAAAGCATGGTAGATGGTCCCCTTGGCTTCGATGAGATCACATATGAGGAAGAACAATTAAGATACGTGGGCACACGCGATCTAGCTTGAAGACCTAGCCCTTGTGCTTGTTGTTTCGAGTCCACCCGAAATAGTTGTTGAGAATCAAGCTAGTGTAGGTACTTGAAGAAGAACAGTAGTTTTCATTTTCCTTTGAATACAAGAGTTTTTCAGATGGTTACGTAGTTGTCTTTGTTTGGTGGTCCTATTGGTGGTATATTTTTTGGCACATCATCTACATAGGGCTTGGTCATGCGACGTTAGTAATACTTACCGTAAGTAACACAAATTCACGTAACATGGGCATTCAATTTAGCACAACAATGGGGACACAAGGTAACACATCCTCTGTCTGGTTCCCACTACAAGGGGTGGATCGGGAGGATCAAAAGGTTCGAGGATCTAGTGGATTTTTTGGTTTTGGGGGTGGAGGAAACATAGGAGGTAACACGGGTTCTCAATCTTGTGGGCACGGTCCGCACCAACCCTAACAAGTGTATTATGAGATGTCTCTTCACCTACTAGAATACAAAGGAATTGAAGATGTAGCTGAGCACATGCATATGTGTGAGATACTATGGCGCGCTAAGGGGATTACAACTCTTGAGCGTAAGGAAAGTCAGTTTTCTACTACTTTACAAGGGCGCGTGCATAGTTGGTACATGAAGTATGATCTAAACCAAAATTATGTAGATTACAACACACTACATAATGATTTATTATTTCAGTTCCATATACCCGAGTTTGAATAGAAAAACATTAGTGCATTGAAGGATATTAAGCAGGGCATGACAAAGAGCGTAAGGGAGTATGATGCTCGGTTTAAGACTTTGTTGTCAAAGTTGTCTTATGACATACACCCTAGTCAACATGTTTAATGGTTTGTTGGAGGTTTGATCACACCTTTTAGAAGTAAAATCTCACACAAGACCTTTATAGATATGTCCGTGCGAGGCACTTAAGGAAAATTTGAGCACCGAGGTAGTTAGGAGCGTAGACATTAGAGTTAGCCCATTTTTGGAAGCTCAAATTGCATCTATGACAAAGCAATTAGAAAAATTGTCAGCTAATTCAGCCCATGAGACACGCAGTGGTATTTGGTGCATGGATTGTGAGGTAGAAGGACATACTAAGGATATTTTCCCTCATAAATCGGTGCACGCCATGTTGCTAGATTGTGAGATCTGTCATTTGGATCATGATTCAAGTAGGTGCCTCTGCCACAAAGCACGTGTGATAAGGAAGAACATGTCTTATTATTGTAAGATTTGTAAGTCTACCACTCATGATACAGAGAATTACGTATTGATTGATCAGATTCATAATGCCATTGAAACTAGTGTATGTCAGACCAGTATTGTAAACAATTCTAAGGAACAAGGTGAACATCATAATAATAGTCACAATGAAGGGTGCTCTGATGGAGGTGGTAGAGGTAGAGGTTATTGTGGAGGATTCAAAGGCCGAGGTCGTGGCAATGGAAGAAATGAATTCCCATGAGGAACTTGTTATACATTTGGATCCCTTGATCATTATAGGCATGAATGCCCTCATAACATTATTTTCTCCTGGTGCGGAAAGAATCACAAGTTTGAGGAATTCATGGATTTGTATGAGTATCTGAGTAAACAACTCAAGCAAGATAAGGGAACGTGAATGGTTAGAGTACAATACGCTATGGAAAATTAGTGGATGCTGAAGATAACACCTAACCCTAAGATGATACATGTGTTCGTGCTTACACACACGAAGGTTGCGTGCGCATGAGACTCCGAAGCATAAAATTGTTATTACAAAATAAGAGGTATTGCATGCAAATTATCTAGATCCTACCCATCATAAGGAAGTCTATTAGGAAACTATGGAGGTTATTAGAAACTTGCAGGGTGAGATAAAAAGGTTGAAAGAGTAACTACGAAGATGGAGCAGAAAAGGCGATTAAGCATCCTTAGAAGACGTTGATGACTTAAAGGAGGTTTGTAAGATGTTGCATTAAGAAAACATTATTCCTTTGTTAGGGTAGTGATTAAGGGAGAAGGTTCCATGCACTGGAGTTGAGCGTAAGAGACAAATATTACATGTGAACTTAGATCCTCACAATTTTGAGTATGATAAAGAGATCACCTTGAATGCAATTGTTGATGGATTACTACTAAGTAACATTCTAATTTATATAGGTGCAAAAGTAAATGTACTCACCTTGGATGTGTTGAATCGATGGGAGGCCACCATTACAGGCATATTCAAATGTGTTGTATATGTTGAATAGGACTAAAGCCATACCCATTGGAGTATTAAATTATGTGACCATTACTATACAAAGGGCCAAGTTTATCGGGAGTTTGAGGTCTTGGTGCTCATAGAAGCATATAGTTTTCCAACTTCGGCACCCTTGGTGTTATGTGAATAATGTTGATTTGCACTTCAATGAAGGTTATATCGCTTTCGAGAACAAAGAGGAGCGAGTGATCATTCTAGAGTATCCCTAATGGGATATTTTTTTATAAATGCACAAAATATTGAAAATTTGCAGCCACATCAAATACTGATTTTACCAGATTTTTACAGTAAGGACAACGAACTAAAGAAACTTAATATTTCCCAAATTAACCACCCAAATTACTTGAAAATATAAAGAGGGCTTGATATTATTATAAATGACATACGGAAACTATTTTTGGCATATTACAGAGATTAAAATGCTGCTAAGAAATCACAGTGAGCCTAGACAACTGGAAAACCCTCCACATACAGGCTGTAAGTCACCATGCTTGGGAAAAGGGGTCGAAAAATGATGGAGGCACCTTCATCGTGCTGCCACACCCATCCCAAAAGGCTGTCATGAATATGATCTGGAGCCCCTATGATTATCTTCCCCAAATTCCCCCAAACTGGAAAACCCTCCACGTACAGGCTGTAAGTTGCCACGCTTGGGAAAGGGGTTGGAAAATGATGGAGGTGCCTTCAACGTGCTACCACGCCTAGCCCAAAAGGCTACTATGAATCTGATCCGGAAGCCCACTGATTATCTTCCTCAAATGCCCCAAAACCCTCAAAATCTCGTCCTCTGAAACCTCAGATAAGATCTCTGTAACACAACCCAAAAAGTGGCTCCAAAATGACAGACTAGGGTAGATCTCTCACTACCAAAGAATGCCCTGCTAGCTAGGGATGAGTCTCTCACCACTGAAGCTAGGGTCCCTATGGGATTTGACTCCACAAGTTGTAGAAGCACAATAGTAGCAGCTGCACGTGAAGGGGTCAATAAAATGTATATGACCAAAAGTTCCTTTCCTTTCTCCCCCAACTCCTTATATACTTCCCCGAGGCAAAAGAGCCCTAACATACCCAATACACATTTCTTTCTATGGAGGGGCCAATAAAATAAAGTGACTTAAGTTACTTTTCCCCTTAAGTCACCATGGTCCAAAAGTGACCCCCAAATGCCAAACATGAATATTAGTACCATGTGGCCCCTTCTCAATAGCCGCTAATGTCCACAACCCCTTGGGTATGACCACGACTTGGACTCGATTTGACCCTTAGGCCTTTGGTGTAGAAAAGGGGACATTACATTGGGCATTGGAAAAAGGGGACATTACAATCCTCCCTTCCTAAGAAATTCTTGACCCCAAGCATTACCCTGTCATGCTGCAGAAATTGATTACCACGCCGTAAGTTTCTCCATCTCACCCTGCCATCAATCAAGGATCGGTGTAATTTGAAGTAATTAGGAAACCCCATGTAGTCATCATGACCTCCATATTGTATCAAGAGCAATGTTTTCCGTGAAGTAGAATGATACCCAAACCGACTCTCCATTGGTACCCACATCAAGATTGCCAATTTGTCCAATCCCTGCCACTCAGATGCCATCATCCTGGGACTCATCACTATCTCTCCGATCAACTCTTAGGTACAAAATTCCACTCTGAACCCTATAGAATTCCCTGGATCAACTTGTGAAATAACCTGTATACGCACAAAGTGTGCCAATTCTCCCATGTGACCTACACTCATGTGAGAGCAAGGCTCCTCATAATGTATCTCAATGTGTCCTGTGGGGGAAAAGTCCCAAGACTCCAGTAGATAGTCAACCGGCCATATCAGCTCCACATAGTCCACCTCCTGCACTGATCGTGAACCTACCGAATAACCCTGAGTCAATTTCATCTCTCCACTGACCAACACATGGGTGAAGTGCTCACTGCATAGAAGTAGTAAAATACATAGGAGTGTTGTCCCATGTCGACTCAAAAAATGATGGACCCGTAAGCTCTGACTTGTCATAGTGACAAACCGTACATGCCTATATAAAGTTGAGGATATCCTCACTCAACCTATGCCATATGAACCTCTCTGACATGAACTTGTAGGTCTCATCGAAGCTCAAGTGCCCAGTCATGGAAAAATAATGCACATGTCGCAATATCTCCATCCTCAACCATGAATCTGACACAAGGTACAATTTTCCTTGATAGAAGATCATATCATCCTCCAATCTGTAGCTTTCATCTTGCATGTGACCATCTAGAATCTCACAAGTGTGTCGGTTCTTAGAGTACTCAACAAGCAACTCGATATCTCCAGCTACCGAGACCTTAGATAACCAACATAATGATAGAATCGGGTGATCTCAACCTATAATCCAAATCTCTATAACTGTCTCTCCTGAAGTGCACACTATTGGATACACACCCATCCATGACTCCACTCATCCCATATAGAGTCAAAGTCTCCATCATATCTAACTCACTCCCCAATTCAACATCATCTGACTCACTCTCCACATAATTCATCATGGTGTGCTCTATGTCTCCAGCAAACAATCCATCAGAATAGGAGTCATCAAATATCCCACTTGTCTCATACCTTGTGATGTCACCATGATCCACAAGACGCTGAGTTCCTTCACCATTCAACCGCTGCAACGACATGCTTCTTTCTTCACCAATCACATCTTTTGCATTCTGCCCTTGTATACCATGAAATCTGATTTCTTTGTTTTCCTTGAAAAATTTCAGTTTATCCACATGAGGGATGAATGCAAATTTCCCAAAAGATGGAAGCCAATATGTCCAATGAATGATTCCAACTTCAAATAACCCAAAGGTACAAACACATTCAAGTACTTCACATCTCTTAATGACAATAAAGAAATGAGTTACCTTCTTTGTGCAAGACAGGTCTTTCCATGGAAATAACTCATCAATTCCTTCTATGTTGGGAATACACTTGGCTGCTCCTCATCATACTTTATTCGCTTTCCCCATATTTTCATTTCATCGTAAATGCAAGAGGAAGGGAAATCAACATCGAACTCATGTATCCATAAACTTTACCATAAGGAACTACATCCCTTTTGTTGTACCCATTGATTCTCATCATGAGAGAAGACAACACATCTGAAATAACATAATTGGGGCTGCCCATCACACCTTTACAACTCAAAATTTCTGATATAGGATCAGCATCTTCATTCTCCTTTGGTTTTTCAACACATGCATCATCATCTTTCTTAACATCATGCAGCCATTGCATCCCAAAAATAGTCTTACCTCTAGCACATTCAACCACAATAAATATACCACATACCTCATGTCATTTCAATATCATGGGCTCTTGTATTATTTTCTTTGCTAACATATGCTTATTAGCTGAATCAAGGGCCATGTGAATGGAGGATGTGTTTATCCCATCTAGCATACCTTGAGACATGATTATGAAATAGTCTTCCCCAATCATCCAAGCATATAGATGTTGTCCCAAATAATAGAGACATTGCAACAAAATAGGAGAACTCAACAAGCTAGGAAAATGGTAACCATTCTCATACCTTAGGATGCTAAAGTCATGAATGCACCTTGAATTCCACTGTTATTTTTTAACAGCAAATTGCACCTTGATTCTTTGAGCACTTTGAGGACCAAATTCCCCCACTAACCCTTCCAAGGGTTCCACCATGTAGCTGGTATAAAAATCAGTCATAGGCTCTATTAATAAATCATTTTCTCCTCTCTTTATGACTAATGTTATACATAGTCCAGCGGGCTGAAGATGATTAAAAATATTCTCTTACCCTTTTTAGCAACTTAAAAACCAACGCTAGTACCTTGAGAGTTACTCTCCTTCTTGCACTCGTAGTCTCCAATGAATAAATCATGCACAAAGTTTTCAAAATCAGAATTGATAGTTTTGGACAATTGCAACATATTACCGGATCCTATACCTTATAATTCCCATGAACCCTTGTATCATGTAAGGTATGCCATCTTTGCTTCTCTTGTATCTCCTCATAAAGAAGATTATCACTCTTTGTCTTCATGATGACTTGACTTTGATGCACCAAATTCTTAGCATTCTTACCATCAATAGGCTGAATACCATCATGATAAAATTGTTGTAATGATATAGGATGAAGATGATGAAATAAATCCGTGCTACTACTAACCTCCTTATAAAGAATATCATCAAAAGGTTCACCTTCTATTGCTGATTTAGAAACCTCCAAAACACCATCCCTTGGAGTATCCTCATCAAGCTTGGTCTCCAAAATGACTCGACCTTTCTGCCACAAATCTTGAGCATTCTGGTCTACAATGGGCTGAAATTCTTCATAAATCAGCTTATCATGAGTTGTTAGTTTGGAAATTGCAACAACGTGCAATTCCACACAAGTGTCCATGTGAGGCTCCTCCTCATGTGCAAGTTGCTCTATACAAATTTTTTTCATGGGTATAGAATGCCTTGCATCATTTCCCCACATCTTTCCCTTGAACTCTTGTAGGTGTTGTCTTGCTTGGGTGACTATCAATCTAGCAGCTCTAGCTCTATTATTCCATTCCTCACACTGTTTTAGAGTTTCCATTACATCCTCCTTGCTTGCATATACAAATTTCTTCTCCTGAGCTGGAATAATTTCTCTAACAAGTAGAGTTTCACTAATGCAATTATTTTTCTCAATGGAAATCATACCTTTTTCTCTAGAAGCTTATTCTTCTTCAAATGAGTTCTTTTGTAATTCAGGTACCGACATATGATGATCTTTCTTGGGCTTGCTACCAATATTCATCATGCAATAATCTGGAAATGACATATTATCTCTAAAACCCTTACTCAAAGATTGGTATTTCCTCCAACAAGAATCCTCATCAATCACCTCTATTGGTCATCCTTTATCACCTTTCTCTCACCATGTTTCTTATTGTCTATAGATCTGCTTTGATTCACATTCTAAGTGAGTGAGTTCAAATAAAGGTTAGTGGCTTCCTATTGTTTCACCATGTTGGTGAACATTTCCTTCATAAAACCCACATTGAGATCTTTCCAAACTACCATATTTAACCCAAACAGGCTGGAGGAACAACAACTCTAATACCACCGTAGTATCCCTAATGGAATATTTTTACAAATGCATAAAATATTGAAAACTTACAACCACATAAAATACCGATTTTACTAGATTTTTACATTGGGACAATGAACTAAAGAAACTCAATATTTCCCAAATTACCACCCAAATTACTTGAAAATATAAAGAGGCCTTGATATTATTATAAATGATATATGGAAACTATTTTTGGCATATTATAGAGATTAAAATGCTGATAGGAAATCACATCGAGCCTAGACAGCTGGAAAATGCTCCACGTATAGGCTGTTAGTTGCCACGCTTGGGAAAGGGGTCGAAAAATGATGGAGGTGCCTTGAATGTGTTGCACACGTCCATCCCAAAAGTTTGTCGTGATTCTGATTTGGATCCCCTCTGATTATCTTCCCCAAATGCCCCCAAAATTGGAAAACCCTCCATGTATAGGCTGTAAGTCGCCACACTTGGGAAAGGGGTTGGAAAATGATGGAGGTGCCTTCAATGTGCTGCCACGCCTAGCCCAAAGGGCTGCCATGAATTTGATCTAAAATCCCACTAATTATCTTCCTCAAATGCCCCAAAACCCTCAAAATACGTCCTTTGAAACCTCAGATAAGATCTCTGTAACACAACCCAAAAAGCAGGCTCCAAAATGACAAACTAGGGTAGATCTCTCACTACTGAAGAATGCCCTGCTAGCTAGGGATGGGTCTCTCACCATCAAAGCTAGGGTCCCTGTGGGATTTGACTCCACAAGTTGTAGTAGAAGCGCAACAAAGAAGAATCGCACGTGAAGGGGATAATAAAATGTATATGACCGAAAGTTCGTTTCCTTTCTCCCCCACTCCTTATATACTTCCTTGAGGAAAAAGAGCCCCAACAGACCCAATACACATTTCTTTCTATGGAGGGGCCAATAAAATAAAGTGACTTAAGTTACTTCGTTTCCTTTCTCCCCCAGCTCCTTATATACTTCCTTGAGGAAAAAGAGCCCCAATAGACCCAATACGCATTTCTTTCTATGGAGGGGCCAATAAAATAAAGTGACTTAAGTTACTTTTCCCCTTTAAGTTGCCATGGTCCAAATGTGACCCCAAATTCCAAACATGAATATTAGTACCATGTGGCCCCTTCTCAATAGCCCCTAACGTCCACAAAATTCTTGGGTATGACCACGACTTGGACTCGATTTGAACCTTAGGCCTTTGGTGTAGAAAAGGGGACATTACATTGGGCATTGGAAGAAGGGGACATTACACATTCCTTTGAATGATGGAAAACATGCACCTTATGTGGAACCTTTAAGTGAAGAGGATTTGAACAAGATTTATGTGCACACCATTAGAGATCCTGAAGTGCTTGAACCATCAAAGGAAGGTGTTATTTAATGGGATGATGCACAATCTATGAGTGATACAACTAGTGTTGCTTGTGATAACTAGGCACATGAGACTTATGAAATGGTTGGGCATGAGATGAAGAGTGCAGTTACTCATGTAAGCAAGTTGTGTTGTGTTATGTGCTTAGGTAGTAACCAGGTACCAAGGTACACTGGTGAAGGAAATCCTGACGTATTTCTACGCACTATGGAATCCCAATGGAAAGATCAAGTGGAGAGAAGGAATATGTTGGTATATACCTTGTGTGGGACAATAACACACTGGTGGATTGCACACAAAGATAGTCTTTTAGAGTGGTGAGAGGTGAGAATCGCTTTCTCTACTAGATTTCTTAGGAACAATGTGCCTACCAAGACATGTGAATTTCATGGGGGCCCGACGCTGCATCACATTCAAGAGTTTGAGAGGCTCTAGAAAGAGGGGCAGGAGGCCTTACCACCTTCACTGTGGGTGCATAAGTTCTACTTCACTTTACGTGGCAGCACATTGCCCGGTATGTTTATGCTTGGAGTTGAGTCGAGAAACAGGAATTGGTAAGAAAGGATTGCAGTGTATGATTCATACCTTTGACTATTTTTCTACTAAACCACCAGTGAATGAGGAATTACATATTATGAAGCGCTTGACTATGGGAGATAGTGCAAAGGCTGAGGATATTATTCAAGAATTACTAGGTGAGTCGATTTGGAGGCGCACTTTGACGAAGAAGAGACAAATGAAGAATAGCTTGGGTATGTCTGGTTAGAAAAAGAGAAAGGTAAACTGGTGTATATGATTGATGATGAGGAAGTAGAGAATATGGATGTTGATCATACTATGGGTACGTGCAAGGTCTTAGATAGTGCATATGAGTAGACGTGTACATATCATGAGCCTATGAAAACAAAAAGGTCAACATTAGGACAAGAACCTAAAGAGGCCATTATTGATGATTATTGGTTTGACTCAGAGGTTGCAAAGATAATTGAGCTACTGTGTGACTTCCAAGACTTATTTCCTAGAGGCTATCTTGAGTTGAAAGGGTTGATAACACCCTAAAACTCTTATAATATGACTAACTAGTAAAGGCTAACACCATAATAGCCTAGAGCCAAACTCAAGCTTAAGAATGAAACATCAAGATCAAAGCTTAAAAGCATGCATTAATGGAAACTAAATGAAATTAAACATTCAATCTACAAGCATCCTTACTATGTGAAATGATTACTTAACATAGACCTAATTAGATCTAAGGGAAATCAAACTATGTTTGTTCTTTACTCCACAAATGGTGAGAGGATCTCTCTAACAATGGCTACAAGGCCATATTAGATATCCCTCTACTAACCAACATGAAGATTGGATGCAAAGATTGAGCAAGATAATCTAAGAAGGAAGTAAGGCTCTTAATCATATTTTTTATATGATATAATAATCAAAGTATGGTGTAAATTTTTAAGGTTGGAGCTTGGTCCTTTTTGTAGTTTTCTATTTGAGGAAAACTTGCATCTTGGTGCATGTGGGACTAAAAAGGATAAGTATATTAAGGCTTGTTAATCATGATTAGTGAATTAACAAGTGATTAACATGTGAGGAGCCTTAATTAACCACTTAGGGTCAATTAAGAAGCTATGATAAGCTTTTGAAGCCTTTTGGAATGTCTTGGAGGGAAAAGGGTTATTTTGAATGGTTAGAAGAAGGGTTTGAGCCAATAATAGGGTTTATTGATCAAAACAAGGATAAATAGACTTAATTAGCTAATAATTGCTAATTGTCTATTCAGAGGGGGATAATAACTAACGATGTGTCTCAATTGAAATCTAGAATGTGAAAGAGGTTAGGTAATCAACAAAGCGTCGTTAATTAACCACAATAGAGTGAAACATTAGTTAATTCATGGAAATCACTAATTATAACGAAATGGTAAGAATGAGAGTAATTAGTGTGCTTTTGATAATAAGATTGCAAAAGTGGAATTTAGGTGTCTACATTTGCCCTGTTTGAGGTGAAGTAAGTGACATCACTTCAAACATAGTAGACAAGCATAAACAAGTAAATTTTTGAATAAAAATTAGTAGAATGAAGGATGCCCCCTCGAGTGTCGATGGGGTGATAGAAGAAGTCAATCGACGATTGAAAATATGATCGAAATGGATAGAAGAAATAGGATAGGGATAAAAAGGATTTTTACTACCCTGTGTTTTGGAAGAAAAATTAATAGTGATAAGACATGATAGTGAAGAATATAGGAATAGCTCTTGCATCCAATATTTCAATAAGAAACTTTGTTTCATCATGTTGCCCCTATGATCTAAATCATCGGCCTTTATTAAAATAAACAAAAGTGTAAAATAACATGAAAAGCTATATTACTAACATTTGTTCATTGCTAAAAATGCATAACTCCATGCAACATACATAATGCGGTTGATATAAGAAAGTAAACTAGCTAACTTGACAGAGAAACACGTACAATCACACATACTCAAACAAAAACTTTCAAGACAATTGCACCAATGTTTTTGCTATCAAGATTTAATTCCCGAATTTTTGTGTTTTAACAACAAGCGTTAAAAATAGTGCCCCAAGCAAGGATACCTGCAAGTGGAATACCGAAGGACACAATCAGTCCCATGAAAATCATTTATGCACTATGATACATTCTTTGGAAACTCATTTTTGCATGGGAGTACCAACATAGTGTTATCACCAAATCCCAACACCCTCCGATTTTCACAAGTGTGCGTGCTTAATCTCACAAAGTGTGACTAAGTAACATGGGTACTATCTCCAAGTTATGGGATTTTCTACTTGAGATAGACCTCCAGAGAAAGTTGGTTCTTCTTCCTACTCCTAGTTCAAACTAACTCTAATGAAAGCAAACTACTAACTACCCCTAATATATCAATTCTAAGGGACCAGGGAGAGAGAAAGAGGATGAAAATGAAATAAAATACACTACAAAGGTGATGCACTAAAAAAGGGTATGAGAACAATCCTCAATGTGTGAAAATGGAAGAAAAATGCAGATTAGAGAGGGTGATAATAGTTCCCCATAGTCTAACAATAACACTTACAACAACATTCCCATGCATACACAATAATAATGAAACCTTGCAAGAGCATAAAGTAGACATAATACACCTGTAATAATATTGAAGAGGCAAGAAGAATGCAAATCAACACATCAATAAAAGATACATCCACAAACTTGCATCTATTTCTTCAATGGGTATGCACAATTAAAACTCTTACAAATGAAAGGCCTAGATCACCATGCAAGGAGTCCACTATAAAGGCATGCAACACATTGGCTTCACAAAACAAAATGGGTAGAGTTTTTCTACTCAAATTATCCTCCTCAAAATGAGGGAAAATCCCTAATTTATAGAAAAGGGGGAAAGCAATCTCGGATCTGACCTTTGCATCAATTGAAAAGTACCCAAATTGGGTGAAAAACATTATTGTAACTTGCAAAAGCCTCCCCATACTACCCATAACTTGCAATAATAGAAAAATGTCCATCCATGCCCATTAATTGCACTTCCACCCACCATCTAGCTACCCTTTTGAAATAGGTTCGCTTTTTTTCCAAAATACGCTTCTAAAACTTCATCAATATCTATATTTTTGACTATTTTGTGTTGGGATCAGAACCATGATTTCAACGAGACCAAATTTGTGAAATTTTGTTAAGAAATGCTTAAGCTATGGGATTTTGAATGACTGCAGCTACTTAGGGTTTTGATGAGCATTTCTTCCACTTCACGAGACATGTAATTAATCTGTCTGCATTGAAATACATCATTAAAAATATTTCCCCCTTTCTCTCAATGTTTCTAGGTATCCCTAGAATGATTTGGAATGCTTTGAATTTAATGTATGGGATCCCTTTTTGTAGATTTTATTGCCTTTTTTCATAGAAGGGGGTGCTTGATTTAAAGCATTTATCATCGGCCAAGCCAACTCGATGAGCCGGCTCATCACTCCTTACCGCCGTTGAGCCTCCTTAGTGTTTTGCATTAGTGGGCCCCTTGTATGGTGAGCTCTTTATTTTTGTTTTCACCACCAATTGATCGGTGAGACCCCTTTGTTTTGCACCACGTGATCACCAGTTGGCACTCATTTTTATCAGCAGACCGAGGGCTCATCCCTCTACTTCACTTGGTGCAAATTACCTCTTGAATGCCAAGCCATCCACCATGTCTCCACTCAAATTTTTCACCGATCTCTGTATGTTGGACTTCCTTTCACAATGGACCCATCCTTTGATCACTTGGACTTTGAACCGAGACGTGTTCGCAGCGACATGCTCCACATGGAGGTACTTGCACGCCCACAGGGCTTCCCACTTTCCCTTTACTCCTCGGAGCTATGCCGTAATGACACGTGGTGACTCTACCTCCACCCGTGAGCCCACGTTGGAATTTTTCTCCCAACTCGACCTCGAGACTAGGCCTTTTACGTTCTACTAAGTAATCCCTAGGCTCTTTTTGGATGATGTCAAGCTTTGCGAGACCTACTTCACCACATTTGCATTGGTTCAGTTTGAGTCCCTTGGTCATGCTTCCCATTTTCCCTTGTCTCTGGGGAGTTTAACGCTCATCACTTGAGTATCTGGAAAAAATTCGGTGAACCCGACAAGCTTGTCAATCCAAACATAGTAGCTCAAACTTGAAACCCTGGTGTGACTCGGTTCCTCGATCATTTACATTATTTAGACACAAACCAACTCGGATCCCTAAATATAGGCAATTATCTCACCACCATGATTTTTATAAGTTTTCTTCACATTTTTCAAGCTGATCCGAGTCACCTATTAACTCGCTGAGTCATCGTGATCATGTAATCTTCTCCACATTTCTTCAAATGTCTCACCTAAGACATATAGGGCTCGATTCATTATGTGTGGGTGAAAAATGAATTGATCTCACATTCTTCCTTATAGCGTTGTGATCTATTGACATGAGATTGATCTAATTTCTATGTAGGCTCAAGGGCTTGGCCTCAAACAATTTGGCTTCCAGTGTAACTAAATAAATAGCTCATCTTCCATGGCAAGGCTAGGCATACTCGACAAACAGTACGACTCAATGAGCTCTATGCGTACCAATCATGAAAAGGATCAACATGTGCCCTTGCATAGTCTGATAAACCTCTAAAGTAACTCACCTCTGCAACATTTTAGTGGCCTAAAAAATGAACTTATATGCAAGGCTTGGTGTTCATGGGAATAGCTCGGTTGGTGACCCGAAGAGCCTGAATCTCCAATGTAGCCTTCTTTTTCCTTGTTAAGAAACTTGTTTGCTTAGGAGATAGCTCACCTGAGGTTTTTACACTACCATATCAACTCAATGCCTTGTCAAATCAACTCGATGAGTCAAGGAATAACCCGGTCTAGTATGATTAGCCTGGTTACATAACATCACACACCATTGAAGTCACTAGACCAATTTTAAAGTCTTTCAGTCCCTAAATCTAATTTGTTGCAACATGTCAAAGATTTGTGTTGAGGGACAATGTGACTTTAGGCATATCATCAAATTTTCCATTCTTTGATTACTAGGTGGTTCCTAGTCTGCAAGCCAACTCTATTGCTCAATTTCACCATTGTAGTAAAATTGGATAACAATTTGGTGATTCACGGGGCCATTTACCTTAAATGGTCTTACCAATTTTTTTGATTATTCATTTGGCATGGAATTTGTGTGATTATTATGAAATGATCAAAATCTTGATCTCCACCCCGGAATGCTTGAAACATCACTACTTACTTTTGGAGTTGTCATCTCGCTACTTGCATTCTTAACTCTCATAATAAAATCTGGAAATTTGTTTTGTGAGAGTAGAAAATTGTTTCCAATCTTGAATTTCACCTTTTCCCAACAACTGTGATCCATTGAGGTTGAATAATGAACCCCTACAAATTCTCGTATCAACATATTATTTCTTGATTCGGGGAAACTAAGAAACTCAACTGCTGGTCTGAAGAAGCAAGCAATGATACATTTGAAATATGTTCCTTATCCTGATTTTAGTTGCTCTGTATTTGGGATCTTTTGAAGATGAAAACTACTGCTTGCAACCTTGAGTCCCTCCACTACAGTTTCTCCTTTCAAGAGCATGATGAACTGTATGCAAGGCATACACAAGAGGTGATAGAACATGTGCACCAACACTTAGGAAACTTAAACTAATCTAACAACAAAAAAATGTACATAAGTACTTAGAGGAATCAGAATTTCTAAACTAATATGTGCGCATGTGAGAAATTCCTCCTTCTAGTAGCAATGTTTAAGGTAGATTCCATTGATTGGAATATGCAATTCTTTGCCATCCAACTCTCCAGTTGGAAAATATTACTACCTTGCACTCGGTGATCATAAATGGATTACTCCGCATGGCATCAAACCTAGAATGCTTGCCTAGTTTTTCTCGATCAATATCCCACTTTAGCACCAAATTTCCTTCTTGGAAGACTCGTGCCTTTGATTTCTTATCAAATCTTCTCTTAATCAATGCCTTATCCTTTTCCATCATTTGCATTGCATACTCTCTTGTTTATTCTAATTCCATCAGCTCTCCATACCTAGCTTCCATAGGTTCAAACTCATCTAATTCCAAATACTTCATGAATTCTAATGCTCGAAACTCAAGTTATATGGGCAACACTGCTTCTTTTCTGTAAACAAGTTTGTACAAAGAGCTACCTGTAGACCTTTGGGTGTAATTCTATCATCCCATAAGGCTGATTTAAGCTTTGTATGCCAGGTCCTTTGGTTCTCATCAAGAGTCCTTCTTATGATTCCCAACAAGTTCTTCTTTATAGACTCTACTTGTCCATTACCTTGGGGATAATAGTTAGAAGAAGTGCTAAGATAAATACCATTCCTAACAACCCATTCAGTGATTTTTGTGCCAAGAAATAGAAGTGCATTATCTAATATGATAGTGGTAGGGACTCCAAACCTGCGATTATCCCCTCATAGAAATCTAGGATGCTGGATTCATTTGCTTCTTTGATTGCCACCACTTTAGTCCACTTAGTGAAGTAATCAGTTGCCATTAGAATCCACTTGTGACCTTGGATCGAGTTCGGATTGATAACTCCAATGAAATCCAATCCCCATTGCATGAATGGATGATCCACCAAAATTGATGAAGGGGTAGTGTCATTAGCCTTTCCTTCCCTATGAAGAATGCACACTTTTACACTTCTTGATCCATGAATAGCAATCACCAAATACTGTGGGCCAATAGTAATACAATTTCATGATTATGAGAGCTATCACTCGTGGAGAAAAGTGGCCTCCAAATTATCCGTCATCGAACTCATGCAATACTTTCTCAATATGGTTCGTTAGGATACACCTCAAGAGGTCTCCATGCACATCCATTTTTAACAAGATGTCGTCAATGAACACATACGGAATGGACAGTAATCAAGTATCTTATCTTTTATTTTTTCCACTCTTGAGGGCATAAACTGTTTGGAGATAATGCACCATGTCTTGAGCCTAAAATGGAATGGGTGCATCATCACCGGTTGTTCTTGATCTTTCTATAACACCAAGATAACTTCTTCTATACTCACCGAATCAACACATTGTTTGGAAGTAAACTACTCACACAATCTCTTGCCATGGACCAAAATTTTCACTTTGATCTCAATGTCATATTCCATCACACGAGTGATCCAACCTACTATTTTCTCATTCAAATATTTGTTCGAAGAAAGTCTTTGACCTTGACATGACATACCAACAATTGATCTTGTTGTTTGAGACCAAGTGTCCGAACTTTTCAAGCTTCTAATCACAAAAAAGACATATTTTTTTGATAAAAGAGTATCTTACTTCATAATCTTCCAAGATCTGGCTGAAGAATGTTATGGGATGCTCCGCACCTTCTTTTCTCAGCTATACCAAGATAGTTGAGCTTGTGTTTGATCCTCCAAAATCATACAACATAAATTCCTTTGAAAATTCGGGTTAATAAGAGTTGGGGCTTGAGATATTGTATCTTTGATGGCCTCAAAACTCTCCTTACCTTCTTCTATCCACTTGAATGCAAGGATCTTCTTCAACATCATGGTCAATGGCTTCACAAGAGTGGAAAAATCAAGCACAAATTTGCAAAAAAATTAATTCTCCCCAAGAAGCTTTGGAGGGCCTTCTTGTGGTTTGGCAATGGAAGAGCACGAATGGATTCAACTCTTTCAGGATCAATGGTTAATCCTTCCTTTGAATAATATGGTCCAACAATTTTCCTTTGTGTGCCACGAATACACACTTTTTCGATTCAACACCACTCTGAATCTTTTGCATCTTTGAAACACTTTCTTGAGATGAAAGAGATGGTCTCACTGTATTTTTGAGAACACGGTGATATCATCAAGATAAACAAGAACTATCTTGTTGATCAAACCTTTGAATGCCATATCCATAACTTGTTTGAAACATTGATTTGTCATTTGACATCCCAAATGACATCTTCCTACAAGCATATGTGCCCCATTTTTTGGTGAAGGTTGTCTTGAATTGATCTTCTTCTTTCACCATAATCTGATTGTAGCCTGAATAACCATCCAATAATGAGAACCTTTCCGAACCAACTACAACCTGTAAAATTTGCTCCATTGATGGAAGTGGATAATGATCTTTGAGTGAAGCTCTATTCAAGTCATGGAAGTCTACACATAATATGATCTCTCTATTTCTCTTTCTCACCGACACCAAGTTTGTAACCTAGCTTGAATGCTTAATTGGAAATATGATGTTGGCCTCAATCAACTTGTTCAATTATTTCCTCATGAGAGATTCAATGTGAGGATTCACCGGCCTTTTCTTCTACCTGATGGGCTTGGATTCTAGATCTAGCTTAATAGTATGCTGAGCTAACTTTGGACTGAAACCTCTCAAATTTTTATAATTCCAGGAAAATACATTAGGAAATTCTTGACAAAGTTGAACAAAATCAGATTTCTCTTATTGAGTACTTACTTTTCCAATTTGCAATATCTTGCTTTCATCTACTAAAATGGGCTCTAAATCTTCTCCCTTTACTCTGAATGTTTTCCTTTTCTTTCTAGAACTGGTCATTTGGGTTGAAGATTGACTCCAAAATTACAAGACCCTTTGGTAGTTTGTTAGTTCTCAGCTACACCACTTGGTCACCGTACTATTGCTTCAACTTGTTTTGGTTTCTCACGGAGAACTCAAATTCTTCTTGTAAGAAGTTGATGATTTGTTCATCATTTTCAAAAATCTACCAACTTGAATTTTTTTAGGACAACTGGTCTGACAATCACCTTTATATGAGGCCAAAATTGAACTCTCTTGATGATTTTAACAACATAAAATGCTACGCCAATAGTTGCAAGCTTGTCCGCTACATTATTATTCTTCCTGGGATCGAATTGATGTTAAAAGCCTAAAAATCCTCAATGAAGTCCCATACCCGGTTCTTGTAATTTTTAAAATATCATTCTTGGTAGCATTCTGTCCTTGAACTTGGTTCACAATCAACTCACTATCCCCAAAAACTTGCTAGTTTTTAATACCTCTTTTCTTGCCCAATGCAATCCATGGATCAAAGCTTCATACTCAGCTTTGTTATTTGAGAAATCAAATTCTAAACAAAGATGATTAATATTTTGTACCTTGTGGTGAAATGAACATTGCTCCTCCTCTAACACCTTTTCCACTCTTTGAGCATCAAATAATAGTTTCCACACCCCATTATCATCTTTATGATCCGAGGGGTAATGCTAGGGAGAGGTTGATTATCTTTGTGTAAGCAATAAATGCCTAACTCAACTTCTTCCATTTCCTTGTAAGGATCAAAAGCATGTCTTTTGTTGGTATAATTGTCAAGAGTCAAGTCTAGAATGCCTCCAACCTTAGTATCTAGCTTCATAAATACTTGGACAATCTTCTTGATAAAATGTTGAGCAATTTGCATTGATTGGACTTGGTATATGTGATTCAATATGAAAATTAGCAATTGGCTCAGATATGATTGTAGTGTTAGCTCCATACCTTGTTCTAAATAACATATGTGACCAATTAGTAGACAAGTAGCCTCCAATTTTGGCAATGAAGTCCCTTAACAAGCATAGAGTGAAGAGTGGTGGTAAGTCAATAACCGAAACATCTTGCAACACTATAACATTGGGACATGCATGCAATGTGAGGTTCAATCCTTTGATTACTCTGAATGTGGTTACTTTTGTCCCATCTAATTGTACCACACCTCTAGAAATGACTTCATACTGAAGACCCAACTGATCAACTATTTTCTTTGGCATTACAGAAGCTACTTCCTCCGAATCAATCATGTAATTGTGTACCAACTTATCCCCGATGATCAATGAGATATAAAATGGTGGGGGCTTAAAATTTTTACCTTGTTGACCTCTTGGAGCTCCTTACAGGGCTGCATTAGTGAGAACTTTATCTTGATCTTTGGATGATTGATTTGATATGGACCATTTTCCATAACAACTTGCAAAAGATCTCTTTGGCATGGGATAGCTAATGAAGCCCACATTGAAATTTTCAAATTTGTTTTTTTTTCATTTTCTCAATGATATTGAACAAGGATGAGCTATATTTCTACTTCCCTTTACCTTGTACAATATTCTCTTGTGTGGGAGTTGCTGCAACTAGTATATGAGCTAGTCTAGAAGATGGTTTAGACAGATTTTGCACATTTGGAGCTACACTTTGACGACCAATTCCTCACGGAATGATAGAGGGCTGTGAAGTACTTGAATAGGATGATTTCCCTTCTTAAATATTCCTCTTCTTGGACCATGTATTGGCTACTACACTTTGGGAAGGAGCCTGATTTATACCACAAAAATATTCAACTTGCCAATTGACAAGCGAGGTCTCATTTAGAGGTGCTTCCTAAGTAGCTTCCTCGTTGCTGATTTTCTTCTTGTCTATTTTCTTGTTCCAAACCCATAGTTGTCACCATAAGATATTGATTCAAGGCAACATTGAAACACATTGAATGGTTATAAGGTTGATTTCATGGAAAACACTAGTCATACTCTTGAGCTATGTTATTTTGAACTGGTACTAAGGCTCTAGATGTGGATGCAACATTAGGATTATAAGGTTGAAATGGCCTATTAGCAGGAGGTTTTACTTGGTTCTGATTTGTAGCTTGATCAGGTGGCTTATTAGGATGATACAAAGGTCTATTGGGTTGGGTTTGAGGCTGATATGACTTGAAATTTTGAGCATGCTTCCTCTTCATTGTCACCAACTCATTGCCTAAGTTTTGTAATTGTTTCATGACCTTTTAGAGCTCATTTAAAGTACTAGAAGAAGGGGTAGAAGATTTAGCACAACTCAATTTTTTTGGGGCATAAATGGGAGCTAATGTAGGTGCTTGACTAGTGCTTAGACTTCCCAATTCTGGATATAGAGGCATATGTTGTCTAGGTGCAAGTTTACCATCTTGAATGAGGAATTTTTCAGCTCTAATAGAAATATTATAATTTGTGGGTAAAGTTGTTCCTCCCATGGCTTGAATCATCATGGAAATATATGAATTTAAGGCCTTAATGAAGAATAAGAAAGCACCTTCAGTGCTAGTCTTATGACCAATGGGATTCTATCCAACGCGTCATTTGAAATCAAGTTGAAATCAATCATCTTCTCATTAGGAGCTCTTTTAATTGTTGTCAATTGTTCCAATAAAGATATATTATCTTCCTTTTCCCTGAATTGATTATAGAGATTCGTGCATAAATGGTCCCAATTCTAGATAGACCATGTTGTTAGGTTCTTGAACCATTGTAAAACTTTACCCTTGAAGGAAGATGCTAATAATTTAATTGTAACGTCCATCTCAATAATCTCATGAATTGCATAAACATTTTCAATGTCTTAGATATGGTAAATTGGGGTTGTATGGTTATCCCCAGTGAAATAGGGAATGTTCTTTAATGCCACAACTGGGATTGGATTTTGTGCATTAAGAGAAAGTGGACTGCTACCCATGAAATTGACATAGGGATTTTACGGTCCTTGCAGTTGTTGCAGATGTGCCATTTTTTCTGTTTGAGAGATCTAATTGATTGAATGAAAGGTCTTCTAGGTGGAGGTGTTGATAGTGTTCTATTCAACGGAGATGGAGACATCTCGAGCTCTTCTTCCCCTTCTCCCCTTCCCGAGAGATAGCAACAAGTATTCAAATATTCCTTCCTCTCTTGTCCTAGACCTCATTTGGATTCTTCTCATAAATTTGACAAGATTGGACTACTAAAACCAGTAGATCCTACCCTTTTGGAGTCGCCGATATGTATTTTCAAATCCTTTTACAAGTTGGAATGTTATAACAAGAGCAAATCAAACTTTTTATAATAGAATGAAAACTTCTTCTTGTCCCACCGAGTGTGCTAGAACTATTATCACCGAATCACAACACCCTTTGATTTGCACAAGTGTGTGTGTTTGAGCTCACAAAGGTAATCTGAGTAACATGGGTACTATCTCCAAGTTGTGGGACTCGCTACTTGAGATAGACCTCCATAGAAAGTTGGTTCTTCTTCCTACTCCTAGTGCAAACTAAATCTAATGAAAGAAAACTACTAACTACCCCTAATATATCACTTCCAAGGACTAGGGAGAGAGAAAAACATGAAAATGAAATAAATACACTACAAAGGTGATGCACCAAAAGAAGGGTATGAGAACAATCCCCAATGTGTGAAAATGGAAGCAAAATATAGATTAGAGAGGGTGATAATAGTTCCCCACAGTCTAACAACAACACTTACAACAACATTCCCATACATACAAAATAATAATGAAACCCTACAAGAGCATAAAGTAGACACAATACACCTGCAATAATATTGAAGAGGAAAGAAGAATGCAAACAAACACAACAAGGGAAGATACATCCACAAACTTGCATCTATTGCTTCATGGGTATGCATAGTTCAAAATCTTACAAATGAAATGTCTTGGATCACTATGCAAGGATTCCACTATAAAGGCCTGCAACACATTGGCTTCACAAAACAAAATGGGTAGAGTTTTTCTACTCAAATCATCCTCCTCAAAATGAGGGAAAATCCCCAATTTATAGAAAATGGAAAGAAGGAAAATGGGAAAGCAATCTCGGATCTGGCCTTTGCATCAATTACGAGTACCCAAAGTGGGTGAAAAGCATGATTGTAACTTGAAAATCCTCCCCATACGCCCATAACTTGCAGTAGTAGAAAAATGTCCATCCATGCCCATTAATTGCACTTCCACCCACCATCCAGCTACCCTTTTGAAATAGGTTCATTTTCTACAAATTACAATTACGAAACTCCATCAATATCTATATTTTTTATTTATGTGTGTCGAATCGAAGCATAATTCTAATGAGACCAATTTTGTGAAATTTTGTTAAGAAATGCTCAAGTTATGGGCTTTTGAGTGAATGCAGCTCCTTAGGGTTTTGTTGAGCATTTCTTCCTCTTCACGGGATTATGCAATTAATCCATTTGTTGAAATGCATCATTAAAAATATTTTCCCCTTTCCTCAATGTTTCTGAATATCCCTAGAATTATTTGGAATGATTTGTATTTAATGTATGACATCCCCTTTTTTAGATTTTATTACCTTTTTTCATAGAATGGGGTGCTTGATTTAAAGCATTTATTGCCGGCTTGGCACAGCTTTCTTCGGCCGAGCCGGCTCATCACTCCTTACCACCGCCAAGTCCATATTGGATTCTCGAGCCTCCTTCATGTTTTGCATTAGTGGGCCTCTTGTATGGTGAGATATTTCTTTTTTTTGCACCGCTAATTGATCGAGAGACCTATTTTTTTGTGCCACGTGATCACCGAGCCGGTGCTCATTTGTATTACACTCGCGGGCTCATCCCTTTACCCCACTTGGAACCACTTACCTCTTGAATGCTGAGCCATCTGTCACATCTCCACTCACATTTTGCACTAATCTCTGTATGTTGGACTTCCTTTCGCATCGGGCTCATCCTTTGACAAATGACTTTGACTCAAGACATGTTCACAAAGTGGCACGCTCCACATGGAGGTACCATGTGCCTCTAGGGCTTCCCACTTTCCCTTTAATCCCTAGAGGTGCACCGTAATGATGTGTGGTGACCCTACCTCTACCTGTGGGACTACATCAAATTTTTTTCTCACAACTCGACCTGACGATTAGGCCTTTTACCTTCTACTCAACAAGCCCCTGGTCTCTTTCCGGATGATGCCAAGCTCTTCGAGACCTACTTCCCCATGTTTACATTAGTTCAGGTTTGAGTTCCCTAGTCATGCTTCCCATTTTCCCTTGGATATGTGGAGTTTGGTGTTCATCACTTGAGTCTTTGGAAACAACTCGGTGACCCCAATGAGCTTGTCAATCCAAACAGAGTAGCTCACCTTGAAACCTAGTGTGACTCGTCTCCGATCATTTGCATTATTTAGACACGCACCAACTTGGCTCCCTAAATCTAGGCAATTATCTTGACACCATGATTGATATAAGTTTTCTTCACATTTTTTAAGCCGAGCCGAGTCACCCTGTTAACTCATTGGGTCATCGTGATCATGTAATCTTCACCATATTTATTCAACCGGCTTGGCCTAAGACATGTAGGGCTCGATTCATTATGTGTGGCTAAACAATGACTTGACCTCGCATTGTTCCTTCTAGCGTTGCGATCTATTGGCATGAACCTGATCTAATTCATGTGTTGGCTTGAAGGGCACGACCTCATACAATTCGGCTTCGAGTGTAACTCGATATCCCATCTTCCATGGAAAGTCTAGGCATACCTGAAAATGGATGACTCAATGAACTCTATGCATACCAATCTGAAAAGGATCCATGGGTGCCTCTCGCATAGTCTGATAAAACTCTAAAGCAACTTGCCTATGAAACAATTTGGTGTCCTAAAAAATGAACCTATACGTAAGGCTTGGTGTTCATGGGAATAACTCAGTCAGTGACTTGAAGAGCCTGACTCTCTAATGTATCCCGCCTTTGTCCTTTTTAATCCACTCCGTTGCTTAGAGATAGCTCACCCGAGGTCTTTACGCCACCATATCAACTCGATGCCTTGTCAAATCAACTTAATGAGTCAAGGAATAACCCTGGTCTAGTATGATTAGCCCGGTTACATAAAGCATCACACACCATTGAAGTCACTAGACAGCTTTAAACCCTTTCGACCGCTAACTCTAATTTATTGCAACATGTTAGAGAGTTGTGTTCGGGGAAAAGGTGGCTTCAGAATATCATCAAAATTTTCATTCTTCGATTGCAAGGTGGTTAATGGTGTACAAGCCGAATCTATTGCTCAATTTCACTAGGGTAATAAAATTAGATAACACATAGTAAGCAAGCCAACTTTGTTAATGGATGTAGATCACAATGCTCCGTAAGTAATTTCGCATAACGATAAGCAAGAACATAAGAAATATGTTTTTGTAGGAAAAAAATTTATGTTCAAGGATAATGCATGTGACACATGATTCAATTATGTGCATTTCGCTTACCAATTTTTGAAGAATTTTAAATTTTTACATTTTTTTGGATTTTAAATGATTTTTACAAAAAAATTGGATCTTTTTGAAAAAATTTATACCATTTTTAATTTTTTAATTTTTGGTAATAAAATATTGTAGAAGAAATGAGACATCACCAAAATATGTTGGAAGGAAAAAATATGCCCCATGTAGTGTTATCACAAAATCACAACACCCCCTGAATAGCCAATTTGTGGTTAGGTCATTCGGCGTAACTTTTCTAACATGGATTTATCCCTCAATCTATGGAACTTGCGAACTTTATATAACTCTTTGGAGAAGGCCGAATCCTTTCCTAATCCTACCTGCCACAACTACTCCTAATGCAAGAAAATATCTATCTAAACCTATCCTAACACTTCCAAGGAGATAGGAGAGAAAGAGTACATAAAAGGTAAATCCTACACTAAAGAGGTGATAGCATCAAAAAAGGGGGTGTGCTAGAAAATTTTCCCAGCCTGCAAAGTGGAGAAAGATAAAACTAGGAGAGGGTGGACATATGCACCATAGAACAAATCACATACATTCACCATTCTTGAATAAACACAACACAAATAAACCTGCAATGAACATGAAATATGCATAGATCCTATAATCATAATGAGATGAAATAAAAGTAGCAAAAATGATGTAAAGATTGACAAATGAATCAAAAACACCATTTGTATTACTCCAAAATATGCACAATACATTCTTTATAGCAAGAGGAGGCAAGAAATGTCATTATAGAGTTTCGTAAGGAAGGCTTGGAGCCCCAAATTCACAATAGCCCAGTTGTGGAGAAGAGGGGAGCATGGGGAGGAAAATTACCAACAACCTTTATAATGTGAATCCTTACAATTTATATAAATTTCGGAGAGAGCAGAGAGGAAAGAAATATCCCGGACGCATTCCTCCATTTCTTGAAATTTGTAACAACTGAATTGAAAGTCACATGCGTTATTTTCTATACCCACTCCATCTTGTACTCTTGCTTGCAAAGTAAGAATTAACCTCCATACCTCATTAATGGTAGTAGCTAGCTATACAATTCCTTTAAAGTGAAGAATAATTAATTCCATTTTCACCCTCTATCCATGACCAAAACTGAAATATTAATCTTATGGTGCGTAGAGGACTCCAAGAACTTTCTAGAAAGTCTAGGTTTGTGCAAAACATAGCTCCAATATTAAAGTTATGGCATTTTGAAGTTTAGAACCTAGTGGGAAAACTAGGGGGCATTACTGCTGCTTCTCCTTACTTGTGGTGATCCGACCCCCTACTAATGCCTTTACCATCGATCATCTTCAACTGATTTAATTTTCTTATTTTAAGATAACTAAATAAGTTCATGTTCATTTCTTTGCTTTACTTAGCTCATTTTCTTCTCTCTGGTGATGTGAGATTGCATTACTTCACTTCACCCCTAGTCCCGTATTCTTTTCACATTACTTTACTTATCTTAGTTTTAGAAAAGTAAAGTAGTTTACATTTTTCACTTTACTTTACCTTGCATTTTTCCTTCATCATGGGAAATAGGGTGTTCTTTACTACCTAGCTCACCACCCAACTCACTTTTTAGCTTTGTTCTTAACTCATTTTGTGGCTCATCTTGTGAATCGTTGGATAGCTCACCATGGCTCACTCCATAGCAACTTGGTTCAAGCTCGACATAAGCCTTAGACTCCCAATTCACCGCATGGAATTTCTTGATAATTCACCTCATATTGCAGTGATTTAGATAGCTCGTGCTTGGTTTTATGCGGTGTACTCATATTGCTTTGCTAACATACATCCCCACTTGTAAGACTTACCCCTTTGGTTTCTTGCTTTGCATTGCTTTAGATCCCCATCTATTGCGCAGTGAATGAATTTACTTTGACTTGAATTACATCAAATGAAATGTTTTCTACTTTCTTAATGGTTCATTTAGCAAAGACTTTACCTCACCATTTGCCACTTTACACTATGAATTTCCTAGTCAAGTGCGTTGATGGGGGTGTGTTACTTGAAAAGAAAGGGCTTATCGGTTCCACCGTAATGAACCAAATGAATTGGTGGGCCCCTTATATTAGCTCACCAAGTTGAACCCACTGGCCAAGCTCGACTCCTCCCCGGTTCGACTCCCCTTAGTTCTTTGCAAACTCGACCGGTCCACCACACTCCACACCATCAAGCTATTATACCACCTTACTATCAATCTCCTCAATGCTTCACAACCTTTTCCTCGACAAACATGATGAAACATCAAGCTTGATGCATTCCTGTTTCGACTTATACCTCCATGCGGGCTCATTGTGAGTTCATACAAGCCTCCCACTTGCTTTTCCTTCTTCACAACTCCAACCTGCTTGCGTGGCTCGCTATTATGGCTGAGTTGTCCTTTGTTTTCATTAATCCCCATTGAGTGAACTAATCCATCGTGGTCCCCCTGGTTTAACCTTCCTTGGGCCTTCATCTTCAAAGAAATTTCCACCGCATGGCTCGAGTTGGCCCCCTCATTCTCCTTTGAGCCATTCATCTCACCATGTGTGTTCGGCCAACTTGGTCGAACCGTAACTTGTTCACCATTGAGCACATTGGCTTGGCACTATCTTCAAACCCACCAAGCCACTCGATGTTATCTCAAAATCAATCATTCCTACGATCCATCCATGGATCACTCACGTAGCCTACCCATGAGCTCAATCCAATGAGCTCTTTGTACACCCTCTATGTCGCTTCCATGTGATTGACTCACCAATAACGTTTTCATTACATTGGGAGCTCTCTCTCAAGCTCACCCCGTGTTGCCTACCTATGGGCTCCCTACCGAGGCCCATACATGCACCAATGAGACCGATGAGTATGGTCCATATGTATCCTTCCCATGTTTACTCATAGCACGGTCCCTTGGTTTGCTACAATGTTGCTCAAACCGAGCTCGATCTCCAATATGCATTGACTCGATGCATTGATTCACTAACTCACCTAGCTCTCCACCGAGCTTGGATGAGTCATTTTCATGTTTTGATCGTAGTGGCTTGTCGAGCTACTCAGTGAGCTTGTTTTAGTTTGGTGGTTAAACATTAGATTCCTTTCCAAACTTTACCCCAAACTGGAAAATATTCAGATTTTTTCAAATTTATTCAAGACAAGAGGCCGAGGGAGAGTAGTGAGATGCTCTAGAAGTCATTTTTCCATTTTTTTATTCCACCCATCTTGGACAAGTGGTCATGTGGGCCTGCACTTATTCATTTTTTAAGGTGATCCTTAAGGGCCAAAACCTAGAAGAGGAAAAAATCGTCTTATGAACTCAACACCTCCAAAACACCGAAATGTTTCGAATGAATATTGGAAGCACTTGGTTAATTAAAACTACCTTAAACTTAGGTGAATGCACCAATGACTCGACAAGTGCTCAAATGAAGGCCTCCTTTTTGTCCATTTCATCCTGGGGGTGAAAATGGATAACAATTTGGTGACTTAAGGGGCCATCTACTTGCTATATGGAGTAGACTAGCTACTTTGAAGCATCCATTGGGAACAGAGTCCTTTGAAGCAACTCTAACTAATCAAACTTAAAAACATGCACCCCGTGAGCCTACTTGAAACACTTCCAAAGAATGCCACATGCTTTGCTTGTTTTTCTCAAATTTTTGCAAGAAAAATCTTGAAATTGGTTTTGTGAGAGTGGAAAATTATATTAAAAATTGAATTCCACCTTCCCTCTCAATTGTGATCCGCGAGGCTAAATGATGAACACCATGAATCGTTGCCTCAAAATCTTATCCTTGCCAAGTGTGAAGCACATTGAACCTAATGAATTCTTGGAAAGTATGGCACACTACAGAGTTTGGAATAAAACACCTGCTAGTTTGGACATCATGGAACTCTATTAAGTTATGATTTTCTTTCTTCTTCTCGAATATTCCACCTTTGACACGCTACTAGGAACACTACTCGAATGGATTTTTGGCTGATCTTGTGATTACTTGTAAGGGCATTAGAAACTAGTTGCAAATCGTCCTTGAAGGCAAAAGTAGATGAAAATTAGTAAAATATCCTCCTTGACTAATTTTAGTTTCTTTTCATTTGGATGTTTTTGAAGATTGCAACTTCTTCATGCAACTATGATCCATTTTCTACAACTACTTAAGTGGACATGATGCAGTTGCACTACTTGGAGTGATAATGAAAAAAATCTATATGCAAAGAAACAAATCATATATACCTCAAGTAAGACATGTAAAGTATGCACAAGAACTTCTACTAAAATAAAACCTACTCCTACCCTACACTAATCGTCGAAATGAGAAACTCAAACAAAACTTGACACTAGAAAGGAAAATTAGCTTCCCTTTCTCAACATTTGTAGGCATGCAGATGATTTGGCACTAGACACAACTATTCTTGGGAGTGAAAAACTGACTACAAACTAATTTTACACTCCATTCATCAAGGTGTCAACTAAAAAAAATCCAAATACCTCCTTTGGCTATTCTTCATTTGGTTCTAGGAAGTATTATGGTTAATCCTCGAATTTTGAAACTCATTCTCATGCTCGGAAGTAAGCATGAACATATGTGGCTTCGCTTTAGATCTAGTGAATCCATGTACCTGACGATTGGATAAGGTCTGATTTGTTGGACTTGCCCGCCGCTTTGAATTCTATCTTCAACAAAGAAGTCTTCTTGCAAGCCTTTTGGAAAAGGTGACTGTATGTGAGTTGATCTTCTCTTTGTTTCTCATCTACGACAACGTGATCTTCGCCTTGATGACTGATATGAAATGATTTTCATCCTTGATTTTTTTCTTCCTCTCCATCCGGTGTTACACTTGGAAGATTCAAATCCTCCAATATTGATTCAAGAGGATTGCTTAAAGAATTTTTTTGGTTTTGAATGCTTTCTTTCATGACAGTAGGCTCTTGTTGTTGAAGGATGAGTGATGGGGAAGAAAATGTCATGATTTCCACAGGCTCTTCCTCATCAAAACACTCCTCCAAGTTGAATAAACAAGCAAGCTCCTTGTTGTCCTGTTGTGCTAAATCCTCTTCCTCTTGCATGATGACCTACAAATCTGTAACTTGTTCATCATGCATAATTTCATCATCAAACATGATGCTTGTGAGCTTAAATTCATCCAAAAATCAGATTTTGGGAGAGATGAAGTGGGAGAGGTATCTGAAATCTCTTGTGCAACCTGCTCTTAATTCAAGACCTATAAATTTGTCTTGCTCTCCTTCATGTGCTCCTCATTGTTTAGAATTGGATCTGGTTATTTTTCCACCTCCTTGACTAATTTTGTAGCTGGTAGATGATCAACAACTTCTCCAAGGATGGTTCCATCATGCACACCGAACTCGGGACACACCGAACTCGGGACACACCGATTGTTGATCTTCGTCAACTTATTCTTGCTCTTCCTCTCACTATCGCTTATAAAATCAGTCTTCACCTATTACTCTTGAGTCAAAAATTCCACCAGAGGCTTAGTCATTAATGGAATTTACTTGATATCAAACTTGGTATCCCACTCTTTCAAGTTTCTTGCCAATTCTTCTTTGCTAAGCTCTTCCTATTTCTCCTCTCATCTACTAATTTTCTTATTTTGTTCCTTCCAAAATGGGTTTGGGACTACAAGAGGAGGGGTGGGTTAGAATTTAACTAGTTTTGATACTGTTTGAGGTGGTGGGAGAGGCAAAACATCTTGTTTCTAAGGAGGCGACTTATGTTTGGAAGGGAAAAGGGAAGAAAAACTGAGATGAGATGGAAGACTAGAAGATGGGGAAGTGGATTCCACAATGGGGGTAGTAGGTGAGAAGCTTGGAAATTGAAGCTTGGGATGAGATGGTGCTACTTGGGGAATGGGGAGAGGGTTGTGGAATGGAAATGCAAGCATGTCCCACTGACAGGGTGGACTGAAATTGGATTCATAAGCCTCTATCTCCGAGACCCATCTTTGAAGTTGAGGTAGCATCTTAACTATGAAACCAAGCTTCTGGTGCGGGCTATAGTGCATTGGCATGGGACCAACCCATGGACAAGGTGTCATGAAGCCAATGCTAAATGCATTGATTTGAGATGTGGCCCTTGTTTACACCATATTTTCCTTTATCTTTCGAATCTTCAACTGCAAATCAACATCACCAGGTGTGAGATTACCTCAAAAATTTGCATACCCCTTCTTTTCAACAACTCCATAATTTGGTGGGTGACCAAACTAATCTGCATCTTGCTCATATGGGTATGCATAATGTTGATCTTCATTGTAGTATGGATCTGGAGGTGTTTGATAGTAACCTGGAGATGAACCTTGCAAATATGGGGGAGGGTATAAATGACACTACTACTACTGCAAATGTGAATTCTAGATGAGAATTGAAGTCATGATTGCACAACTTCATGGAATGGAAGAAAATGAAAAGACGTGGAAATAAATGGATTGAGGAAGGTCTAGCAACTCAGAGAATGGGTTGTTTGGATCAATGGAGTTACCAGATGTGTTTGGATTTTGGATCCTTGATTGTTTAAGTCTTTCAATCTGTCAGTAGCTTGAAGTAAACAACCTACTCAAAGTAAACAACTTGCTTAAAGTAATGGAACAACTTGAAGTAACACAACTTACTTCTTCTTCTTGTTCTTCTTGGTTACCTTGACATGTATTACTTTCCCTTCTTTGAATTGATTGAGACTCGCATTACTTCCCTTATGATTGGTCTTTTGAACCTTGATTACTTCACTCTTTCTTTTCGCAATGTTCTCAACCTATTTTACTTCCTCCTTTTTTTTTGTGTGTTCTCAACCTTCTTTACTTCCTCTTTTCTTTTGCATTGTTCTCAACCTACTTTACTTAAGTCTTTTTATTTGGAGTAATAACATTACTTAAGTAATAACACCTTGGATTAACACAACTTGAAGTAGTGGAGTTTGGAAGTACAATTACTTAAGTCTTTCACTTTGAAGTAATGACTTTACTTAAAGTAGTGCAACTTAGAGGTGCAACTACTTAAGTCTTTCAATTTGAGTGAAGTAAAGTCTTTTCTTCTTCACAAATTAAAATAAGTATTTTCTACTTTTACTTGACTTAAAGTAATGTAACTCAGCAGTGCAATTACTCAAGTCTTTCACTTTGAGTAACTTGAATTACTCCCTCACAAAAATTGAAGTAAAGACTTTCAATCTTGAAGTAATGCACAACTTGGAATCACACAACTTACTTTTCCTTCTTATCGATGATTGAGGATGTAATTAATTTAGTAAAGTAAAGTGAAATCACCAATTACTTCTTCCCTTCTCTCTGCGGTGATCTAGGGACACATTACTTCAACTGCTCTTTGTTGCAAGGCTTCCAAAACTTTAACTTTTGTTAAGAATATATCAACTTATCAAAATGGAAATTGTGTAACTCATTCCAACTAAATATTTTGACTTTTGTGATGTCCCACTAGGTGTTCTAGAACCGTTATCAAAAATTACAACACCTCTCGAATGGTCAAATTGTGGATGAGGTATTCGGTGTAACTTTGGTAACATGGAGTTATCCCTCAAGCTATGGTAATTTTGAACTTGAGATAACTCTCTAGATAAGGTCGAATCCTTTCCTAATCCTACCTACCACAACTAATCACAATGCAAAAAAATATCTATCTAAACATATCCTAACACTTATAAGGAGAATGGGAGAGAAAGAGTGCATAAAAGGGAAATCCTACATTAAGGAGGTGATAACACCCGAAAAAGGAGGGTGTGCTAGGCAATTTTTCTAGACTGCATAATGGAGAAAGATGAAACTGGGAGAGGGTGGACATATGCACCATAGACCAAATCACATACATTCACCATTCCTTTATAAACACAACATAAATAAACATGAAATATTCATAGATCATGCAAGCACAATAAGAGGCAAGAAAAGTAACAAAAATGATGCAAGGATTGACAGATGAATCACAAAACACCATTTTTATTATTCAAAAATATGCACAGTCAATTACTATAGAAAGAGGAGGTAATAAATTCCATTATAGAGCTTTAGAAGGAAGGCTTGGAGCCTCAAATTCACAACAGACTAGTTATGGAGAAGATGGGAGCATGGGGAGAAAATGACCAACAACCATTACAATGTGCATCCACTTACAATTTATATAAATTTTGGAGAGAGGAGAGAGCAAATAAAAATCCTGAATGCATGCCTCTATTTCCTAAAACTTGCAACAACTAACTTGAAAGTAGTATGGGTGATGTACAGGACCCACTCCATCTTGTACTCTTTCTTGCAGAGTAAGAATTAGCCTCTATACCTCATTAATGGTGGTAGTGTTGTATAGTGTCCTTTGAAGTGAATCAGAAGTAATGAAATTTTTTATCCTCTATACATCACTAAAAATTAAATCTAAAGTTTCTAGTACGTAGAGGACTCGAGACCTTTCCTGAAAGTCTAATTTTGTGTGAAATGGAGCTCCGAACTCAAAGTTACGTCATTTTGAATTTTACAACTTAGTTGGAAAACCAGGGGCATTACATGTTGTTTCTCCTTACGTGCTATGATCCGACCCCCTACTACTTCCTTTACCACCATCATCTCTAACTACTCTACTTTTCTTATTTTAAGAGAAGTAAAGTAGTTCATGTTCATCACTTTGCTTTACTTATCTCATTTTCTTCTCTATGGTGATGTGAGATCGCATTACTTCACTTCACCCCTAGTCCCGTGTCCTTTTCACATTACTTTAATTATCTTAATTTTAGAGAAGTAAAGTAGTTTATGTTTCTCACTTTACTTTACCTTGAATTTTCCCTTCATTTTGGGAAACAGGGTGTGCTTTACTTCCTTGGTTGGTGATCCACTTGCTACCCAACTCACTTTCTAGCTCTTTTCTCAACTCATTTTGTGGCTCGGCTTATGACTCGTTGGATAACTCGGTCCATGGATCGCTCCGTAGAAACTTGGTTCAAGCTCACCACATAAGCCTTAGAATCCCCATTCATCACATTGCATTGCTTGACAAATCACCTCATATTGTGGTGATTTGGATAACTTGTGCTTTGTTTGCAGTGTTCCCATATTACTTTGCTAACATATCGCCCCCACTTGCATGAATTACCCCTTTGGTTTACCACTTCACATTGATTTAGCTCCCTATCCATTGTGGTGAATGAATTTAATTCAATGTGACTTGCGTCAAACTTAATGTCTTCTACTTTCTTAGCCATTCATTTAGCAAAGACTTCATTTCGTCATTCGCCGCTTCACACTATGAATCGCCTAACCCATTGGGTTGATTTTGTTATTCTTTGATTATTTTAAGTCGAAATTGGGGTGCGTTATTTCGCAAAGAAAGGAATCCTTAGTTCAGCATAATGAACCAAATGATTCACTCGCCCCCCCTGCGTTAGCTCACCGAGTCGAGCCCACTAGCCGAGATTAGCTTCTCCTGGTTTTACTCCCCTTGGTTCTTTGCAAACTCAACCGGTCCGCCACACTCCATGTCAGCCGAGCGATAATACCACCATACCATTAAGCTCCTTAATTATTCACAACCTTTATCTCGACAAAAATGATGCAACATTGAGCTCGATGCAATCCTTTTCTCGACCTCCACTCCACGCAAGCTCTCTATTAGTTCATATAGGCCTCCTACTTGTTTTTCCCTTCACGGCTCCAAATTTTTCCTAGCTCGTTGTTATGGCCGAGTTGGCCTTTTTTCATTAATCTCTATCGAGCGAACTAATCCATCATGGCCCCCTATTTTAAACCTTCCTCGTGACATCATCTCTAATGAAATTTCCCTTGCATTGCCTAAGTCGACCCCTTATGCTCTTTTTATCCATTCATCTCACCATGTGTGTTCGTGCCAACTTGGTTGACCCGTAACTTGTTCACCATTGAGCACCTTGGCTTGACTATGTCCTCAAAATCACCAAGCTTCTCATTATTATCTCGACCTCGATCATTCCCGCAAGCCATCCATGCATCACTCCCGTAGCCCTCCCGTGAGCTTGTTCCAATGAGCTCTCTATCCACCCTCTGTGTTTCATCTCGTGAGATTGAATCGTCATTAACATTTTCATTCCGTGAGGAGCTCACTCTCGTGCTCACCCTACATTGCATACATGTGGGCTCAGTCCTAGCTCATCCAAGGCCCATACATCCACCGAAGAAATCAATGAGCTCGGTCTCTACAAATCCACCCCATGTTTGTTTGCAGCTTGGTACCTTGGTATGCTACAACATTTTTAAGATGAGTTTGATATCCAATATGCCTCACTCGCTACCCACTTGATGTATTAATTCACTAAATCACTAAGCTCTCCAAAGAGCTCGATTGAGTCACTTTCATGTTGCGATCACGGTGGCTCGCCATATCTTGCCAAGCTAGTTGGCAAACTCATTTTAGCTCGGTGGTCAAACATTATATTCCTTTGTAAACTTTACCCCATCTGGAAAATATTGACATTTTTTCAAATGTATTCAAGACAAGAGGATGAGGGAGAGTAGTGATATGCCCCTGAAATGCATTTTTAATTTTTTTCTCCCACCGTCTTGGCTCGGTGTGGGCCCACGGGGCCCACACTTCTTCATTTTTAAGATGATTCGTAAGGGTCAAAACCTTAAGAGGAAAAAATCCTCTTCGACCTCAAGACCTCCAAAACATTGAAATGTTCCTAGATGAATACTGCAAGCTTGGGGGTAAAACCATCATAGCCGATGCATTTTAACTCCTCCTTTGCTAAATTTTTAGAGAGAGAGATTTGACGTTGAGAATTATTGTGTGGATTTAGAGATGGGTACATCACGCAGAAAGAGTCCAAGTATTTGGGAGGCCTTCCCATGACCCTTTGTTGGTATGTAGACTTAATTTTTTTTTCATTTAAGTTCATTTATTACACGTAATAGGTAGGAGAAAATCGTGATTTCACACATGCACGAGCCCTTGGGCGCGCATATGCGAGGGGTCGCGCAAGCGTAAAATTTGGTACGAGAGCACACCATAGAAAATTGGGGTTAGTGGGGGTTTTTGCATGCATAAAACTGGGTGCATTTGTGCAAAATATAACTTGTGGGAAAAAAACTAGGGCTTTGCCACTAGAATGCGTGGAAGCTTGAAAATTTATGCGCATATGTAGTCAGGGGCATGCATACACAACACAAGCAAATAAGTCTTTTAGGGTACACATAGGTGTGAAAGGAGGCTCATTGGCATGAAAGGAGGTGCGTGGGTGCGCTAGGGTTTGCATGGGTGCGCTAGGGGGCGTGTGGGTGCAAATTTTTAAACCCTAGGCTAACCACTGAAGAATAACTTCAAAATTGTTAACCTTAGGAAACAATTTAGGAGGAATAAAGGAATATTTATCAAAATATAACACCTTAGGATGATGTTTTTAGAAGAAATTACTCTTAATGAAGTGCTTGTGCAATTTTTAGGTGAAATTACGCATCTGGACACACCAGCAAAGCGGTTTGGGCGTTTGAGAGACTTTGAGGTGACATTTGGATGAAGAGAGCATTGCAGTTGATTTTTTTCTCGCAGCCACCGGTTTGGACTATGTCGCACACATGCCCTAGATCCAACTAGATCACGCCCTTATTACGGCCTTAATAGAGAGATGGAAAATCGAGTGGCATTTTTTCACACTACCCATGGGTGAGATGGCCATTACTCTAGAGGATGTTTTGCGATACTTAAAGTACATATACACAAAGATTTGATAGAGTATGACAGGACATTGAGGTCATATTCATTCTTGGCTCTATGTCATTTTTTTACGCCGAGATATTATGTAAGTGGATATGTCAAGGATCTCTACTCTATGTTCAATGATTGAAAGTACATGTGGATATGTGTTTACTTGATGGATCTTATTGGTGACATCTTGTTGCACGACAAGACAGTACACACTTTCTACTAGGTTTGATTGGAGGTATATATAGGCTTATGGATGGTGAGTAGATTTGATGGGGACAATGCATATCAACCGACTTATGTTGGGATCTTTATTTTATATTATATTGAGGTTAAAATAACCTCACATCTGGGACCTTATTAAAGATATGGGCGTGGGACTATATAGCTATAGGTCATGCGTACGGATTACTACGAGACAGATATGCGGGGAATGTTTTGTTTATGGATGGGAGCCATTATTTGATGATGTACG
Organism: Taxus wallichiana var. yunnanensis; assembly: GCA_018340775.1. NCBI lineage: Eukaryota > Viridiplantae > Streptophyta > Pinopsida > Cupressales > Taxaceae > Taxus > Taxus wallichiana. Next base: position 654,835,846 of record CM031236.1, on the reverse strand, counting down.
CTCACACTTGGGAGATACCTCTATTATAGGTGTGCCTTGGATGATTTATAGTTATGTATGGTCACATGACAACCTTACATACTATACAAGTGGTGAGATGATGGCTACTAGCTTTGTGTTACCGAGATAGACCACTTCATTATTGGGATTTAGGGATTTATCAGAGAGTGGTACAAAGTAAACCAGGTTTAGAGATAAATTGACCATGTCTAGGGTGTCTTGGGTACCGAGATTTGCACGCTTGTAGGACTGCAAGATGTTTGATATGGGTCCACGTATTAGGCCACAATGAACCCTTGAAAACTTCCATCGATGGTGCCATAGCCATGGGTTCCATTGGCCCAGTCGTAGATCCCGAGCGAGAAAGATGAGTATGCTACATGGTATGCTACATTATTTCCCTTACGCATTACCATTCCATAAGTTTCTGTGATAGACACAGAATATCTACGGAGGCATAACCTCTACATGGTCGGGATATCGAGAGATAGAGCGAGATTAGGCCATCCAAATGCTGAGTTTGAACTATGGGGAGAGGATATACAGATGCCACAGGGGATAGGGAAAGGTTCCACAACCACAAAGATAGGGGACAGTCTAGGCCCCTAGGGTCCTGGAGGTACTAATACATCAACAGTGTTAATATAGAAACAAGTGTTAGTATAGTAGTAGTAGTCGTAAATGCATACCTACAGTGCCTTTGTCATAACCCCATATGAGCTCACCACATAGTCCACCAGGAGGGAGGAGATAGAGATGATTCGGATGGGAGAGGAGGATGGGGCCAGAGACAGGGAGTTAACTAATATGTGGCAACAGCTTATAACAGTAGTAGACAACTACAAGTTAATATAGAGAGATATCGCTTGACTACGGAGTGAGATCAGTCAGATGGAGAGAGACCATGCCACCTTAGAGAGAGATTAGATAGTCTCGAGAGAGACTAGAAAGTCACGATATGGATCGGGTAGTTTTCAAGAGGACTTCATGGATTTCAGAGTGGACATAGGCTCGGGTAGACAAAACTAGGTTGACAAGAGAGCACGATGCTCTACAGCAAAGGCATCCACAAAGTGGCTATGATGTAGGAGATAATAGTATATGTGATGACAGCCAATGGTGAGGCATCATATTACATATCTTTATACAATGATGCCATCCCAAAGGGACAAAGGGCCACTCCATTTAGTCAGTTGGCAATTAGCATGTCTAGATCCAAATCATAGAGGACCTCACGATCTGTTAGATCAGTGCAACAACCTTCAATATAACAGGCTTTAGCACAACAGGTGCAGCCACCGTAGGGTTGCGATAACTTCCTCATCACAGAGCTCACAATAGATTCCCCCTCCTGGGGGATTATAGCATATGCCACCTCAGGGTCATAGGCCAGGTAGTCCAGAGGTAGGCAAGAGTCATGGGTGACTTAATTGTATTGTATTGGATGACATATGTATGGATGTCTCTCTTTTTGACGTATGCCTCAAGATGAAGGCACATTTTTATAGATGTACTATGTATTGCTCATTGATTATGCCTTGTGATGAAGGAACATTATTTTTGTATAGATGTCCATGATGGCTCATTGTATCAAATGTATATCGAGACACATTATTTTGTACATGGACATTTATATTTATGATGATTTATGATGATGATGGATTGTATTTACTTATCACATTTTGTGTTTATGAGATAACATGTTTAATCCATGTTTTTATTATGGTCTATGTTTGAGGGGGACAAAAGGTGGTCCCTCTTGCCCCTCTTGGTAATATTATATGATGTTAGCTTAGCATACATGTTTAATTTTCATGTTCATGATTATGTAGCTTAGCCTTTATTGATATATGATGTATAGATGTGATGATAGATGTTATCATGATGAAATGACAACAAACTGTACAAGCAAACAACAAGTAAAAATTAATCAAATCGATCAAATCAACACAACTATTTACAAGCATGTAAAATGAAAATGGATTCACCGCAATGCACCAAAAATTAAAGTAACATTCAATCTAAGTAAGAAAATGAATCCAATTTAAAGCACACAAGATGAAAAAGTAATGCAACCAAAACTATACAAACCAACAACTAAAAGTAAGCAAACTACTTTTTTTTGTAGGACAGTTTTGAAACATTTTTCACTATTTTTGGTATTATCTCGAGACAATGTTATATTGTTTTGGAGTTTTCTATGAAATGTATCTAGATATTTTGAGTTTTTCCAACTAGCATACCTGTATGTTTTGGGATTTTCAAAAAGTTATAAAAATGTTTTCTAAGAATTTTTATGAAGCTAAATGCAAGGAAACAAAGAAATGTGGATGCCCCCAATGTTAGATGGGATGTACAAGGGAAGAATACAACGTGTTATGTGCAGAAGTGATGATGTGAAGTTTCCCCCAGTGTGAGATAGGAATATACGAAGATAAACTCTTCGCACAAAGAATTAGGATCAGATGGATCGATGCTAAGAGGGCTAGGCTCAAAAGTAACTCAGATGAAGACAAATACTAGCTTAGGAAAAATCTATCACAATCCTAAACCTGAAATACTTGCAAACAATGAACCCCCTAGTGGTGCCTAAACCGGTTTTCACCAAAGGATTTGTCCAAAGTGCCACAATTGTGTGGTTTTCACTATCGATGTACTGTTCATTTCTCTTTTTATTTTATTTTTTTGTTTTGTTTTATGACACTTTAGAGATCCCACACTTAAGTGTAGAAACATTTAAGATGCATTGCATTCATGGGTTCTCAAAGCTCTTGACCATTTGAGTAAGTAAGCTTGTAGGCACATGAACCAAACTTGATGACCACAACATATGGCCCTATCCAATTAGGCTTAAATTTTCCTTTCTTTTCTCTGTCTTTAGTGGTGTAGATATGATTTTATTTTAGCATCAAGTCTCCTACCTAAAATTGATGAGGTATCACTCTTTTTTTGTAACTTCACCACACTCGATCCTGATACACTTTAAGGTGATCCAGAGCATGAATTCACTTCTCATCTAATAGCTCCAACTCTTCTAGTCAAACTACTATGTAGTCCTCTTCCTTTGGGTAATCTCTCAACTATATACACAAAGAGGGGAGCTCGATCTCTAGGGGTAGTATGGATTCTGTGTGAACACTAGGGAATATGGAGTGGCACATATAGGAGTGTGGATAGAAATTCTATATGCCTAGAGGGCAGGGTGGATCTTTAAATTCTAGTTACGACCTATTGTATTCACCATATTCTCCATAATATGGATGAGGTTTTTATTAGAAGCTTCGGCTTGCCCATTACCTTGAGGATAATAGGGGTTGAGAATTTGAGAGAGATTTTAAAATGTTTGCATAACGCTTTCATAGTTTTGTTTTTAAAGGACTTACCATTGTTAGCTACAATGGTAGAGGGGATACCATATTGGAAAATTATGTGGTTCATTATAAACTTAGATATCTGCGCACCTTCGACATAGGTAAGAGGAACAACCTCTACCCATTTTGTGAAATATTCAGTGGCAGTGATAATGAACTTGTGGCCATATGAGGATATAGGGTTAATCTTACCTATAAGATTGAGCCCCCACTTTGAGAAAAACCAAGGTGTTGTGATAGGTTGTAATGATTGCGCTTAGCGTGTGTATCAAATTTTCATATTTCTAACAATACAAACACTTCTTTACATATTTGCAACAATCATTTTCCATGGTAGGCCAATAGTAGCCTACTCTGAGTATTTTTTTGTTAATAAAATCTCATTCATATGGGCCCCATAGATGCCTTCATGCACCTCTTTGACCACTAGGATGGATTCGTCCAAATTTAAACAACGCAATAGATTCCCATTGTAGCCTCGATGGAAGAGTTCCCCCAAGTAAGGTATAACCAGATATACACTAGATGAGGTTTCATTTATTGGCATGGGAAATGTTTGTGGGAAAGGTTCCATCATGAAGGTAATTAAAGATGTCAAAATACCATGGGGAAAAGGGACCAACAACCTCACATACCAAATAGGAATCGGTATGTCATATGTTGGTGTTCGCAAATGTTCGATGAAGAATGACATATCATTGTTCCCAAGTGGGATACTCAACATAGACCCCATTGTGGCCATAGAATCTGCTTTTTTCTATTCTATCCTCTTGGGATTTGTTGAAATGTAATCTTCTCAAAGAACTCCTTCAAAGAATCAACCATTCTCTTGTATGGAATAATTTTCTCATCTTTAACTTTATACTCATCTGTTACTTGTTTTATAATCAACATAGAATCACCGATTATATTCACTTGTCGATATCCCACTTAATAGCCAACTTCATCCCTATAATAAGGGCTTCATATTTTTCTATATTATTTGTACATGGGAACTGAATCAGAATGCCGAGGGATCAATTCTCCTGAAGGAGTGATCAACACAACTTCGGCACTTGAACCATGAAAGGTAAAGGATCCATCAAACTATAACTTCCATATAATAGATTCCTCGAGGTACATTGTAGATGCGTCTGGAAGTTCCAAAATCAAAGGTTTAGTACCTAGTAGTGGGGCTTCAACTAGTTGATCTGCTAAAACCCATCCTTTTACTAATTTTTGTTGTACATACTCGATGTCAAACTTGTTGAGTAAGATGATCTAATTGACCATGTTTCCTGTGAGTGCAAGCTTCGACAAAAAGTACTTTAATGGATCAACTTTTGAAATAAGCTTGACCTTATTATTTAATAGATAATGACGTATTTTCTAAAAGGAAAAAAATATGGCCAAGCAAGCCTTTTCTATTTGTGGGTAGTTGAGCTCGTAAGTTATCAATGTTTGGCTTAAGTAATACACAACTTTTTCTTTCTGCTCCTTATCATATTGGGCCAATAATGCCCCAATTGCAAAGTGCATGGAAAAAATGTAGAGTAACAATGGTTTATATGTCACTACGAGCATTAGAATAGGGGTATAACCAAATATTCTTTGACCAAAGAAAATGTTTGTTGTTGTTTTGGTCCCCAGTGAAAACTACCATCTTTCTTGAGAAGATGCATAAATGTGTGACACTTGTCTCCAAGTTGAGAGATGAACCTTTTAATTACTTGTATATTTCCTTGCAAACTTCACAATTTTCTTATATTCATCGGAGGAGGCATTTCTATTATAGTAGTAACCTTTGCAGGATCTACTTCTATTCCTCTCCACGAAATAATGAATCCTAATATTTTCTAGATAACACACCAAAGACACATTTCTTCGAGTTTAGTTGGACCTTGTAGTCCCTTAGACACTAAAATATGCATCGCAAGATCTCTGGATGATCTTCCTGAGTCCTAGATTTTTCCAATATGTCATCCACATAATCTTCCATGATGTCATTGATCATGTCATGAAAGACAACAAGTAATTTCCCATTGATAGGTAGCACCTACATTCTTGAGGCCGAAGGGCATGACTCAATAATAGAATGTTCCCATGGGGTGGTAAAAGCTATCTTATGTTGGTCTTCCTCAACATTCTTTATCTGGATATATCCTGAAAATCCATCTATGAGTGATAGTAACTCGTAACTAGCTGTTGAATCAAAAAATCATGTCGATGTTAGGAAGAGGGAATTCATCCTTGGGACAAGATTTATTGATATCTTAGAAATCAATGAAAACTCGAATGCCAAAAGGTTTCTTCTACACTGGGACTACATTGAAATCCACTCTGAATAGTCAATAGGCCTGATGAAGCCTCACGCAATAATATTTCTAGCTCTACTTTGACCAACAATGTGACATGAGGATGCATCTTTTGGAGCGTTTATTTTATGGGCTTGGCATTTGGGTGTATAACAATATTGTGCACCACCGATATAGGATCAATTCCGACATGTTTACGTAAGATGAAACAAATATATCTACAAATTATCTTAAAAGTAACACAAAAGTTTTCTATTCTTGAGTTAAGAGCGAAGCTCCCAACTTTACTATTCTGGGCAATTCCTCTATGCCAATATTGACATATATTGTCTCTTCCACGAAACTTGGGATCATCCTCCATTCTCGTAGGATCAAGGGGAGATAAAGATATTCTTCATTGAAGGTGGTTCAAATATATTCTCATCTTCAAGTGGGTCAACTATTTTTTTCTTGATTGTTCTTTTTGTTTGTCCACAAGCACCTCAAAGAGGTTTTCACTATAGGACTTGGACTTTTTGCAAGGCTTTTTGTAGAAATTTTTCCCTTGCTTATTTTTTTCTCAAATGACCACACAACTTAGCCTCCTCCCGAAGTACACGCATGCATTGAGATGAATGGAGAAGCCTTTCTTGTGGTCATATTTTGGAATAGTGTCATGAATACTCAGGAAATTTCCAATAAGCTTCGTCATTTTGAAAAACATCAATTGGCACATGATGTTGTTGGTCCCAATTCACAAGTGACGGGTAAATAAGGTTTAGTGTTTGAGTGGTAAGGGATACGATAGGGGTTATAGTTAGGATAGCCACGTTGGAAAATAGGTTTGTGGAGGAAAGGTCTTCGTAAAGACTACACCGAAAATTTGTTTCACTTTTGCATTTAGATGGACTATCTTCATGCTCAAAAGAGGTATCCTCGACCTATAAGGGTAAGACCCATACAAACTGGGCCAATACCATACTTACCCATTTTACGATGAGGTATTGGAAGAGATTCCAATGTACCTTTCTTGTTGCGGCTCTAACCACATCCTTTGTATCCCATAGTACACATCATTCGATTGGGGATAACATACCTAGGTGATTGATAGCATAGATCCATTTCATCATCTTTAGGATGAGATACGATATCTTTGAGAAAATTTTCATCTTCTAATAATCCACTAGGAGTGAAAGCGTCAAAAGGGAAATTTTCCTAGATCTTTGAAACTTATAACACGGCCTACCATACACTTTGGTTGATAGGGGAAGGTTTTGAACTAGAAGGTCCCTACTTGAATAAAGTGATCATACATCTTGCTAACTCTGCTATTCTTCGTTTTCATACACCTTTATGGTGATGACCTTGTCTCTAAATAATCTTCAAGTGTACCTAGTTTCTAAACTAGCTTTAGAGTACAAATGTTTAAACTCGATCCGCCGTCCACGAGCATCGGCACTCTTTTTACCTTCTTACGTTTGATTATGACTTCAATATGTAAGGGTAAGTTATGAGAGGGATTTTCTTCTGGGATTTCTGTTGGACTAAGGGTATATGCTCTGTAAGAGAAATCCATGCTACCATTGCTTGCAATTGTGTTTGGGTTGATATCAACGAGACACTCCTAATCCTTGTAGTGTCTTACAAAGGATGTCTTTATGAACATTATAAATTTAAGAAGGTCTAAGATTGAAATCTTAGCCATGGTTTTCTCTAATTTTTCTAACACATCATAATGACTGTCTTGAGGAGTAGGGGGAGGTTATGAAATAACAAGGTGAGCTCGTTGCATTGCCATGACATACTCCCTTGATTTAATCTTGATCGTGTTGATATGCTCAATAGGTGGATTGACACAACCTATTAGGGCATCAAAATGGTCCATCTTTGAAACGTAATTAGCATTCTTAGTTTGAGATGAATGTCCCTGATCCGAATTTTTCTTTCCTTTTTTTTTCTTTTGGGAAAGGTTCTTTGAAAATCCCCATGTTTATGTTGGGAGATTTATTAGGGGTAGAGGAATCCATTTCCACATCACCACTATCGATTAAGTCCTAAATATAGTGTTTCAATTTTAAACACTTATCGGTCTTATGACCTTTGACACGATGAAATCCACAATATTCATTTTCCCTAAACCATGATGGCTTAGGTGCATCATCCCCATAAGGTGTAGTTTCAGGATATCTAACCATATTAACAATATCTAGCTTCTTTAATATTGAGGACATAAAGTTTGATAGAGTGGTGAAGTTACAACATTTATACTCTGTAGGTGGAGTTCCCTTTGTAAGTTTCAAGGAGTGTGGTTTTGAACTACTTGCACTCGTTTAGAGTCTACTATTTTATCACCTATGAAGTTTTTGTTCTTATTGGGAACAAAATTTGTCTTGTCATTAGGTTTGGAATCATTATGATCATGGTCACATAAAAGGGGTTTTAAGGTCCCTCTAGCTAACAACGCTTTCTCTATTTGACTACCCTTTTCGATCACCTCTTCAAACATGTTACCAAAATGCATTTGCAAGTGGAATGTAATTTTAGGGTGGAGGTTGGGTATAAATATATTGATTAGTTATTTCTCGATATTGATAAAGGGAAACGGCTAGCTAGCCCTCACCATCACTGTAAGAAACTAGTGAAGTTATCGTTATTCCGTTGTTTTACATTACATAAATCTAACATGGTGACATCATTTTATATATTAAATGAAAAGTGACGTACAAAGTTTTTGCTAGTTCTGGCCATGTAGATATAGATCCCTTAGGGATGTGTAAAAACCATTCCAACACTTGACCTCCCAAAATTTGTGGGAAGAGGTGAATGAGATAGTTATCACTATACACGACCTCTTGACATGCCATATAAAAGTCCTTAATATGGTCTCTAGGGTCACCTTTTCCCTTATATTTTTCAAACTTTGGACAATCAAAATGATGTGGGAAAGGTACTTACAACATGGATCTATCAAAGGGATATGGGCATAACTCTTCAAATTGGTACTTTTGTTATTGCCTGTTTTTCCTTCTTGTAAAGCTATAAGGGCATTTTTCATGGTTGACCACTCTTGATTAAAGATTTGGTCTTGTGTGGGTGGTGTGGACTGTAAAAATGATTAAATCTAGTTGTATCCCCACCTTTATTATCCGCATAAAATTCCTCATAAAGCTCTTTATGTGCCTCTCAACGAGGAGTATTTGTCTGGAACTCATGGTACAAATATTTTGGTTTAGCTTTTGGTATAGCTTGTTTTAAAGGTTTTGGTTGTTCCTTGTTTACGTGTGAAGAAAAATTTCCAATTGGCGAGTGAGAGCTTGCACTTGTTGCTCTAAAGTTACCTCTTGAGTGGGTACTTCTTTACAATTTTCATAAGAAGGTTGCTCATGATGAGCATGCTCTTCATGGTCCTCACAATGAACTCTAACAAGTAGGTATGCGATAGTATCCATCGTTTTTGAAAGGTATATCCTCATCATTTTATCATCCAGAAGTAGAGGCATGACCTGGGTTTAAGATGTCGTTAATATTTTGAGAAGGATGTTCTACTTCTTCATCTCCATGAACCATACCAACAATGAGAGAAGGGTCAACCATAGAGGGTAACCTTGCTCCTAGCTCTATGACACACATTAGGACCTCATGTTTGTTTTGGTATATATAATCATCAAAGTGGGTGGGATTTAACTCAAAATTCACTCGAGGATAATTATCCTCACCACCACTATGATCAACCATGACATTGTCTTCTAAAAGTGGGTTTAACATGTCATCTCCAAAGGGACTTACCCCTATTTTTGATGCCCCATTCTTGTGGTAGGAGGCATAATGTGAAAGGTTTTACTAAGGTTGACTAAAATGGACCCTAGGTAAATTTCTGCAGTGTAACGACGTCAAGTCGTCACAAAGAATGTGGAATATCAAATGGTCACAAATCCAAAGGTCAATATGAACCCAAGGATATCAAAGAATAAATAATAACACATACTAACATAATATATGACAAGAAGTACCTAGGATAATACAATTAAGCATAAGACTAAAATCTAGTCACAAAAATAGTTTACTCCCTATGTTTTTCCAAGATAGGCTCAATGCAAATAATGACAACATAATATTGCCACTTAGGAAAAGTTTAAAATAAACAAGACCTAAATGATAAGAAATTTTTGATGTGATCCTTCAACAAGGTATACTAAAACCATTTTTAGATACCAACAAAGTATAAGTCTTTGAAAATGGAAGTTACAAAAGTGAGCAACGTAACAACACTATTTGGACACATTAATCAAGCTTTGCAAGAAATCAAGATTTTAGTATCAAAATGGTGTTATCGCGATGCAAACAACGTAACCTCAACACTCACAAAAACTCAAGGAAATGTTAGGATTAAAAAATAAGCCTAAGTATATCAAGAAGTTACTATGCGTGTGAGTAGTGTAACAATACAATTTAGAGACTTAGACCAAGTTTCAAAATGGAAACAAGACATAAGTATCACAATTGTATGGCTATAATGCGGGTAGTGTAACAACTCAAAGGAATTCAATGATGATATCACCTAACTACAATGATAATTAGTCTCAATATGGGTGTGAGACAAAGGGCCTACTAGAACATGAAGATGTACCATTCACACTTTCAACACTTGCATTCTGGCATTACAACCTAGTCATGCAAGTAGACTACAAAAGTGGTGGACATGATTATTTCTAGCAGTATCCATGTATGTTGTTCTTCTTTTGTCCCAAATGGGAAACAAGAAAACAAAGGTGTAAACCAAGTGGTGATGAGAAATACTTGGTGTAACTTTGGTGGAGTTTCTCCTTGTCTTAGGACAAGTGAAAAACTAGGAAAAAGTAACACATCGTAAGTCTCGTGATGAAGTAACACATGGTTTCAACTTTGAGAGACTCTCCCCTTGTTCGAAAAACAAGGTTTTGACTCTAAAAAGTTGTCACATTGTGAGAGATCTTTAGAATATGATGGATAAGTCAAATTAGCTCCAAGACATAAGCTTCTTATTGGTTCACTCAAATAAGTGTCACGAATTACCTTTGCGAGATAAATTTTCCAAGAAAGTCACACTGACTAGTCTTAGAGTATCCATACTTTACTTTACCCCCTTCAATACAATAATAAATAAATGTGTTCAGTTGTATTTTCACTGGGGTTGCAATGGAGATAACTTTGAATCTAATCTTACCAAGGCGTACTAATCAATTAGGTAGTGGAGCACTTTCCCATTTCGTTTACAAGGTTCCCTCTTGCGTGAACTACTTTGGGGTTCCTAGGAGCATCCCTCTTGTTATATTAAGTCTTATGCCAAAGGGAGTTTCTCCTAGTTTAAAGCGGACGAGCCATAGCTCTTAACCAAAAACTGCAATATAGTTTGTTGAATAATGTGTGGTGTGTTTTCTTATCTTTTGGATTAGGAAATTTGGTTTAGACCACCATTGACAACCTACAACACGCGTGTAGTTGGAATTTTGTTTAAATTATCCTTTCTTTGGTAATCGTTAGGTCCTCCATACAAATAGTTATTAGTTATCAACAATATCTAGAATATCATAAAAAGAGGATTAAATGTTGTTTTTGTTTCTCAAGATCATCCAAGGATGCGAGAGAAGAGCATACACAACAAACAACCCAACTAGATAACAATGAAAAAATTGTAAATCAAATAACCACCATAATGCTTTGTAAATCAAGGTTCATTCCCAATTAATCCAAGTGTTTTTAGTGAAAGACTAAAGTTGTTTTTGGTTTTCAAGATTGCACAAAGTGCAAGAGAAAAGCATATAATAAATTTAACTTTGGTTATTTATCAAATGAAAAGCTCTTAAACTAAAGGACCATGTATATGCCAAACATGTGGAACCTCAAGCAAGATTATGGAGACTTTGTCTTTAGAACCTTGAAAATGAATGTGGGTGCTCTTGAATGTTCTCCAAACTTTGGATGCAATTTCTACGAACACAGTGAAATTTAGCAGAGTTTTTGTACTTAAGATTCAAGAGGATTTGTAAGCAAGTAAGCCTACAATTTATAGAGGTAGAAGTAGTTAGAAATTGGTTACATACGGGTGAATGCATATGCTAAAAATAACATTAGAGGAAGTTACAGTAGTGTCGGGGCATTTAGGGGCATAAATGGAATTAATTGCAAAAAGCTGCATCCGGAAAGGTGGTTGTATGTGCAATTCAATTGCCCCCACCTTTCTAGGATTCTAGAAGTGCAGTTAACTAGGATAAGGATAGGGAGTCCAAGTGGAGTCTAAGTGGAGTCTAGGTGGATGTTGATCAAGTGGCAGTTGACTAGGATGTGCACACACTTAATTAATTATTTAATTAATTAATAAATAATAATTAACTTAGCTTAACGGTGTACAAAGGGGACATGGGATTAATTTAATTAATCCAAAGGGTATAATTTGTATAAATTAATTAATTTAATCAATTAATCACAAATGGGTGAATAATATAGTGTATTAGGATAAAACTAGGAACATGTGGCAACCGAAGTGTGTAAGTTTGGGGTGTCTACATTTTTCCCCTCTTTAAAGTGCTATTGCAAAGTAATAGTGCTTTTAAAGATAGTAGACACATGCAGATCAGCGAGTGGAAAATTTGAAGCATTGGGATGCCCCAACAAGTAGAATGGTAGAGGAATGCCCCCTCAAGTGGGTGGATGACACAGCAAGGCGGTGGAAAACCACTTGATAGGAAGAAAGCAAAGGATTGGAACAAGGATGAGAAAAGGATTGTGCCCATAACATGAGCGTTCATTTGGAGAATAATTTTAGAACAACCTTATTTTTGCTATTGCACAATAGAGTTGTCACCATGATTATAAAAGAATCAAGATGGTTAACCCAAATGTGTGTAAACAAACACACACAACAAAGAAAAGATAAAAAGGAAAACAAACCCAATATACAAATTAGGTTCCGACATCAGGGTTATAAAGGAACCAAGATGTAATCACACTACTTGTAAGTGGTCCAAAAAGAGTAAACATCAACAATGCAACACAAATTTGAAAAATAAGACAAGCAATTATGCCCCTATTACGTGCCACAATGATGATCAAGTAGATACAAATGCTCCCAAGTGGGAATATGATCATATTGGAAGAGCGAGTTAAAGTGACTCCTTATGACACTCTTGTTGAATCCATTGTGAAAATGATCGAAGTTGAAATTTCCCCAAAAAAAGTTGTATCACAAAGGAAAAATAATTTTGTGACTTTCCCCAAGCAGAGTTAGCATATCATGCAAAGGGAAGAAAGTGATAGTTGTAAGATTGGCACGATCACTAGGATAATAGATAAAGGTATGACATTTATCAAGATTGTGTTGAAATGTTAAAAGATTCACTTCAAGGGTTTTCTAATTGTAGGATTTCTATGATAAGTGAATGTTTGTTCAAATTTTGTAAAAATTTTTTATTGTTTTTGGTTTTTTTGTTTTGAAATATTTGATTTTTTTGGATTTTGCAAATTTTGGAAGAAATTGAAAAGACAAATGCAAAGAAAATGAAAGAAAACATGAATACACAACAAAAGGAAAATGCTCCATGGCTTAAATAAACCAGAGAAAAACACAACACATGCAAATGACAAAAAGATACAAAACAAGAAATAGAAACAAACCCAATATGAACAAGAAGGATCCACACCAAAGTTATATGTGAACTAAGATGTAAATAAATTTCCTGCAATTGGTCCATAAGCACATTCCAGTATTGGTTATTCTAACTAACAAACATAAGAGACTAAGCTAAGAATATACAAGACAACAATCTATATGTACAAATGTTAAATAAGAAAATACAACAAACAAGCTAGTGAAAAAAGCATACAATGAAGAAATATATAGATGTCAAGTTTCCCCCAAGAGAAAACCAAATCCAAGTGATGTCCCTAAGCAAAGTTATATTATGAAGGGTGGCTTCATCTATTGGAAAAGATGATAGGAACAATCAAATGAAGAAAAAGGTCAACAAAATTACATAGTCATGAGTATTTGTTTTTTGGAAAGCATTTTCAAAACATTTTGTATGTTTTTTTGTATTTTCTGAACAATTTTATATTGTTTTTGAAGTTTTGTGAAACGTTTTTTTGGAATTTTTTTGGTCTTTTTGGGATTTTTGAACCACATGCCAAAGAAGAAGGAAAGGAAATTCCCAAGTCAAAACCGACATGCTAAATGGAAGGTGAACAATGGTGGTAGACAATGGGCATGACAACCTAACAAGGAAAACATGCGACACACGACAAGGTGAAAGTTACAAGTAGGAAACAAAGTGAAATGATGAAACAGTGGATGCATTGATATGCCCCAACACAAGGGTTACTCTTCGAAGACTCAGGAGTAGAAATTCTTCAGATGAATGACATTCATAGGCTCTTTCAACTCTTTGCCATCCTTAGTAGATAATTTGTATGTACCATATCCAAATTTAGTAGTTATAACATAAGGACCCAACCAATTAGGCTCAAATTTTCCCTATTTTTCTCGTGGTTTAGTTGTGTTCTTCTAATTTTCCTTTAGGACAAAATCACCGATTTCAAACTATCAAGGTTTGATCTTGTGATTATAATTACGGCGCACTTTATTTTGATATACATGCATATGATCTACGGTGCTAAGCCGTTTCTCGTCTAGTAATTATAGCTCTGTAAGGAATGTAACACGGTAATCTTATTCATGAATGAGGTGTTGAAGGGAGACACAAAGTAAAGGTAGTTAAACTTCGATAGGTAATATGGATTTAGAGCCATATACTAGGGAAAAAGGAGTAGCTCCTATAGGTGTACGGAAGGAAGTGCGGTAGGCCCAGAGGGTGGGATACAACTGTGTATGCCAATTACGTCCATGTTTATTGAATTTTTTTCTAGAATGGATTTGATGGTCTTATTTGACGCTTCAGATTGGTCGTTACATTGTGGATAGTAGGGTGTAGCCCATTTTAGGTGGATATTATATTTTTTAGCTAGGGCCTTGAGATCCTTGTTTTTGAAAGAACCACCATTGTCAGTGACAATAGCAGCGGGGATGCCAAAACGACAAATAATATGGTTGAAAATGAATTTATAAATATTGCACCCAATAACGTTGGTAAGAGGCATAGCCTCAACCCACTTGGTGAAATACTCAAGTGGTAGTTATAATAAATGTGTGGCCATCAAAAGATGTGGGCTTTATTTTTCCAATTAAATTGAGTCCCCATTTTGAAAAAGGCCAAGGTGAAGTAATGGGCTGTAAGGCTTGGGATGGTGCATGAATGAGATTACCATGTTTTTGGCAGGCTTGGCATTTCTTCAAAAAGTTGCAGGCATCTTCCTCCATTGTGGGCCAGTAGTATCCAATGCACAAGATATTCTTGCAAAGACCATTCCTCTGCTATGGGCACCACATATACAGAATGCAATTCATCTAGTGTCTGATTAGCTTCATCTTGATTAAGAAATATTAAGAGAGTCCCATCATAGCCTCTTCAATACAAGGTGTCAACAAGAAGGGTGTAGTGTGAAACATGTTGTGTTAAGGCTCTTTTATTAGCTGAATTAAAATTAGGAGGATAGGATTTAGTTTGAATGAAGGTGTATATATTGTGGTACTAGGGATGATCAGGACCAATAATCTCACAAACCATGGTGGACTCCGATAATTCATATGCGGGCACCAAATATGTTCAACAATGAACTTGTTTTGGGTTTGATTAGTGTCAAACAGAATAAGGGAAATAATAGTTGCCATGATATCTGCTATTTTTTGGATGTGAGAAATTTTTTCAAGATTGATAATCTGGAAATAACCTCTAAGGCTATCAACCATTCTTTTATAGGGTAAGATATTTTCATATTTTACTTGATATTCTTTGTTAACTTGATTAATGATGAGAAGAGAATCACCAAGAACTGTCAATTCTTGTAGGTGCCATGAGATAACAAACCCTAATCTTGTTATCAATGCTTCATACTCTGCTATGTTATTTGTGTAAGGGAAGATGATACGATAATATTTAGGTATGAGGTCTCCATCTAGTGTACGTAAGATGATTCCTGCTCTAGAACCATGGATGTGTTGGGATTTTAGGGGAAGCGAGAATAGTGCTATGATTTAATAACAAACAAAATAATGCACATAGGATCTAAACAATCCCCACAAAATCTACATGATGGGAGTATAAACTAGAATAATCCAAATCACATAAAATTACACGACATAACAATCATATCTACTGGTTCACCCAATGTGGGCTACGTCCACCAAAGATAGAGATCTTATATATATATATATATATATATATATATATATATATTATAACAAGATATTACAAACCAAATCTTACGCACAAGAGTACATGTATCTCTACAAGAGTATCTCTTCCTCCCGGATCTCCAATTTGGATCTGCATGAGTGCACTAAATCGTGCCTCCATACCACCACTTGTGTCTCCTCCGGATCTCTAACCAGATCTACCTGAGTGCACTACAACCATGCCTCGAAACACCACCAGATCTCACATACCCGAAGATACCTGCATCTACCACTTGTGTGCACCAAGCTCTCACTGTATTGTGAATCTGCAAACTAGACCTCTACAATATCTAGATCTACATAGATCTATAATACAAGATCTCACCAACATGTGGATCTACAAGAAGAAACCCTATGTGCTTTGCATACTATGCAAGCCATTACATGAGACTAAACAACACGGAGAAATATAGTAGAACACGTTACCCCTCTTCTCACCATTCGGATGTACTGCTATTTTTCCTTTTGTCCATCTCCTCTCCATGGAGAATCTATCTTCATGTAACCTGTTCTTTCTTTTTCTTCTTTGTCTTCATCCTCTCGGCCTAGGAGAGAAACAAGGATCTAATGTGATCCCTCTTTGACTCTTTTTTCAACCCTAACTTTCACACTTATATATAAATATATAAACTTAGGGCACCTTAGCTATGCAATTACATCCAATAGATTTTATTTAAACAAAATCTATATTTAAAGCTGTGACTAAAAATAAAACACATCGCACAGGTAACCGGCGCTAGTTAGACCTAACCGTGGCTGGTTCCCACTTGCTCGACCGATGTCGATTACAGGTGATTG
The DNA here is from genome assembly GCA_018340775.1 of Taxus wallichiana var. yunnanensis. Taxonomy (NCBI): domain Eukaryota; kingdom Viridiplantae; phylum Streptophyta; class Pinopsida; order Cupressales; family Taxaceae; genus Taxus; species Taxus wallichiana. The sequence goes on along the minus strand of CM031236.1, from coordinate 654,819,080 downwards.
TGTCGGTTCCCCCTTGGACCGATGATGGTCGCTTTATTACTAGTCACTTTCCATTACATGCTAACTGTGAAGCAATCTAGCTCCACAACCTAACATGATGTTGAAAGATCCATCAAATAATAACGTCCACAAGGGTGTTGCTTCTATGTACAAAATGTCTTTGTCTGGAAATTTGAAATTTAATGGTGTGAACCGGGAAGTGGTGCTGCGGTTAGCTGATCTGCCGATGCTTGACCTTTGATAGATTTTTTATTGACAATTTCAATATCAAATTCATTGAGTAGTGCAATCCAGCTAGACATTCATCCTATTATGACTGGTCTCGAAAGTAGATACTTAAGAGGATCAAACCTTGAAATTATCTTGGTGGTATGATTTAGTAGATAGTGTCACAACTTACCAAAAGTATAAGTAACCACTAAACAAGCCTTTTCAACATGTGAATACTTGGTCTCATGTTCAAGGAGAGTTCTACTCAAGTAATACACAACTTATTCTTGACCCTTATCATTGTGTTGCGTCAATAATGCCCTAATGGTATGTTCTATTATAGATGTATACAACAACATAGGTTTATCTTGTATAGGTGGCATGAGTACTGGTGGAGATGCCAGGTATTATTTCAATTTTGCAAAGGCATCTTAATAGTCTTGTTTCCATTTGAATTAGACATCTTTCTTAAGTAGCTAGTTGAAGTGTTGGCACTTATCTGCCAATTGAGAGATGAAGCGACAACTAGATTGTATTTTTCCTTGTAAGCCACTTAGTTGTCAAAGGTTCTGAGGAGGCAGCATATCTATTATAGATTTTACCTTGGTAGGGTCCACTTAAATTCCTCTTTGTGATACAATGAATCTGAGAAGTTTTCCTGAAGTGACACCAAAGACACATTTTTTGGATTAAGGCAAACCTTGTGCGCCTTTAACCACTCAAATATACACTTGATAACTGTTGGATGATCTACTCTAGTATTTGATTTAGTAATAATATCATCAACATAATCCTCCATTATGTCATGAAGAAGATCGTGAAAAATAACAGTCATGGCACATTGATAAGTTGCGCCAACATTTTTAAGGCCAAAAGGAATGACCTTGTAGCAAAATGTCCCCCATGGGGTTGTAAAAGTTGTTTTATGCTAATATTATTCAGAAATTTGAATTTGGTTATACCTGAAAATCCATCCATAAGGGATAACATCTCATGGCCCACGGTAGAATCAATAATCATGTCAATGTTAGGCAAAGGAAATCATCCTTAGGACATGCCTTGTTAATGTCATGGAAATATGTACAAAGACGGATTTCGGGGTCTTCTTCACAACTGGTACCATATTATATATCCACTCTAAGTAATCAATGAATTGTATGAAGCCTGCTTCCAATAATTTTTGTAGTTTGGCCTTAACAAGCAATGTGACCTTGGGATGCATTTTACGTAGTTTTTGCTTTACAGGTTTAGCATCTAGGTGCACCACAAGGTGATGAACCAAAAGAGAAGGATCAAGGCTGGGCATATCTTTGTAAGACCAAGTGAATACATCATGAGACTCAGTTAGAAGTGCTGTGAAGGATTTGATTTTGGTTTCTTGTAAACTAGCACCAAGTTATAACAATTTTGGCTGGTCTTCAGTTCCCAATGTTAATGGTTATCGTCTCTTCTACCAATAACTTAGAAGTTTCATTATCTTGAAATGATGTTGCAGGATTGTGAAGATTATCTGATATTTCTAGATCTGAATATCCTCTCTCTAGTGCCTTTGAAAGGTTTTCACTAGGAGATGCGTCCTTTTCTTTCTTTGTTTTTTCATTTTTTGCTTCTCGTATAATGACTCGAAATGTTTTCACTATGCGAGATACAATTTGTATTTTTTTTGTGTTTAATTTATTTTTCCATGTGGTCACAACATTTTTCGAAGGTTTGAATTTAATGGTCACCATTGTAGATGGTACTTCCTCAATAAATGAGATAATTGAACTGAAATCAACATTATTTGTAGAGGGACCTTTATCAGCATTTTTATTGTCACCATCATGTTTGGGAAATGGGTTTGAGAACACCTTGAGATTGTCCTTGGGTGTTCTATTTGGTGATGGTTCTTCAATAGTGATATCTCCACTATCAATGAGGTCTTAGAAAAAGTGATGTAAGTGAAAGCATCGATCAGTTGGGTGACCATCAATGCGATGAAAATCACAATAAGTATCAACTTTATACCAAGTAGGCTTGGGTTCTCCCTCAACCCAAGGTCTAGTGATGGGATAGGTAACCATGTTTGCATTAATGAGTTGTTGGAGGACACTTGATAGGGGTTCTCCCAAAGGAGTGAAATGACGTCGCTTAAAATCAGGAGAGGAGGAAACTTCTTTGCTAGAAACAACAAGAGGTAATTTACCTTTGTTTGGTCTAGTTTGAGTGTTTTAGATGTTATGAATATTGTAGTTTTATGTACTACCATCATTGACCATATTACGATTGTGGTTAAAATTTTTAGATTTGTCTTGGTGAGAACTATTAGGATGGTTACTATGTTTCCCATTGTCTTTTGAATGCGGTTTAATCAAACCTTTAGCAACAAGGGATTTTTCAATCTGCGATCCTTTCTCAATAACTTATTCAATAGTATTAAGGCATGCATTTGCATGTGAAAGGACAACCCAATGGTGAGGTTAGGTACAAATATGCTCACAAGCTATTTCTCAGGCATGGAGCATGGGAAACAACTAGAAATCCCATGCCACCTCTGTAGGAATTGTGGAAAGGTTTCATTTGTTCGTTGTTTGACATTACACAAATCCATCATTGCAATTTTATAGTCTAGGTTGAATGAATTTTTTTAACCAAATTCTCTGAGAGGTACGCGAAAGTTTGTATAGAGCCCTTGGGGAGGTGTAGAAACCAGTCCAAGGCTTGTCCACCTAGACTTCATGGAAAGAGGTGCACTAAGAAGACATCACTATATACTACCTCTTGGCAAGCCATATAAAACTCCTTGATATGCTCTCTAGGATCATTCTTGCCCTTGTATTTGTCAAATTTGGGCATCTTGAAAGATTTGGGAAAGGGGATACATAAAATGTCCTTATCGAAGGGGTAAGGACACAATTCTTCAAAGTTGAATTTTTTTCGTTGATGTTTTATACGAGATGTTGTCCTTCATCATTTTCAATTCTTGGGAAATTGTTGATTTGTTATGTAAGGAAGATAAGGAACCATCACTTATAGAGTTGTTGTTATCTTTGGCGTGTGCAATATGACTTTTAAATGAAGCATCACTAGTTTTCTTTGGTACCTCATTGTCATGGGATTGATTGGTGACTTTGGAATTTAAGATAGCAAGTTGTTTAGCCATGTCATTAATTTGATTCATGAAGGATTGATTAGGATCGGTGGCTGAATCAGTTGATTTTCCTTTGTTCCTTTCATCAGATTTGTCCTTATTTGATTCATCACCTTGTGTATTGTTTGAGGTGGACTTGTTTTAATCATCATTGTTTTACGAAATAAAATGTTCACCCTTGTTAGGTTGTGGTTTGCCAAGTAATTTTTGTACACTATCTTCATCAAAATCATAGGGTAATTTTTCTCCCATCTCAAGAGAAAAATAAAAAATTGATCTTTATTCATATGTAAAATATTTTCAATGTGGGATTTTTCTTTGAGTGAGATGTCATTCTAATCATCCTCGAGTTTTGGTCATTATCACTATAAAAATTTCCAAAAGGATTTCAATGTCGTTTGCCCCTTCCAAAAGGACTATAATATATGTGTCATGTTCCCACCATTTTTAAAAGAGGGAGGGAGAAAAAGAGATACGAAAGGTAACTCAACCCAGCACCATTTCCATCAAATTGCAAGGTCCAGGAGAACCTACATGTTGAGGGCACTTTGGTGATCCATCTTGTTCTCCTTACCATCAGCAAACCCAATATAATTATCAACATCAACATCAGTAAATAATACTTCATAAGAAGCATTATTTGGATCCTCAATTAGATGTAACATCTTCGTTTCTCCATAGAGCTTGACAAGGCTACCTTCAATGGGAATAGTGGCAAAAGACATGTCTATTTGAATAGACCCACCAACACTAGCAGCCCATTTCCTTGACAAAAGCATACCCCATTTGGTAGGCAATCAACAATCACAACATCCAATTTTAAATTCTTCCCAAGATAAGATGCAAGCTGCACCACCAAACCTTTGACACACCCAAAACCAGCACTTCCTTGAGTCCATGGTAGTACACTTTCCATAGGCTGCTATCACTTTGATATCCAACTCATTCATGACTTCTAGAGGCATGACATTACATGATGCACTGGAATCAAACATACAATTGTGAAGTAGCCTATCCTTTATGATCAAAGTTGTGCAGAATGGATCAACATTCAATTGGTAATCAACCAAATATGTCCCCAAGTATACCTCAGGTGTTTCTCCAAGATCCACTAATGCTGGTGGTGTTTCAAGGTCTATAATGATTTGAGGAGTTTCAACAACATTTACATTTCTTCTTCGGGCACTCTTCTCCTCTTTCAAACCTAGGTACTCAAATGCTCTCTTCTTGTGCTCAGGAATCCTAAGCAACTCAATGATTGGAACACTCACTTTGATTTGGATAAATACCTAGGCTATGTCATATGGAACACTCTTAGGCAAGGCAACATTGGAAGGGAGACAAATAGATTCATCAGATGACATGGGATTCTTGGCAGTTTGGGCATGAGGAGGACTGTAATTTTTTTCGTGGCACAGTAGAGCTTTTGGCAGGTGTTTCTGTTCTAGTAGCTTCTTTGGGAATACTTGTAAGCAAGGGTGTTTTAGGTTTGGCTTGAGTCCCACTCCCTTAACAACTTTTCTCCTAGTGTTATGCTCTTTCTCTTGAGCCACAACAACATTCATACTTTTTAATCATCAAAGCTCTTGAGTATTCAAAGTCATTGTTAGGAATTTCAAAAGCTTGCACTACATCAACTTCAAGAGTATGAGGGGGAGGAAAGACTTGTATCCATTTGATGCAATCCCAAAAGGTTGCAGCTTTCCTTGCACTTATTACCTTAGTTGATGTTGCTCCTTCTTGTGAGCTTGAAGAACAACCCACCATATAGATATCATCATCAGTACCATCATCATTATTAGCTTCACCATTTTGCTGGTCCACTTCACATGGAGGATGGGGTAGAAAAAACATATCACACCAATCAATATCAACAACTTCCTCAATAAAGCAAGAACCCTAACGATTAAGGGATCGGAAACAATCTTCCTTCACGTGCTTGAGGATGTCTATTTGTAGACCCCATGGGTCCTTTCCCTCTATCATCAAATCTCTGATCACCTCTAGGATGATTGGAAAATCTATCATGGTTTTGTTCTTTTTGCTGACCTTGTGAAGTCTTCCCAATTCCCTTCTCATCTCTTGCCAACTTGTAGGAAATATCTTTGATAGCCCCTACCAAAGTTTTCACCACTTCCTCCAAGTCTACACTCTTGCTTGCTTGAGGCTTTTCAGGGTTTATCAACTTTACACCATCTCTCTTGAGAGGTTTCCCAATGGCCTTAATGTTATTTTCAATTTGCAGTGCCATGGTAAAGGCCTGCCTTAAATTGGTAGGGTTCTTGTCTTTTAGGTAATAGGATGCTTTCTGTTAAATGCATCTGCATATTTGATCAAGCATGACTGATCACATGGCCTCAAATTAATGGAAACCTTCTCAAAGTTTTGTTAAACCTTGTGTTGAAGTCATGAACTGATTCATTGGGGTTCTTCTTGATATTTTCAAATTCAGACAATAGAAACCTAGGATCAGTTTTGTCACCATATTGCAATCTAAATGCATTGTTCATTTCAGTCCAGATTCAATAAAATTATCAAGCGAGCCTTGTACCAATCTCTTACATCCTCTTCTAGTGTATGAATGAAAAATTTAATATACACATCTTCATGCTCAATCTCAAAGTCCTCCATCATGTTAACAAAAATTTTGAGATGCTGATCACCTGTTATAGCATTGTTCCCTTGGAACTTTGGAAATCTACTTCTAACATCCTGAGGCGCAGCATTAGGATAACCAACCATTCACCTAAAATTTATTGGGCCAAAGGTATTGACCATAAATGGAGGCCTAGGTGGAGAAGCTGAGCCATGTTGTCTCAGGTGGAGGTGATCTTAGGGGTGACACAAGTTGATGAGGAGTGCGAGGTCTTTGGGGCTTAAGAATGTGGATCACAAGATTGGTATTCTCTAGGTACTTGATTTTCTTGGAAATTTTTACTAGAATTGAAACACGCAGTGTATATTGAGAAAAGAACTCACCAAGTACAGCGAAGGACCTTCACTAGTTAAAGTAAACAATTTTATGAGAGGATTGCTTGAATCGAATCAATCGAAGAAGAGTGATAATACTCTACTAAAGGCTGATCTCTCTAACCAATGGATATTCCTTTGCTTGATGTCTGACCTTCAACAACCTTCCAAACTTTTCTTTCCTCTAAAACTATCTTTCCCAATTCTTGAAATAAATTTATACTTAGGTCCCTCCTGAAGAGAGATCTTCTTCCTTATAGTTTTGCAGAGATTAGCAACACCAAAAACAAATGATAGAAAGCTAAGACACTGGTATTTATCAAGATCAAAACAACATGGAGTCGCCACTAAGGACTTTCACCCTAGTTGTGCAAATGCACTAAAATACTCTGTCAAATACTTATCAGCACTGAAAATCTTGCCAAACTTTATAGATCAAACATTCCTTTTCTTGATCTATCAACCACGAATGCAAATGAAGTGCAACTCTGTTAGGCTGATAAAATTACAGTGAACTTATATCTTCACTTAATTATTACAAATATGATTATAAAATGATGCTTCAACAATGTACTTGAATGCATTATTTGTAAGAAACATTACCGGGTTCGACATGTATCTAAATATCTCAAATATTTTCAACAAGTCCCCTGCTAAACGACGCCATGGTGTTGGTACCCAAATTTGTTCTCCTTTTTAGTCTAAGAAACATCACATATATTGCATGAATCTTGAATACAAATAGATCATGATGTATGTCATTGTGTAGCCAGGAATGTGATCTAACTAGCACTTTTCAGTTTGTGCGAGAGATGGATAGTACTCAAATAGGACTTGATCTTGTCCTAACTTTTTTAGGTTGTGCCTTTTAACCGTAAGAGGACCTATTTTGTAACCCTTAAATGGTGAAAAAGATGGAGATATCCCTCAATTTGTGCAAATAATATGAAGGGCCCTTGGGAAAATATGACCAACACTCCAAATCTAACTTTCACAAGTTGTCACTTCCAGATTATGGAGATACTTTCAATGCAAGGCAAGGGTTACTGAAGACATTTTGAAATCCTGATATGTTATGCATACTTTAGCAAATGGATTTTGATCTTCTGTGGGTATACAGGTCAAAATAGGGGTAGTATGGGGTAGGATTAGTTGTTTAGAATGATTTTTGGTGGGATATTGACAAGACAAACTTGACTATGCCAGATCTTTGACAACCTCTACAATATTTGAACAACTATCAGATAAAATGCTTCAAAACAATCAGGATGTTCTTTCAACTAGAAGAGATACACAAATGGAGGCCCATGTTTGCACTCTTCACATAATCTTTGAGACCTCAACACAAAATCTTGAGTTAAAGGACTCAATTAAACATCAAAATCTCTTATCAAATCATGCCTAAGGTACCCCAAAGGCTTACAAGAAATATTTGTCAACAAATGAAGGTGAAGTGATTTTAAACTGCTTATTTTCAATGTTAGATGAAAGCTCTTCTGAAAAATGAAATTACAAATGCCACTAAACTATCAATAAGGATGAGATATATGTGATTCCTAAAGATTTCAATGCAATATTGCAACAAGAACAAGGAAAACTATTTGCAGACATTTAAATATGATAACAAACATCATATTGCCCAAAATAACATAGATTAATTCAAAAGCTTGTTAGATTCATCGTGAGGAGATTTTCGGGAATAATATCAAAGGCGTGTGATGGCTATACACTTGTAACCAACTCAACTTGAATGAAGATCTAACATAGAAGACATTAACCGTGTTTTTGGAGGGTTTCTCAGAAGATGAGCTTCTCTCAAAATTTTCTCATGATTTTAAATTTCCCAACCTTTTGCATGTCTCAAAACATGCATTATATATCTCTCTATTACATTTTATCCTTCTTTCCCAAGAAAATAATATGCCAAGCATCAAGTTTGTTACAAAATTCCATCATGATTCGCAGACAGGGACGTTTAACATATTTGCAACAAAAGTTTCCAGGTGTTTCGAAAAAAGGCAAATCATTGCAAAATTCACATCATTATCCATTGTGGAGGCATGTTTTTCATCTTCAAAGCATGTAGACCCCCTTCCTTTCATTATTTCATCCTTATCCCTCCAAAATTTGACTATGCAACTTTTGGATTTGATATTTCACATTTTTGGACGGGTTAGGAAAAACTTTATTCCAAAAACATCTTTGATATTCATATTGATCCTCAAAACCAATTGCATTGGTCCTTGCAGGCACAAACGACACGAATTTGCCAAAAAAATTGATCAAAATCGATGCAAAAACATATTTCCACAGTTCCTGGAGCAAAATTGGCGGCCAAACTGAAAAATGCATAGTTATCGTTGATTTGCCTTTCTCCTTTCAATCTGAGCCCTCCACATGTCACAATGTGATTAGACATGGGTTTGGGATAATTTTTTGAATTTTCAATACTTTTGGAAAAATGTAAAAATTTGACATTTTTCTCCGCCCCTCCGCCCTTGAGATTTGGCGCTAACACGTGTCCCAAGGTGGGTCCCATCGGAATCGCGGCTCGATTCTACACATTTCTACCTTTTTGGAAAAAGGATATTTTCCAAAAAAACTCCATGGGCCTACACCTCCGCTTCTGTCCCTAACATGTGTCGATTACTGCTTTGCTTTGTAGGGCCATAACTCCCTTTTTTGCTTCGTACTTCCTTCACAAAATTTCAAAGTTTTCAAAACTCATTGGCAGCCCGCACTCCCCTTTGCCATTTTCTTTTGACACGTGTCTCCCTCTGATTCATTACGGAGCCACACTTCAAATTACCACTTCAACTCATTTTGCCAAAAAGGTAACATTTCCCTTTTTCCTCCGGATGCTCACCGCTCTACTCTGCCCAGATCTTGCCACGTGTCCTCTCCTGATTGGCCCGACGGACCCGCGGCCTTTTTCACAACTTTTGCTCCCTTTTGCCAAAAAGCAAAAATTTTCTAAGTCCTTCGCTAGCCTTCCATCCCGCTTTTGATGAAAACATGACACGTGTCCACCTTTGATTCGCCAAGGGACTGCACTCTGAATCCGCCACGTGTTCCATTCTATTTTGTTGCGAGCTGCACTTTGAAGTCGACACATGTTCCATTCTATTTCATTGCGGGCCTGCGCTCTGAAGCCGCCACGTGTTCCATTCGATTTGTTGCGGGCCCTAGGCATTTTCTTTGTACTTTAACTCTTTTTCCAAAATGCCTTAAGGCACAAAAAGACCCGCCCGTCTGCCTTCACTCTGCTTGTGACATGTGTACCTCCTCTAGGGCTGTAGAGCTATGGGGGCAACTTGCACTTTTTTCCAAAACACAAAAAACGTTAAGTTTTTCGAGCAGACCCACCGAACCTTGTCTAATCACAAACGGCCATGTAGGAGAAGATTTTGAGCTAAAATTTGACAGGAAAAGGACACCCGTATGACCGTCAAACAACACAAAAATTACCAGCGATGCCCTAGAATGCTGAAGATGAATTTGACGGGAAAATGATGCCCGTCTGACCGTCAAAACACAAAAAATGCCAAGGATGCCCAAAATCAATTTTTTCTTCATGGGTGAAGAATTTTTTGATCAAAAGACAAATGGAAAGTGTTTTTAGGAAATTTATGACCATGACAAGGGATATTTGAGGGAAAATAAGTATAAAACAAACAATTTCAAGCTCCAAAGGATAGGAAAAACAAGAGGTGTTTGAACAGGAAAAATTAGGGCAAGGTAATGAGTTTGCAAACAATCCAATGCACAAGAATGGAACTACAACTTCACATCATCGATTTCATGAGGAAAAAATGTTTTAGAGCACAAAGAGGGGAAACATGACAAAACGACAAAGGATTAAAATGGGCACCAACACGAAGACATCCCTAATGCGTTCCACGGTGAAGAATAGGTGTATTCAAATGCCTCAGTGATGGCTTAGAAACGTGAGAGGGCTTGAATTGATCCAGATTGGACCGAAGCCAAGTGTGCCCCTAAAGAAAAGTTATATTGTGATGGGTTACATGATTGGTTTGAAAAGGGAAAATGATTTGGAACAATTATTTGACAAAATTGACAAACTAAATCATACATGTGCTAAGATTTTGTCAAACATTTTCGTAATGTTTTATTTTTTTGTATTTTTGAATGTTGTGATTTTTAGGGTTTTACCGCTTTACATTGTTTTTGGATTTGTGGACATATTTCAATATTTTTTTATTTTTATTTTAACCACACACCAAAGATTAAAGAAAAAGGGATTCCCAAATTCTAGACAACATGTTACAAATGAAAAAGCTAATGAAATCATGAGAATAAAAGAAAAGATGATGGGAATGATGACTTGAATAGGAAAACATCTGACACAAGGTGAGGTGGAAAGAAGGTGAAAAGGTGAAGCAAGCGGTTTGCACAAGGACACTCTTTAGAAGCTTAGGAATAGAAATTTTTCAAAGTAATAACATCCATAGGCTCTTTAAGATCTTTTCCATTATCGTCAAATAATTTTTATGCTCCAGAGAAAAACTTAGTAATCGATTATGTAGGGCCCTAACCAATTAGGTTCAAATTTTACCTACTTTGCACGTGGATTTGTGGTATTATTTTTATTTTATTTTAAGACTATGTTGTTGATATCAAACTTTTGAGGTCTAATATTTTTGTTTTAGTTACGACACGGTCAATTTGGTTACACTTGCGGAGATGATCGAGGTGCAAACATGTATTTCATCTAGAATTTCAAGCTTTGTGATGCATGCATGATGGTAATCTTATTCATGCACCAAGTGTTGGAGGGATACAAGAAGGGAAGGAAGTTCAATTTCAATAGGTAATATGGCTTGAGCCATTTACCATAGAAAAATGGGTAGCTCCTATTGGAGTGTGAAAGGATGTACGGTAGGCCTAGAGGGAGGGATACAATTATGTATGCCAATTGCAGCCATGTTTATCAACTATCTTTTTTAGGTATGGATTTGATAGTCTTATTGAAAGCTTTCGACTAATAATTAGATTACATGTAGTAGGGAGTGGCCCATTATAGGCAGATATGATATTTCTTGGCTAAGGCTTTGACATTTTTATTTTTGAATGAGGTACCATTATTAGTGACAATGGATGTGGGAATACCAAAATGGAAAATGATATGGTTGAATATGAATTTGGAAATATTACACCCAATGACGTATGTAAAAGGCTTAACCTCAACCTACTTGGTGAAATATTTGGTGGTGGTTATGATGAAGTTATAGCATAATAAGAGGTGGTATTTATTTTATTGATCAAGTCGAGCCCCCATTTAGAAAAAGGTCAAGGTGAAGTAATGAGATGCAAAGCTTGGGAATTTACATGAATCATATTATTGTGCCTTTGAAAAATTTTACATTATATAACAAAGTTACATGAATTAGTCTCCATAGTATGCTAGTAATAACCAATGCACAAGATATTCTTGGATAAAATCATTATGCTTTGTGTGTGCCAAAAATACCCTAATATAATTTGGCTAGTGTTTGATTAACTTTGTCTTGGTTGATACATCTTAAGAGAGTCCCATCATATCCTCTTCGAGTATAGGGTTTCAACAAGGATAGTATATCATGAAGCACATTGTGCTAAGGATATTTTTTTGGCTGAGTTCATATTTAGAGGATAGGATTTGGTTTGGATGAAGGTATAAATATCGTGATACCAAGGATGATCAGGACCAACAATCTCATAGACCATGGTGGAATATAAAAAATTGTATGTGGGAACCAAAATATGTTCTACGAGGAACTCATTTTGAGTTTGGTTTGTTTCAAATACAATAAGGGATGAGATAGTTTCCATGGCATTCATTGTTTTATCCTGAAAATGAGGAACTTTCTCAAATGTAATTATCCATAAATACCCCTTGAAACTATCAACCATGAAATTATATGGGAGGATGTTGTCATACTTAAATTTTTACTCACCATTGACCTTTTTGATGATGAGAAAGGAGCCACCAAATATTTCCAACTCTTATAGTCACTAAGACATAACAAAGCCTAATCTTGTTATTAGTGATTCATACTCAGCAATGTTATTTGTACATAAAAATGTGATACATTATGATTTAATTATAAGAACTCCATCGGTGTGTGTAACACGATTACATCTCTGAGCCATGGAGATTAAAAGAACCATAATATAATAGATTTTGTGAAGGGATTGAATCTATGAACAACAAGTCTTCAATAGGGAATTCAAAGTGTAGTGGTTGAGAACCTAGTAGTGGCACTGCGGCTAGTTGATCTCCTAGTGCTCGAACATTTATAGAATTTTTATTAACGAATTAAATATCAAACTCACTAAGGAGGATGATCTAGCTAGACATACACCCTATTATCACTAGTCTTGATAGCAGATACTTGAGAGGGTTGATTTTGGCGATGGGCTTGGTAGCATGTTTTACTAGATATTGTCACAACTTTTGGAGGTGAATACGATTTCCAAAATAAATTTCTCGACCTATGAGTAATTTTTTTCATGTTTAAGGAGATTTATTTTTAAATAATATATTGTTTTATCTTTCACCTTATCATTGTGTTGTGCCAATAATGCCCCAATTACATGTTTAGTTGTACAATTATACAATAACATAGGGTTTTCTTGGATCAGCAACATGAGTACCACCGAGTGGACAAACATTCTTTCTTCTTGGTGAAAGAGTCTTGGAAATCCTACGTCCACTTGAATTGTAAATCATTTTTGAGAAATTGATTAAAATTACGGCATTTGTCCACAAGATGATAAATGAAGCACCGAATGGATTGAATCTTTCCTTGTAACCCTCATAACTGATGGAGATTTTACAGAGGTGGCATGTCCATTATTTCTTTAAATTTGGTAGGGTCCACTTTGATTCCCTTTGTGAGACAATGAATCCCATAATTTTACCCGAGGTGATACCAAAGACACACTTTATAGGATTAAGGAGAACATTTTATTCCCTTAACCATTCAAATATATGTCAAAGAAGGACTACATGATGGACTCTAGTTTTTGACTTGGCTAGTATGTCATTAATATAGTCCTCTGTTACATTTTGAAATAGGTTGTGAAAGATGAAATTCATTGCACGTTGGTATATAGCAGCTGACAATCTTAAGGAAAAAGGCATGAACTCGTAAAAAAATTCCCCATGGGGTTGTGAATTTCATTTTATGTTGATCTTCATCAAAAATTTAAATCTAATTGTACCACTAAAATATATCCATCATAGATAACATCTCATGGCCCATAGTAGAACAAAAATCATATTTATATTAGACAGAGGGAAGTCATCTTTAGGATAGGCCTTGTTGATGTCACAAAAATCAATACAAATGTGAATTCTAGGATTTCTCCTTGTAATTGGTATCATGTTGGATATCCACTCAAAAAATTTGATAAACCATATGAAACGAACCTCTAGCATATTTTGAAGTTTTCCTTGAAAATTAAAGTGACCTTAGGATGTATTTTGTGCAAATTTTGCTTGACTGGTTTTTCATCTGGGTGCACCACAAGGTGATGAACCACAAGGGAAGGATCTAATTCTATAATCTATATTTGTAATATCAAACAAAAAGATCTTGAAATTCTATAAGAAGCTCTATGAATTCCTTAATTTATGTTTTTCTAGGATAGCACCAAGCTACAGTAGTTTAGGTTGATCATTTGTCCCAATGTTGATAGTGGCGGTCTCTTCAACCAATAGCATAAAAGTATCATTTTCCTAAAATCATGTCATATGTTTTGTACACCTTCTAATATTTCTAGATTAGAGACTCCTCTCTTTAGAGCCTTAAAACATTTTCACTATGAGATGTGTCCTTTTCTTTTTCTTTCTTTTTCATTTTTACTTCTTGCACAATGCCTCATAAAGGTTTTCACTATGTGAGATTTGATTTTTATTTTTTCTATTTTTTATTTTTTTAATTTGTGGATTGGAGAACTCAAGTTCCTCACCAAAGTACACAGTAGCGTCAAGGTTTATATTGAAACCCTTCTTGTGATCTGACAAGGGAAAAAGGGTCTCGACCCCGGGAACTCTTGGATGGCCTCATCATTTTGAAAGAGGTCCATGGTTATATGACATTTTGATCTTGATCAATGATGGAAGGGTAGACAAGATCACGGTATGACAAATAGATAATTCTTCAAGAAAGAGGGTAGTTTTAGAAAGGCTCTCAAAGAGGCCATGTGTGGGACCAGTACTCAACTTTGGAGTCCAAGTCCTCATCAATAGTCAAGACATCGAATATTACAAGCATTTTTTCAAAAGTCTTGTATCCTAGACCAGGTTGGTAGAGGTTTGAATTAGAAAAGCTATGTTCAATACTTCCTTGTTCTTTTGGGATAAGTCCTCTACCTTTCTATTTCATATTCTTCAATATTTTGTGCACCTTGGTATAGTCAGTGGATTTATGCATTCATCCATCCATTCTTCATTATAGCCAAGAGTTATCGAGCCTCAAATATGTTCATCCTCCAAAAATTTGTATCACCTCCAAAGAGTATTTCCAAGATAATAAGATAGATTCTTATAAATGGGGGCATTATTATTTCCATAAATGTGAGGGGATGAAGGGATTTGGTTGACATAAAATCATTTTCAAGTGTATACTCGTCATACCTTGATGGGAGAATTTAAATCCAGTGAGACGTCTTAACCGTACATGAAGTAGATGCGAGAATCGTGCGAGTGCAAAAGTGTTTAAGGGTCAATGGGAGTATTAGCAATGGGGATAGTATAAGGTTCATTTGAGACATCAATATGATGTCTTTTGTTTTTGCAAGAGCAAAATTGAACTTGAAAACGGACAAATATACCTAGTGTTAAATGTTTTCATTGTAATTCTTCCCAACAACCCTCCGAGTTAGTCCATCCCTTATGCCATGCTTATCCCCATATGTGTAATATCTATTTTTTTGGTCTCATCCTCACCCATGTGTGGAAAAAAGAAAGCAATTCCAAAGGAGTCTTTCAAGACAATAAATTTTAAGGTGGATCTTTCAGAAGCTTGGGAATGGTTATTCTTAGCCTTTTTAAATCTGGTACACATTATCCATAACAAATTTTAAGTAATAAATTCCCAAGAAACTATATTCATGAGCCAAGATCATTTTACAAGTGATTTAGGAATATTAAGGTAGGATTTAGAGATCCGGAGAAAGTTCAACAAAAGCGGGTTTTAGAGGTCAAATGAGCTTCAGACCGTGAAAAGGCACCTAAGCCTCGAGAGATGATTTTGGGAGCTCGGAATGATTTGGAGGTCAAAAAAATATAAATGGAAATATTATTAAATTCTTCATATGGTGGTAATCTCATATTTTTCACAACACCCATGCATTGCTTTCCATAACTCATTCTTCATAGGCACATCTAACAATCCCAATAAAAAGGAAATTTTTGAGAAGGTTTCAAGCTGAATTAGACAATTATATCCATTCCATTCTTCTCAAAATTATGTTTCTTGTCAAAATCATATAAATAATTTCCTAAAAATTCATCCGGAGCTTCGACAATGTCATTTTCAATCCTCTCTCCAAGGTACAAGCTCCATACTTAGCCAAAATTTTCAGTGACACGTGTCACCATGAGGATAATGTGTAATTTTTTTGTCCCTCTGTCCCTTTCCAGGGGACAAGAGGGTATAAAATTATCCCCCACTTTAAGCCTCATGGACCCTCCACATGACCCTAAGGGGCTTTGATAAGCACCTTTTGCTAAATATCTAGCCACAGCTCCAACTCACGCATGCTTAACACTTTTCATCACCAAGCTAATGAACACTTTTGGTTTCCCTCTATCCCTTTCTAAAGGGATAGTAAAATTCACCCTCCCCCTTTCTTCCACATGGTTTTTCATATGATCCAACCTTAGCCCCCAAGAGGAGAAGGCAATAAAAACAGGTACTTGATCTTCATCGGATGATTACAGAGCTTTGGAGGAAAAAAAAATTATTATAAATCTCGAGAAGATCCTCTAGGAGTTGGAACATTAAAATTTTCACAATCCTTTGGTGCTTCTTAGGATATCTCATTTTTGGTGGGCACACTCTGTGATTCCAAGGAAGAAGTTCATTTTTGAAGGGGTTTCATGAATAACTGGTCCTTCAAACCCATTGTTGAGAAGACAAAGTATGATACTTATTAGAAGGCACACAGAAGTTTCGCTCATGGAAACAAGGTGTGTGTTTAAAGGTGCGTAAGAAAAGGACAAATTTGGGACTTAGCCATTTTTAGGATTATGGGCTATTTTTGGAGATAGCGTGCAGAGCACACAAATCCGATGAAGACTTGCGTTACATGCATGGCTATTTTTGGAAGAGTGTCTACTAAGTGCTTTGCATGGATTCGAGCTAATAATAGAATTATTACTGCCAGTTAACTAGAAGAGATCTATTATTAGTGCACTTGTATGTGTGTCTATTATTGTAAAGGTGCATGGCTATTTTCAGCATGCAACCTATTTTGGGAATTATTCAAGTGGTGAAGGAAAATTCCCCACCCTTATAAATATGCAGTGATCTCGCTTAGAATAAGAGGACTATGTATGAGCTATTGTGTAGTTATGTTGCCAGATTTGATGCGCGCATAATTTTGTGATACTGAATATTGTAAGAAGCTTTTGTGTATTTACTATGTTTAATATAATGAAGTGTATTGACTGATTCAAGGTGTTAGACATGAATATAACTAGATCTTGCATGGTAGAATTGACATGGTTATTGGTTGAATCCATTACTCCTTAAATCTATATTTGGAATATGCTTTGTGGAATGTTTATACCAATTATGGATATGAATGCATTAACTCTTTGTCTTGTTAACATCCTACATAAGAAACCCTAAAGAGAGGCACAGGTACCTTTGCACGCTTCGGGAGAGTGCTCGATCTAGGCTAAGTGTGTCAAAGCACGCTGGGTCATTTCTAGTAAATTCTAGGTTGTATCATTGGTTTCATTGTCGGGACCTATTTTTTAGTTGTTTTTAGGATGGTTTGTAATGAATACATACTGATTGACCCTAGTAAGTGTTGAGGAGTGGATACAAGATCTAGAAGAAGAATATGCATAGAGGTTCAACACCAAATCTGAATTTAACACACACGCATGAGTGGAACAAAATTTGTATGACAGTTTATATGAGAGCTTCTTCACTATTTTTCTGGTATAAATGTACAAGTGGCTGGTTTCTTATGCATCTAAAAGGGATTGGAAGTATCGTGCACTTGTCTAGACGCAAGAAGAATTTCAAGCCCTTTATGATGTTAATCTAATTTGGACACGTGTTTTGATACTTGGTTTCGTGGTGTTCTGAATAGTTATATTATGGAGTACTCAATTTCCACTTATTCTTTCCCAGAGGTAGTGGAATTCCATTTTTTACGATATCCTAGGGGAAATTACTTGCAAGGCATTCCACTGAGCAATCAAAATATTGATGGTGACCCTGAACTTGGAAAGCAAACTAATGGTTAACTAAACCCCACCACACGCGGGGGCAGGAGCAAGTTTGGTGAAAGATGATAGACCTAGTAGCAGAAAGGTAGAGAGAAGAAAGGTGGCTTAAGTATAATGAGGCACGTGAGAGGGAGAGAGAAGCAACGGGATGTTTTAGAGAAAATGGCATTGAGGAGAGAGATGGCTCGTGAAATATTTGGAGCTCACGCAGAAGGTGTGGAGCCAGAGCATCAGGAACTCCCCCATTTGGGAAAGCATGACAGGGAACCCTCCTCGGCCTCACATGGAAGCATGCTACCAAAGACGACATAGGCCACAGGCATGCATCTCAATCTACCTGGCAACCTAGCCCTTGCACTTGGTTTTCTAGTATATAGTATGACAAGTAGTCAACAAGCTAATTTAGGCAGTGGGAGAGTAGGAGTAAGTCACATAGCAAGTACATCGATGGCAGGGAAAACATCTTCATTTTTGTTTGGAGGTACCTTTATAGGTGCATCATCTACACAAAATTCAAGCACGTAGAATTTTGGACTCACTTCAGGAGTGGCAACACTTCACAGACTAAAGGGGTTCATTCAGTACTACTATTGGGACACATAAAGTACATATTCTAGTCCTCTTCCGTTTATAGGTGGAGGATCAGGGGGTATAGGTGGTTCTAGTTCAGTGGATCTGGTGGTTCTAGAGGCAGAGGAAACACAGGAGATTCTGGATTAGGTGGGCAAGGTCCGCATTACATGGATATGTCTACCAAAATATAGGGGCATAGAAGATGTTGCTAAACATGTGCACATGTGTGAAATAATGTGGTGCACAAACGGAATCACGACTTCTAAGTGCAAAACACTTCAATTTATAACTACATTGCAGGGACATGCACACAGTTGGTACAAAATTTTTGACCCTGATCAAACTTGTGTAGGCTATGCAACATTAAAAGATACTTTCCTTAAAGAGTTTCACATCCCTGAGTTCAAGCAGAAGACTATAAGTGTGCTCAAGGATATCAAGCAAGGCACTACTGAGAGTGTCAGGGAGTATGATACTCATTTCAAAATGTTTTTATCTAATATTTATTATGATATTCATGCAAACCAGCATGCGTAATGGTTCGTTGGAGGTCTGATTACACCTTTTAGAAGGGTGCTATCACATAATACATACACTTATCCACGTAAAGCACTTGAGGCAGCCTTGCACGCTGAGGAAGTTAGAAGTATAGACACTGGAGTCAGCCCATTTTTGGAAGCATAGATTACAATTATGGCAAAGTAGTTGGAGAAACTATCGGTGAAATCAGCACATGAGACGCGCATGGGGATTTGGTGTACACATTATGAAGTGGAAGGTCACATCAAGGACAATTATCCCCATATATCCATGCGTTCACTCTTTGCTAGACTCGTGAGATATGTCATTTGAACCATGATGTTATCCATTGCCCATTACTGCAATGCAATAAGGAAGAACTTCTCTTGTTATTGTAAAATTTATAGGTCCACGACTCACGATAAAAAGACTTATAGCTAATTGGTTGGATCCATCCATGTTATAGATATTGGTATACGATAGATGGGAGTGTCAGATAACTCTAAGGGTAAGGGTGAGAATCAGGATCATGATCACAATCAAGCACGCTATGATCGGAATGAAGGGTGTTTTGAAGGAGGTCGTGGCAGAGGTCGAGGATACCATGGTAGATTCGAGGCCGAGACCGTATGGTGGACAAGGCAAGTTTCCTTGTGGAACATGTTATACATATGGATCTCCTGACCACTACAAGTGTGAATGTCCTTAGAATATTACATGTTCTTTTTGTGGAAAGAATCATAGCTATGAGGAATGCCTAGACTTATATGAGCATCTTAGTAAGTAGCATAAACAAGAAAACAAAGGCACATGGATGGTTAGGATACATCGTGCTGTGGAAAATTAGTGGATGCCCAAGTTGGAACTGAAATATGAGGTATTGCCTGTAAATATCACTACCCACGCTAAAGCGGTGCACGCGAAAAATAAGTGTTACAGACTAAAGCCTACCATCACTAAGGAGGAGGTTCTACATGCACGGTACCTAGATCCTATCCATCAGAAGGAGGTTTATTAGGAAACCATGGAGGTACTCAAAAATCTTCAAGGTGAAATATAGTGTTTAAAGGAGAAATCATGGAAGATGGAGCAAAAGAAAGCAACAAAGATGGTCTAATCTGATATTAATGACTTGAAGGAGGTGTGCAAAATTTTGCACCAGGAGAATATCATTCCATTATTAGGGAATTGGCTAAAGGGAAACACTCGTGAGTAAGTATTGAGACTAGACGGTAGATCCTACATGCAAATATTCCCCCATAGCTTAGACTATGACAAGGAAATCACTCTGAATGTTGTTGTGGATGGATGGATTTTGAGAAATATATTGATTGATACAGGTGCGAAAGTCAATGTGCTTACTTTAGATGCATGGGTACAGAAGGAGACCTACATTGCAGCCATCGTCTAATGTTTTATTTATGGATAATCAGACTAAGGCCACTCCTATTGGAGTTTTAAAAGATGCATCCATTACTATACAAGGGGCCAAGTTCATAGGGGACTTTGAGGTTTTGGCACTTGCAGAAGCAGACAACTTCCCAGCTCTACTTAGGCACCCTTGGTGTTATGCAAATAATGTTGATCTTCGGTTCAACAAGGGTTATATCAGTTTTGAGAAAAAGGAGGAAAGGGTTAGCCCCTAAATGAATCACTAGGAGAAATGAAGATAAATCTTAAGGAAGGCACCCACCCGGTCGGAAGAGACCCTACAGGATGAACCCTAACTTGCACAAAGATTTCAAGGAAAAAATTGACAAAATTTTGAAGTCTAGAATCATCAAGCCCCTAGACAAATCAGAATGGGTTAGCCCAATGGTGATCAGTATAAAGAAATATGGTTTTATTAGGATCTATGTTTACTATAAGGAGCTAAATGTTGCATGTGTGACTGATCCCTTCCCTACGCCATTCACAAAGGAAATATTAAAAGGCATTGCATGGCGTGAGATCTATTCCTTTATAGATGGATTCTCTGGGTATCATCAGGTTAGGATTGCATAGGAGGATCAGGAAAAGAATACTTTTACCATTGAATGGGGAAGTTTTTCCTATATTGTGATGCCTTTTGGTCTGAAAAATGCACCTGTTGTATTCTCATGCATAGTTTTCTAAGCATTCAAGGATTTTATTCATAACTTCTTGCAAGTTTATTTAGATGATTGGATGATGTATGGAATTGTTAAGGATCATTGTGATAATTTACGCTTAGTTTTGAAAGATGTTGACGAAGTTAAGCATCTCTTTGAACATCAAGAAGTGTGCATTTGCTACACCATTTGGTGAATTATTAGGTCACATCATCTACAAGGAAGGTTTGTTGGTTGATCCAACTAAGGTTGCATTCATTATTAGCCCGAAGAGCCTACCAATCAAAGTGAGGTGCGTAGGTTATTAGGTCACATTGGGTATTATAGAAAATTTATTAAAGGGTATGCTAAGGTTGTTGCACCCTTTGAGGAGTTACTAAAAGGAAAAGGTACATTCTACTAGGGGACTCGGCAGTCCACATTCGAGACATTGAAGGAGAAACTTACTGCGACACCTATTTTGCACTTTCCCTTATGGGACCAATTGTTTCATGTACATGTGGACGCTTCGCACACCATTGGCACGGTGTTGGCTCAACTTTGTGAGAAGGTATTATATATCATCCTATATGTTTTCTAGTAGAAAGTTGACTCATGTATAGTAGAATTATAGAACTACAGATCGTGAAGCTTGTCAATGATCTATGTGCTACATAAATTCAGATATTGCATACTAGCAACACCATTTATATTTTATATCAATCACATGGCATTGAAGTATTTGATAAACAAGCCCATTTTACAGGGGCATAAATGCCGATGGGTACTCTTATTCCAAGAATTTGATTGTATAGTTTTGGTAAAACCAAGGAAAATTAATTTTGGACCGACCATTTATCTAGAAAACAGCAAGAGAAGATGCATAAGCAATTGAAGATAACATGCTTGATGCACAGCTTATACCATTCTGACAACACATGCCATCATAATTGGATAACATAGTTTTCTATCTACGCGTACAAGTAGGGCACGGAAGGAATCAATGCAATCCTTAGAGAAAAGAAACAACTTGCCATTCACACGGCACCATTTATGTTGATTAGTGGTGACCTGTACAAGTTAGGTCACGATGAAGTATTACGCCGATATGTCTTGGAACATGAGTGCACAGATATTATGGAAGAGGCTCATGGTGGTATTGCAGGTGGGCACTATGCAAGTGACACCACTATGCACAAGATTCTACTCATTGGATTATTGTGGGAGACCCTGTATAAGGATTTTAACGCATATTGCAAGGCCTGCGATCACTTTCAACGCCTTGGCAAACTAGGACAAAGAGATGAAATGCATTTAAGACCTATTCCTAGTGCAAAACCATTTGAGAAATGGGCTATAGATTTTTGGGTCATATTTCACCAGTCACGCGTAGGATTGGATCACGCTATATCATCACTTGTATAAATTATCTGACAAAGAGGGTAGAAGCAACACCTACAAAGGATTGTACAACAACTACAACAGCCAGGTTTCTATGGGAAAATATTATTACAAGGTATGGATGCCTATTGAGTTTGACAAGTGATAGGGGCACATAGTTTTTTAATGTGACAATCAAAACTATATTGGATGAGTTCATGATTATACACCATAAGACTACACCATATCATCCTCGGGAAAATGGGACTGCTGAGGCTTTCAATAAGATTTTGAGCCAGAAATTGACAAAAATTTGTGACGTTGGAAGGAAATATTGGGATGATAAAGTTTTTTTGTGCTTTGGACGTATAGAATAACATACAAGTGGTTAAACAAGGCCACACCCTTTCAATTGGTGTTTGGCGTAGAAGCATTTCTTCCTATGGAATTCATGTTACCTTCTTTTCGTATTGCGTGTGTTAGAGGTCTAGTTGATGAACAAGCATTAGAAGAATGAATTGAAAATTTTATTAAGCTAGATGAGCGAAGAGCCATAGGACGTTGGAGTCATCAGTAAGAAAAATCCAGGAAAAAAGCATGGCATGACAGGTACATTTGGGACAAAAATCTTGAGATAGGACAAATGGTGCTTCTTTATGATTCTAAGTTTTTGTGCCATCCAGGCTAAACTTAAAGTACATTGGTTAGGACCATATGTTATCACTTACATACTTGAAACATGAGCTTGTCGAGTTAAAATCACTTGATGGAATATCACCTGACAGTTACTTCAACGGGATTAGGTTGAAGCCCTACTATAAATAAGTCCTCTTGGTGTTTGTAATAAGGAAGTGTTTCCATTTAGCTTAGGTTTTCCTCTATGTATTCCTTTAATGTATTTCCCTCTTTGTCACTATATTTTGTCAATTTAGTTGGTGTTTTGTGTAATAAGTGTGTTTGTGCACTGGAAGCTAATTACCGTTTGAAGAATGTTTATGCGTAGAGGAGTGCACATACCATTTATGTGGGGTGGCTATTGAAAAATAGGTACACATAAAGGAACAAACTTCTACAGGTGTTATTCAAGTTTGGAGAGTTGGCGGAAAGAAGATTACTTCCAAATAAGGACCATAAATGATGATAAACGAAGGAACAATATAACGCGAGAGTGGAGACTACCAAGAGAACGTGCGGTGGCGAGGTACTCATGTACATGGAAGCATGATGAAGAGAAGTCTATAAAATGCTTTGAAGGTAGGAAGGTGTGCTAGAAGGTTATAGCTGAGGCACGAAGATGTACCACATGGAAATTGTGAAAATGGTCAATTAATGAGAGGATTGTTGGTAGGTGAAGGAGAAATAAATGCACCAACTTTTTGAAAATATATATAAGGACGTGATGCGAGTTCATTTTTACCATTGTAATTGTAAGAATTTGAACAAGCTAAGTGCGACCGAGCTAAGCAAAGAGTATTGAGGTGTGGAGAGTGTGAAACCAGACGTGGAGAGAATATTTGTGCATAGGAGAAGCTTGTGTCCCCATTTGTGAAAGGTTTGAGCAAAGTGGAGCGTTGCGAAAGAGCTAGGGCATGTGATTTCAACTAGGGCACGTGGATTTGAGATAGGGTTTGGACTTGCTCCTATAGAGGATAGAAGGAGACATTTTTATGCACTACAGAGGATAGAAATGTCGATTTTCGAGATGGCACCAAAGAAAGTACTCCGCCACAGGAGCTAAAGGAAAGAAGAAAGTGGAGGCAAAAGTTGAAGTTGTGCTGAAAGTATTTTTTAGAGATGCAGTACCTAGAAGGTGTTATAGTTGGGAAAGAATGGGATTCCCACATTCATAAGTGTAAATTAAGTGATTACAACCACCGCACACATCAAATAACAAGGAGTTAGATGCGTTGTTGAGCACGAAGACCAACAAGCACATAGCGAGAGGACATGCCAGTATATGATGACGTTGGGGAGAAGTTGTTAAAGTAGGTTGGAGTCTATCAGTTGTACGAGATCCCTTATTTTTGCAAGTATGAACCATTATATCAGTGGTTAATGATCAGAGTCCATGAGGACTTCTTCTATTTTGCTGAATGGAGGGTCAAAATCACATCCACCTTGATTGCAACAATGACAGGATTAAAAGGCACAAGGGTAGACCTTTCCTATGATCTAATAGATAAAGCAATAATCTTGAAAACACAGAAATAGTTAGGATACACAAAGGGTCCACGCGGGATGGAAATTGACAAGTTAAATAATTACCCAGTGGTTCAAGTAATAACACAAAATTACCAAGAGAGGTGATTGCGAGTGAATGCAATGTGGCTGCATATCGCGAGGAGAATGTCATAGGGAATGATCTATAACATAGTAGGCTACATTACGAGAACATCGTCAAGGAAGCGTGTACACATGACAAGTATTTATGGAGATTGGAGTGCCCGATGGGCCAAAGGACAAGATATGGGAGTATCCCATGGAGAAAAAATCCCTTGTAGAAAGGTTTGATAAATATTTATGCGAAGGGTCAATGAGTGGTCCATTCAAACAGAGGGTGGAGATGTGGTATGATAGGCTCTGCGCGACATTTGAAGAGGAGTGGTGCATTCCTAAGGAGTTACCATTAGTGGTTGGAAAGTCAATACAATTCACAATGTACCAACAGCTTTTACATTACACGATTTGCTTTATGAAGGATGGGACTTGGAGCCCATGGTGCAAACTATCATATGTCTTCACAACACACTACTTCCAAGAATCCACCATTTTACTGATGCACACCATCTAAATTTTATTGTAGACAAGGTAGACTATGACTACCACACTCTGAGGAAGACATATGTCTATCCAGAAAGGCATCCTATGTTGAGAGACTCATTTCGACGTTACTAAGCATGAATCTTGTAAGCTTGGTAATTGAGGACACTCAAGTAGCACTCATATACATTCATCTTAAGCCCAAGTGGATAATAACAAATATGTGGAGAATGATTTTGCACTCCCGTGGCCACCTAAAAGAAAGCATACAAAGTGGAGAACGTACCAGCTCCAAAGCTCATGAAACCTATAGAGGTAGATAATAAAAAGAAGAGCATGAAGATATTGGTGGCTTGGTACATAGAGGTCGGAGGTAGCCTACAGAAAATATGGAGACTGAGTGCAAACATACCCCACCATAGGAACAACAAGAAGAAGAGGACTTGGAAGAAGTCCAAGGAGAGTGTTGTTTCAAAAGAGTGTTCAAGAGAACAAGAACACAAGGCACAGGAAATCCATAGTCGGTACAAAGATCACCATGAATCTCTCCACAAAAAGAGACAACTGAGAAAAGAAGAAGAAATTTGAAACTGAATGAGGAGGGAGAGGAGTGTGCAGAGAGCATGCCAAGAACTCCTATACCACTAGAGGATGTGGAAGAACCCAAGGACGAAGAAATGAAGGATAAAGGAGTAAATAAGGCAGGTGAAATAGAACAAGATACTGCTCAGAACATAGAGGATCCAACTCCAAACCTTGCGCTCAAGTTCCTAAGGGGCCAAGAACAAAGAGGGAAAGTGGGGAGTATGTTACACCAATCATGGGCTATGAAGAGGACATAAGTAAAATTGTTTGCATTGATTCCAAAATACAATGGGCCTTAAGGACTTGTATGGATGGGAGTTGATGGACCCTAACATGGCTAATGTGCACACAAGGAAACAATTGTCATGGTCTATGCAAACTCACATGGATGAGCCTGATTTTGATGTATGTGAAGAGTCTTATGTGTCAATAATAATGAGAAAGGCACCACAGAATAGGCACATAACCATCAAACCCATGGTTATGTTTGATGAATAGGTGAGTAATGCCTTGGTGAAAGTATCTATAGAGGTGGCATGTAGGAATGTGGATAAAGTTGCAACTATTAGAGTGCTAAGAGAAGATATCAAAGCTAAAGATGTAGAAATAGCACATCTGAAAGGAGAAAATGACCTAGAGAAAAAGAATCATGTGGTTCTCATCACAATGGCATAGGAGATCAACGATCATGTCCTACAATCAAGACTACATTTGGATCCCAAGGTACCCAAAAATTTCCCTTTGGCTATGCATTATGTGCATACCTTAGTTGATTTGGTGCTTGAGGATGGACTAGTTTGAATGCCAACATAAAAGGACCCCGATTAGGAAGAAAAAATAACAAGGGCTTCAGTGGTTAGAAAAATTTCATCTTATGAAGCATTACTCCAAACCTTGCCGGAGGAGTTGAAGAAAGAAGACCAGGGCATTGAATATAGGTGCATCTCTAGAGCCAGAATACGAATCAGACAATGAATATAGGTGCATCTCTAGAGCCGTGTACGAATCAGGACCATGGTAGAAGACAATGAAGTCTTGAAGGCCATGCAGGATGAGACTTTTCGGGGCACGAGAGATTGGCATTGGTAAAGCAAAAAGTACGAGGCCCTTGCAGCAACCCAAGACCCCCATAAAGACAGGCTGGATGAAATTGGAAAACTTATAGCGCAGAAGATGGATCTTCTGGAAGGAAGGGTGACTGTAATGTCCAACATTGTTATAGTATTATAGAACAAGAAGGAAGAGATTGTGCAAGAAGAGTTAGACTCTATTGTATTGAATATACTAGAAAAGGCAGAGGTCGTGTTGAGTGATTGGAAAACTGTGGAGGCTTAAATCAAAGAAAAGTATCCGATTTAATTCTTCCAGTTGAAATAGAGGATGTTGTAGGGTGAAAGTTCATTCTTTGTACAGTGATTCTTTAATTTACTTTCATTCCCATTCTTTATTCTTTAAAAGTATCAAGAGGAAACCATTTTCAGTCAATTGCAATTTTGTGTGGGGTAATCTTGAGAAGACAAATTATGATACTTAGTAGAAGGCACACACAAGGTTCACACGTGGAAACAGGGAAAGTTCAAAGGCATGGAAGAATAGGAAATTAAATGCACGTAAAAGACAAGGACAGATTCATGACTTAGCCATTTTCAGGATTACGAGTTATTTTTAGAGATAGCATGCAAAGAACACAAACGTGATGAAGACTTACACGACACGCCAGGGTTATTTTTGGAATAGCTTATACTAAGCGCTTTGCATGGATTCAAGCTAATAATATAATTGCTACTACCAGTTAACCAAAAGAGATCTATTATTACCGCACTTGCATGTGTGTCTATTATTGTAAAGGTGCATGGTTATTTTCAGCATGCGACCTATTTTGGGAATTATGTAAGTGGTGAAGGACAAGTCCCCACCTTTATAAATATGTAGTGATCTATGTAGAATAAGAGGACTATGTATGAGCTATTGTGAAGTTATGCTACCAGATATGATGCACAAATAATTTCATGATACTAAATATTGTAAGAAGTTTATGTGTATTTAGTGTGTTTAATATAATGAAGTGTATTGGCTGATTCAAGGTGATAGACATGAATATAACTAGATCTTACATGGTATAATTCACATGGTTATTGCTTGAATCCATTACTCCTTAGATATAGATCTAGAATATGCTCTATGAAATTTTTATACCAATTATGGATCTGAATGCATTAACTCTTCATCTTGCTAACATCCTACACAAGTAACCCTAAAGAGGGGCCCAGGTACCTTTGCGTGTTTCGGGTGAGCGCTCGGTCTAGGCCGAGTGATGTTCTAGCATGCCCGGGTCATTTCGGTAAATTCTAGGCTACATCACCCATCTCATTCTTCTCCAAATGATTTTTTCATTCAAAATCATATAAATAAATTCCCAAAAATACCTTTGGGATCTCCAACAACTTCATTTTCAATCTCTCTCTCAAGAATGCTCTCGCAATCGAACTTTTATTTTCAAAGCCACATGTCGGTATGAGTGAGTCTAAGTTTACTTTTGGTATGAATTTATCCCTTTCCAAGTGGACATGGGGACGATAAATTATGCCCCTCCTTTCTTTGATCCTATGGACACATTATATGACCCGGAGATCATTGTTAAGCACTTTTTTCTCATTTTACATTTCCCCGCCTCCACTAGTGCATGTCCGCCACTTGTCACCTAGGGGCTAAGGCACACTTTTATTGTCCCTTATTCCCTTTCAAGGGACAATGGGGATAAAAATCCCCCTTCCCTCTCTCTCTTTCAAGGCTTATAAATATTAGGAGTTAGCCATTTTTCACTCTCCCCACTTTTGCTTTGTTTTTCTTGAGAACTCGGTGAAATTTTTCCGATTCCTCCTTTACCATTTTTTCCTCTTACATTCATATATCCAATTTCACATGATCATGCTAGAAGAAATTTCATAAAAATTGAAACTTTTTAAAGCTCCAGTGCTAAGGTTTTGTCATTGACTCCATAGCCGTAAAGGATAAAATCTTTATATCCTGCAAACCAAAGGTGCATGGATTGAACCGATGTTTTTGTGTTCATCACCATTTCCAGTTACCTTTAAGACATAAGTGATAGAATTTACACACACATATTGGATTTTTTATGGTGAATATGTTAGAGTAGGTATTTACCTTAGCTCATGTTCACCTAGGTACTTTATTTACCTTTATTATATTTATCCTCACCCACTTATGTGTGTGGATATTTCTTTTATCTTATTTAAATATTAAGATAAAAATCCTTAGCCCTTGGTCATATGGTATGGTCATATGAGGGCTTAAATCTTGTGATTCCTACTAGTAGGTGCTTAAATTCAGCCCCCTTTAATTTTATTTGTGTGGTGAAGGAAACAACATTTTATTTTGTTTTAGTGGCACCTAAAATAAATAACAGAGCAAAATATTAAAAAGCTTGTATCTTTTGATCGGTAACTCGGTTTTGAGTGTCATTTTTGCAAAAGTGCTTGTTTTTTCATGATCTTTCCATTGGAGTTATTTATTTTGAGACTTGCACTATAATTATAAAGTGCCAAATATGGAGGAGTGTTGTAATCAATTGTGGATGCAATTTCAGCTAAGCCCGACGTCCTAAATTTTGGGAGTTGCAGTTTGTACCTATCATGGATTCTGAGAATGATATGCTTTTATCTAAAGTATGTGGACTTCAAGAGGATATTGTAAAATTTGTGGAAGAAAATAGATCGCTCAAGAAGTGAAATTCTCTTCTATAATCACTCATTCACAATAAGGATACAATAATACACTCCCTGCAGAACAAACTTGCTAGCCTACAAAGATCAAGATCATATCAGTGTGGACAACCATATCCATGCTCCTAGTCCACTTACGTTGTTGCTCTTGTACCCACCGACATTTATCTATCATTCTTTGAGCTCCGAACCTAATTTTGATGCTTCTAATCCTGTGAGGCTTGTTACTGCATGCTCTTCCACATTTGTGCCTATTATAGTACCACATGTTGTGTATCCTACTTTTGCTCAGCTGCATGGATTTTTTAAGAAGCATACCATTTCATTCAGTTCTCACATGCTCCGTTCTATGGGTCTCACTAGCGGAGTCATTGACAGACATTCACAGGGTATTGTTTCCTCTATTCCACATGTTAAGTGGAATTCTTTTCATGACATTGGTTTTTGAGTAGATACTTCATTGGGATCACACATTGACAGAGATCCTTTTTTTTCACTCAACTCTTTCTGAGGATCATGAGAAACACATGAGTTTTACACCTTCACTCAGGCTTGAGAAACCTGAGATTTCAGTTGTCAAACATAATCAACCTGACACACATTCTGATGTTCTTTTGCATGCACCCATTGTGCATTTTGCACCAAGTCATATGTAGGCATCTTCTTCATCCATCTCGTGTTGATTTGGGGTGGATATCTGATCACTCATGGCAGCGACATAGGCATTCGTTGAGAGGACTCTACAGGCATGGCTCCTCCACCATTCGGCCTCTTGCTCCACTTTCTATACCTTCGCATTGTAATGCTCCTTGTTTTGAGCATTTTCTTTAGCAGTGTGGTGTATCTCTCTCTTTTTGTTGAGAGATTTTGTATATGTATTTTCGACACTTTCAGCGATGTTGACAGTCTCTCTTATGGGGGAGCTATTTTGGTGGATCCCAGTGTTAGTTTTTCAGTGTTTGAGTAGTTGTTTTGAAAACTCATACAAATTTGTAGCATCACTCCACCCATTCAGTAGTATGGGAGGGTGTGGTGTTGATCCTTCTTCTTCGGGTTTCGTGTCCTTACCTTGTTACCTTGGCTTTTCTTGGATCGTGACACTCTAGATTTTGTGTCCTTACCTTGTTACTTTGGTTTTTGTTCTTGGATCGTGGCACACCTATTTGCAGCAGTTGATCAAATTATGTTTGGTGTTTTTTTGCACTTTCGACATCACTCTGTTGACAGTCTCCTTGTATGGAGCTATTCTGGTGGAGCCCAGTGTCAGTTGTTTTTAGTTTTGTGATCAAGCAGTGGATTCAGACCACAGTGCACACCAAAATTCTTCAACATTGTATGATTTTTTTGAGCCAAGCTTCTTGGGATGCCTTGGAGTGGGTCTTTACTCTCTTTACTTTGTTGTTATTGGTTTTGGGTACCTTGCGGTGTTCCTTTTTTTCCAGTTATTGTACATGAGTACCTCATCAGGCCTAGTTGTCGGGACTCATATTGTGGACATGCCACTTCTATTTTGGTCACTGCTAGCTTCACCTAGGTACTTTATTTACCTTTATTGTATTTATCCTCACCCACTTATGTGTGTGGATATTTCTTTATCTTATTTAGATATTAGGAGATATTATCTAGTTGTTTGGTATAGTTCTTTCCTTGATCTATGGAATTGACTAGATCCTTGATGTCTAGTTCTCTCCTAAATCTATGGTCTTGACTAGTTCTTTGATGAATAGTTATTTCCTTGATTTATGGCTTGATCTACGACCTTGATGGTTCTTAGATTGTTATTCCTTGTCTATTTAAGCAAGGCCCATTCTCAATGTATTGCATTGAGTTCCATAATAATATATGATATTGCTACTCATTTGTTTGCCGCAAAGGTTTTATGTAAATTTATTCTCGTAAATTGCTTTCATCTTATTGATTGTGGTGTTTGATTAGCATCTGGGTTCTCGGCTTCGTATGATTTGGTTATCGTTCCTTTCGTAAGAAACCCTAACTTTGTACATGTAAATTTTAAAAATTTATTTCCCACCATTATGGAGACCCCATCGAGCTGAAAATTTATACGAGTGATTGTGAGACAAAACCTATCCCAAGTAGTGGTGGTTTCGTTGAAATATGAGGTTAGAAAAACACTTTCCAAAAAAATTAAGTCTCTACATGAGAACTTACTATAAATAGAAATCTTCACAGAGGGCTAAGTTTTCACAGGGTAGTGTGTACAAAGAACAATAAGGGAAACAAATGAGCTGATCAAAGGTGAAAAAATGGAAAAGAACAATTTACTAAAAATAGTAAATTCTCATTCCAAGTGTAGAAAGTGGCAGTGAGCTGAGTTCTCATCCATCTCTACTTTCTAACATCTTTACAGGGTTCCCAGGTGATGAAATTTCTCTAGAAAGGTAATTCATCCTTCGCAAAGGACTGGAAACATCATTTTTGTTGTTGTGGTGTAAAAGGTGGAAAATAACATTACAAGACGCATTAGGAAAAATATTGAGGCATTAGGAAATATAATAAAATATACAAAAAGGGTCAAGTGCTCCCAA
The DNA here is from genome assembly GCA_018340775.1 of Taxus wallichiana var. yunnanensis. Classification (NCBI taxonomy): domain Eukaryota; kingdom Viridiplantae; phylum Streptophyta; class Pinopsida; order Cupressales; family Taxaceae; genus Taxus; species Taxus wallichiana. Next base: position 654,787,119 of record CM031236.1, on the reverse strand, counting down.
AATCATCATTGTAAGCCTTCAATCAGGTTGAGGTCATCCTCTCTCCCTTGAGAAGCAAGTTGAGAAAGCTCGGTGATTTATTTAAAGTAATCCAAACTAGTTGAACTCTATGAGCTACATCAAGTAATCTAGGAGTGAGCTAGGAAAGAGTTCACACTTCTCAAAGTAGTAAAGGAAAAGTTTGTAATCTTGTAGCACATGGATGCAGTGTCGGAAATTTGAATATCATGGATGAAAATCATTCTCATTGTGAGGTCGGGAATGCATCATCATGAGTGACGCTTGTGTTCATCTCAAGCCCACTTTGAGAGGTCTTAAGACCGTGTTTTTAAACACTCATTCGGTGGTCTGAGGTGTATGTGTATCATGTCCAAGGGGATGTTTGTGATCATCATCATTAGAAAGAGCGTATTTTTTTAAGTGAACTTCATCGAGATTTCTAATCAAGATAGCAATGTTGCGAAGGTCATCAAAGGCCATTTTCCATGTTCAACTTATTCAGTGTGGAGCTTGATCAAAGGCAGAGACATCTTCATCCATGCTTTGGAAGCATATTTTCTTCCTTATCCTCTCTCTTTATTTCTCCTCTTCTTTACCCCCTTTCCAATTCTTCATTTTGAGTAATCATGATGTTGGTTGTATTAATTTAAATGTAACTTTAGCAAACATTATAATAAGTCACCCTTAACTAACAAACGGGGACTTAATTTCACTCATAGAAATATTAAAAGTCACATGTTTTGAAGGATAAATGAAAGGTCACATTTGGGGTAGGTGAAGAGCCTTCTCAAATTCTCAGTAGATTATAATGGCACCCTCATTCTTAAGGGTGGCCATTTTTTTATGCTCAAGGAGAGATTACTACTTGAAGAGAGGAAAAATATATATCAATTTCCTATATTATCCTCCTCTATGTTCTTTTATTTCTCACTATGTACAATTTTGCCAAAACATCAATGAAGAAGAAAGGAGTTTCTTGCCTTTTTTTATGAGAGAATTATTGAAACTTTGTGTTCCTAATTCTACCTTGTCTTGATGTGAGTAACAAAGTTGTTTTCTTTCTATATATATGTGTGTTGAAGTACTCGATTTATTTTAGGAGATTTATTTTCTAACCGAGATATTAATCCCCCATTCCTTTTTCCCACTCCCTTTCCCACCTCCTCAACAAATTCCTCCCTTGTAAGAAATTGTAAGATTTTTTTGCATGTTTAATGGGTTTTTCTATTAGATCCCCAGCCTTTAGGCCACCACAGATTTTAATTTCATGCATACATAATAAATGGAGCTGCACCATTCAAGGAGAGGGACCTAGAGTATTAGAGCATTAGTAGATACCCACCAATTTCTAGTGCCCACCATGGGTTAGACCTAAAATATTCTGCACCTAAATTACGAACCACAAAATAAAAAAGGTATATATCCAAAAATACAAAAAAAATCAAAAATTAAAAAAAACAAATAAAGAGTTGATTGAAATCCACTTTTGAAAATCTAACTGTTAATTCACTTGAGCAACCCTTTATGTCCCACGGTCCCTTTCTTATTCTTAGTGCAGAATTTCCCAAAAGCTAGCTGAAAAATGATATAACAAGATTAATAGGATAAGAGAAGTTGTTGATATTTTTTTATGCCTTGCAAAATCTATGAGAAAATCATAGATAACCCATCTTTTTTCTCTCAAGACTCATCTCCATCCGATTCCTCGAGTGGTACCCATGGAAATCCTATTCAAACCCATGTTTATACCCCCCTACAAATCCTTTTGATCCCTTCTTATCTCAACCACCATTGAGTTTTCAATTCCCTAGTGAAGGAGAACAAGAATCAAAAGAATAATTGGGAGAAGAATTTACAGAAGCGGAAGTGGAAGTAGAAGCAGAGGAAATAATGGTGAAAGAAGGAGAAATACCTCAACTGATTGTGCCATGGAGCAGGACCATGGGATGACTTGCACTCCCACCTCTTCATGAACTACCACAAGGTTCAAGAAAAATGTTTTTCCAAAGTTCAGAGGAGATGGTTCACAACTCCCGAGGAACATGTAGTCGCATTCATCACCACATGTGGTGTTGTAGGATTTGAACATGAATATGTGTTCATCATATTATTTATAGAATCCTTACGGATAACGTAGTGTAGTGGCTTTACCTCCTACCTGCTAGGTCTATCACTTGTTAGGATGATATCAAGGCTTTTTTTGAAGAATATTTAATTCCAATGAATAATTTAGGACCTCTTGGTACAATTGGTACAGATGAGTAAATAATCAAATGAAACCATGAGGGATTTTGTAGATAGATACAATAGGTTGGTAAAAATGATACATCTCAAAGTTATACCCTCAAAAGACAATGTAAAAATATTCTTCATGAGTTCTCAATTTCCAGAGATAGGATTCATCCTCTAAAGGGTTCAACTAAGGAATCTCATACAAGCACAAGGGATTGCCATTGAAGTAGAATATGATCTCATACCATCAGGAAAAATCAAGAACCCCTCAAGTAAAGATAAGGCCTAACATCCCAAACATGAGAATTTATCCATTATTGTAGAAATTGGTGAATGAAGTAAAAATATTGAAGAGGGAAGTTTTCCAATGAGGATGCCATCAAAGTCCTAACAAAAATTAGATCACATGAGCACACCAAAGGATCTCCTTGGAGACTCCACCTATCAATATAATCTATAGAACTCGAGCGTTTGAAGAAAGACATGAGAAATAATGTGAAGAGAATGATTTATTATAGGTTGTAGAAGTTGAGAATGATGTGCAAATCAGATAATGTGAATATTTTGGAGGTGATAAAGATGATGAAAATATGCACCTTGTTTCTCATGTGCAAAGTGTCCACCCATTCTTAGTCTCAAAAGGGAGCTTCTTCCTACGCTTCCACAAAGAAGAAGAAGAAGGATGAAGATCCTCCCCCGTGGAGACTCTACAAACTAAAATAATCATTCAATGATATCCACTTCCTCCCTCTATAGAGTCCACATTTGAGAAAATTGGTCTCATGGAAATCAAGAGGGCACCGATTATTTTAAATTGATCAATCTTCCAAGGTAGACTTGCCTCCATAGTGTAAAACATCCACTATCCCTTGGACATCAAGTTCACCCTCCTCGGCTCTATTCGCTTACATATAACACACAAACATGACCAAAGTTCATATTTCTAAAACTAAATTTTATGAACACACCTAGATCAATTTAAGAGCTTCATTAATTTTATTAAGGGTGGTGGTTAAAATCCCAACACTGTCGAACCCCAATCATAAGGGTCCGTGATAACACCACCCATGTCTCCCACACAGAACATACTTTCTCTAAGTGCATCAATGACTGATAATCTTGAACCTTTCTATGTTTCCCTTCTTATTAGAAGATACTAATTGAATAAATCATAATAGATTCAGGTGCTTTTGACAATGTAATGTCTATAAAGGTGGCTAATGCTTTCGAACTCACCTTGATGCAAGTCGGTGGCTCGTGTTACTCAATGGAATCAAAGGAGGTCCCACTTGTGGGAAAGATCAATGATGCATAATTGGATCTCACCGAATTCTTAGACAATAAGGTGTTAATGACCATCCCGGTAGCGGACATCTCGACCTCATTTATAATTGTGTTAGGTAGAAGCTTCTTCCGAGAATTGGGAATAAAAATTTAGATGAATTGGTCATCTCGAACCATCCCGGGTTAAGGGAGATATGGAGTAGTTTCTCCATGCAAAAATATGAGATTCATGTTAAAATAAAAATGACTAATAGGGGGTGAATTAGTCCTACAATATTTTTATTTCACTTAACAAACCATACATTCATTCATTATATTGATTAAATAACATCCATGGTCAAGAGTTCTTCTTTAACATATGAAATATCAACCACGAGAGCAATAAAGTAAAGTACTCAAAAAAATAACACCATATGTAAGTGGGCAACCCTCACGGGAAGAAAACCACTAAAACTCTTATTATGTTACACAAAGCAAAGTAATTTAGTGAAACACAAACTTCACAAGGAGCACTAACCCCTAGTTTAGTAGAGCACCAACCCCACAAGGAACACCAACCCCTAATTTACTTAATCACCCACTCTATAAGGAGGATAAAACACCCTAAATATTACCAAGAAAAACTCAGCCACCTGAATCTATTTTATCTCTGAAAATGTTGCTGCTACAACTGATGGAGGTCACTAATTCAGCTCACCAACCTTAGCTCATACCCTAGGGCATAAAACTTTCTCTTTCTCCTTATTTCTTTGATCTATCCTCTTTCTCTCATGATATATTATCTTCCTCAACCTATCATTCTCTTCCATATCCTTCAAATCATGCTCTCATACCTGTAAAAAGTCTTCCTCTAGGTCGCACACCTTCCCTCCAAGAGAACTAGTTCAAAAATGAACCAAACAAGCACTTAAATATGATTTTATTCCTTGCAAACCAAAACAGGTCGATTCCTCATCATAATTTTTACCCATAAATCTCTATAAAATTCAAAAATTTGAATTACAACAGCTACATATGACCCAAATAGGTCAGCCTAGCTAAAACCCACATTACAAGTGTTAAAATTGGCTCAAAACCCCATGGGCACATTCTTAAAAATTCCCTTACATCAAATGTATAATTTTTCATGACCCAAAACCCTTTACATATGAGTAATACATCATAAAAAATTCACTCATTTTCACAATTAATATCAACCAATCAAATTATTTCGTTTCATCGGGCCTAGTTCCCTTACAAACTTCAAAAATTGTTTCATGCGCCCTTCAACACCCTGGAAACTTCATCTAATCACAAAATAACTTCTACTAAACCAAATCATGCAGTTTGAAAAATCCTAAGAAATGGAATAGCACGTATAACACTTATAATAAATTTATAAGTCACGAACCATCCTTCACATCAAACCATAACAACATTTGCTTTCACTTGATCAACCTGCCAAAAATGTTGTTTCCAAAGGTTAGCTCATAAAATAAATTATACATGCATTAAAGATATATAAATTGATTCATTGGATGAAACATTCATCCCTATTCATTCTCTAGTTGATATGAATCATCAACAAATCCATTTCATACTTCAAACAACATAAAACTTGTACCAAAATAGATCTTGTCTTTAACTCCCAAAAACCTTCTTGCTGAAATCATACCATTCAAACCCTATCAAATCACCTCATCATGAGAAAATAAATATATCACTATAAATATATCTTAATATACTTTCCAACACAACTTGAATCATCTCAAAATTCTACATGTAGCTCAAGTTATGGCCAAAACACTGGACCCTGTTATTTGAGACCCCAAAATAGCCCTTTGATCAGTCAACCTGTTTGGACCTCAAAACATCATGAACCTGAATGAACATGTTCTTAAACCTCCATGAACATCAATAAAAACTCCCAATAATCATTCACTATCAATATTGTATGCTACTCCTTTGGACCATCTTGTCCAAAAACCTTGTTCTTCATCAAACTACTATTTTTAGGTACGGCCCACATATCACTATGACCTCAACCATACATTTTTGGAAATCTTGAGTATTTCTATATAACACCCAATCATATTTTTTTATGAAACAATCAATAATGGGTCACAACAATTCACTTTCTGTCAACTATTCCTAGCTAGGGTTTAACTAAGGTTTTAAACCTCTTTACCTTCTTAACATTTGTTCATAAAAATGTGACTATCAAATGACCTAATTATTTTTTTGAAACCTTCTAAACTCACCTTAGAATCATCCATGAAATCCAAAGGTCCCCATTCAAAACACACAACTCACGATGAGCATCGAAGTTCAAATTCGAGCTTGCTTTTCACCTATTCTTGACCCCGTCTCACATAAACTGTCATATCTAGCAAAATTCTCATCAAGGAATCCTGAAAATTTTTAAGAGCACCATGACACATCCCTTTATCATTTACAATAATCATAATTCCAGTACCATATCTCAATCTCTCCAACCTATCTCATTTGCATAGCCTTGCCTTAGGGATTCTCGTTGTAGAAGCTAGTATCAACTGAAATAGAGCAATAATTTAACATCAAACCACTAAAAATGACCCAAAGAATACCTAATTTTCCATGATACACATGATTTCATACTTCCATGAGCTCATCTAGCTCCAAACCACTTTTTCACACCTCCAAGCAAGCATACTTACTCCCAATGAGCACTTGTAACATAGAGAACCACCTTTACCTACACTATGCCAATGTTTTGAGTGCTCAATCACCTAAAACAATGATATAAAACATGCCAACATGCTTCCCAAGCATCCAGGAAGCTCACATTGCCAAGATATACCTTCTAGGCACCTATATAGGCTTGTTAGAGTAAGCACACATCACTGAATCCTATTGTAGTAGTTGATAACCATATGAATCACCATGTTAGCAAAACATACATTATCATGAAATCATCCTACAACATTCACTTTGTCATTAATGTGGTTTTGCATCAATGACAACACCTATTTGGACACCATGCCAACAATCTCCCCCTTTTTACATTAATGATAAAGGCATACCTGTAACTTACCTTCTTCAACTTCATACCTCCATGCTTTGGTTAGAAACATCAACCAAAGATCTCAATTAGCTCCATTTTCTTTATTTTTTCCCGTAAACTGATTTTTCCCTTATTTCAAGAAGGTAAATGCCAAGCCCCCGGAAAGAACACTTCCAACAACTGAAAAATCATTATTCAAGCATGAAATAATCAATATCTCACCTTTCAAGGGGTAAAAACTTCATCTTCCATCCTCTAGGCATGCAAAACAAAAATTTCCTTCTTCAACGTTGTTTTGAGCTTCTCAACAACTATGTAGCAGTCTAAAAATGAGTCATTCACATCTTCATCATGCCAAAAATGTCATTCCCATGCATCTCAAACCATTATATTACTTCTCTTGACAATAAATCATCATCTCTAGGCCTAAAACAAGCTATACTAGGCACATTTTCATTCTTCATACCATACATGAGGCATAGATCCCTAAACAGTCTTCTCAGTGCTTTTAGAGCCAAATTTAGCAAGAAAAATAACACCATTCAAGATGTGTCTCATCAATCTATCACTCCCCCTGAGCTTTAGACACCTATTTCTAGCTAGAAAGCACAAATTTGAGTCATTCACCTTCCTTTCATGGCTAGAAATCACCTAGACAACTTTTGTTAGGTCCCAAACAACTTTTGCATTCTAAAAAATCATATTTGACTAAAATCATGCATTCATGAATTAAAAATACTCAAGTCTTGCCTTACATAATTATTTCATACCTTGAATGGCATGAGAAACACCATATCATCTTCTATTTGAGATCCCCCTGACATAACTGCATCATACACACTTGAGCAATAATTTCATACATGTAGGATCATTTTTCTTTATCACCGTAGTATTGTGTACCTTCGATTTACCATTTTACCATCAACGCAAGTATCAATAAGTTAAGAAACATAACTCTCCTTAGTTTATGAAATTACTTAAACATCTTCATGGAGTAACAAGTATATACTTCTCCCGACTTTATAGGCTCATACACTATCAATATACCTATAGATATAGGCACATGGATCACTATGGCACTTTGTGAGTCTCCTTATAAGATCTAGGTTCATCAATAAGAATGATTTATGACTTTGTAGGCCAAGTCATGACTTCATCTCTTTGTATGTCTATACTTGAACTTAGAATACCAACATACCTTGTGCATGATCTCTAAGAAAAATTTCTTACTCCCCCATGTGTTTGAATAATTCTTCACATATATGATACATTGTCACTATCTTATTTCTCACATCACAGCCCTTGATACAAAGACTTCATTCACATCAAATGCAACATTCTAGATCTAGACTTGTATGTTTACTATTTCGAATTCTATATACCCTCTTTATTGACTCAAACCTTCGCTAGATCAAAAGCAAACATACCTAATTGAGGTATTAATAAAACCATACAACTCGGAAGCATCATTGATCTTGCATTAATTCATGAAGTTCAACCATTATACTCGTGAACAAGGAAACAATTTGCAAAAGCTATGAAAATGGGGTAAGAACACTCGAGAGGACCCAAAGCCTTAAACAAACAGTTGATGGACCATTAGATAAGAGATAAAGAAAGTATTCATTACTTTTCATGCATTAATCTTGAAGTAAACAAGAAAATCTAGTTATCCTCTACTCTTGAAAGCTTTATAAATGAACCTAGTTAGATTCTAAGCAATTAGTTTACGATTTTGAGAATAAGAGCTCTCCATTAATGGCTAAAGAACCATATGGTTTCTCCCATTTACTCAAACTTAAATAGAAATAGCAAAGCAAATATTTATTAGCTCAATATGACAAATGAAGAAAATCTCTTAATCCTAACAATAATACTATAGTTTAGCCTAGAGAGGGGAAGTGTTCTCATAAAAGTGAGGGGGTAGTAGGGTATTTATAGGTTTCCAATTTCAGAAATGGGAGACTTTGGGTTCACGTGGGACAAATGAATAATCCAAAAAGAAATTTTAGTGAGTCAAAGTAAGATTTGACTAGGCTTAGAAGAGATTAATCATGGTTTAGGCTAGTTAATCTAGGTTTAGGATAATTAATCACAATTAGTGAGAAATTAGGGTTCTGAGAGGGTTGTGAGAGGTCTAATTAATCCAATGAAATGGATTGATTACCTAGGAAGCTAGTAGAAGCGGTTTATAAGGAGTTTAGAAGAGGGTTTTCCAAAAAGAGGCTATATTATCTTGATTAGTTGATTACAAGAGGAATACGACCAAAAGAATGTCATAAAGGGAAGTTAGGTAGGCCTAATTGACGATGTGTTGTCAATTTTCAAGGAATAGAATAGTTAGTGCAATATTAAGAATAATATTGGTTCGATCAAACTACAGTGTCTACATTTTCCCCTCTTTGGGGTGGCGTAAGCTACGCCACTTCAAAGAAAGTAGACAAACACAAACGACTACAAATGTTTTTGAAGGAGTGGAAGAAAAATTAGTAGGGTGAAGGATGCCCCCTCGAGTGTCGATAGGGCGATGAAAGAGGTTTATTGACAATAGAAAAGATGAGAAAAAGATAACATAAGAAAGAATAGTGTGAAGAAGAAGAAAGAGGCGAGAAGAGAAAATAACAAGGGGGAGATATTGAGCTATCTGTGATGTTGCTTTGCATAAGATAATTTTTTTACATCATATTGCTAAGAATCTTCATCATTGGTCCTTATTAAAATATAAACATACAATAAAAGTGTAGAATGACATGAAAATCCATAATATAAATAATTATGCATTGTTAAAACTACCAACTCTTTGCAACATACAAAATGTATGAAATACGAGAAGTAAACAAGTTGATCTAATAGGGAAATAAGTACAAAAACACACACTGAAACCAACAATGTCTAAGATAGTTGCAAAAATATTTTGTTATCGAGATTTATTGCCAAATTTTTGTGATAAGTGACAAGGGTAGAATTGATGCCCTAAGAAAATTGTACATGCAAGGGAAAGAACGCAAGACACTTGGATCCAATGAAAAAGTAGTGTGCACTGACAAGCATGCAGAAACTCGTTGTGCCCGGTACGAGAATAAGTAAGCGGTGTAGCTTTTGTAAACGATTATAGAGTCGGATGATCCACGAGTCGTTGTTTCAAAACATGTGAAAATGCCAGCAAGATACGAAATGAGTGTCATGTGAGAGACACAGATTTTAGGCTGAAAATGAGCTCGTTACCAATTTTAGTCCATTTTCAATTTTTTTACGATTTGTTTTTGGATTTTTTGTGATTTTATAATTTTTAAATTTTTGATCAGTCAAAAGAATTTAGGAATGGACGATTACCTAAAATCATGTGAACATGCCCCAGGGTGAAGAAATGGGCGTCATGTAGTAGTAAAATGCCTCGGTGAGAAGAAGAACGAGCCAAAAATAATTATTTAATAAAAATAACCATCACGACAGGTAAAATAGAAGAAACACGGGATGAAAATAGTTCCCGTAAATATTTAAAATTCCCCATGGTGAAGAAATGAGCGCAAGGTGGAAAATAATGCCTCAGTATAGCAAAAAATTAATAAGAAACAATTATTTAATAAAAATAATTATTCCGGTGAGTAGAAGAAGTGTTAGAATGACCACTGCGGTCAAATGCAGTGTCTCAGCCATCATGGCAGGTGAGAGGGAATTGCGATGGGTCAAAACAACCCTATATACCCCTCTTAGAGGGGTAAATCAATCACGAATAGTTCATTTGTTGTGGAGCTCGTGTTGATTTTCACCGGGAGTCATTTATGAGCTGAAAGAGAGATGGTGAGACTTCAGAGGAGGAGGAGATGAGTAGACTACATCCAAGAGTACCTTCGGGATGACGCGAATGGACCCTTCATGAGTTCCCTATCCTTTCTTGTTAATTTCATCATTTATTGCTCATTTTTTTGCTTTGTACATCATATTAGGGGGGAAAACAACATGTACGCACACGCCTATGCACCAAAAGCAAGGGTATGTGTTGAAATTGGGTATGTGCACATGTATTCATCAAAGGGGAAGCATATGTGTTGGGTGGGAAAATCATATGCATGCATGCATGGGCATCGAAAGGCATGTGTATAAGCTAATGGGAACGTATGCATTCTACGGGGTTAGATTTTTTAGGGGAAAATGTTAAGTGCGTACACGTTTATATGGGTGTGTATGCATTTGGTAGGGGCACATATATGCATTGGGCATGTATGTGTCGAAATTGGTGTGTATACACTAGAAGAAACACTTAAACAATATTTTGAGAAAAATAAGTTAAGTGTAGAAGAATGTAGGCTAGAAATTTGTAGAAGAAAGTAGAAATTAGTATGTTTAGAAGAATAATAGAAGAATATAGAAAATAACCATAATAAGTGTTATTATTTGTGGAGAGATGATTACCCATGATCCGGACCAAAATTTATGGTCACCTAACGGCTATTGAGGTGGACTTCGATGACCAGGATAGGAAGATACTAGATCTCCTTCTATATGTCACTTGGATTAGCGTACGTGGCTGACATGCCACAGATCAAACTTAACCATGGCCTCCTAACATGCCTTAGGCGAGAGGTGGTATAGTGAGAGCCATTGTTTCTAGATCTCGATCGACAAGATTAGCATTACGTTAGAGGACGTATGGCGATATACCGATTCCCTATCCAAGGTGAGCTAATTCAAGATATGAGGCATCACCAAATATCAATCGTTGTATTCTAGAGTTTTTTAGAGCATCGGACATACCTCACTGAGGTATGATATTCAAATTATCCCAGTGTATAGAAAATCCTGAGTTAGATCGAGTTGTAGTATATTTGATGGCATTTTTCAGTGGCATTTTCTCCCTGACAAGACCAGAGCTTCATTTCCACTTGGTCTCATCAGAGTGATACATGGATTGATTGATGGTGAGCGATACTATTGGGGCTAGTGCATACTGACACATTTATATTTAGACCTTCACTTGATTACATATTACCGTCAGAAGATGGTAGGTCTATCCTGTTTGTTACATATTTGGGTATGGGACCAAATTGTCATTAGTCTCCCTATAGATGTTTTGAGAGTTTGTGCTCTAGAGGAGACTTCTACTATGGGTTAGGTTCTAGCTGGTGATGATGTACGACCAAACATGGGAGATACTTACCACTAGCGCGAGAGTTTGATGAGCTACAATAGGATGTGATAGTATGGAGGCCATATAGACACTTTTAATGGTCAGAGGATGGGTTAGAGCTTAATATAGTGATAGTGGAGCACTTCATGTTTGGCACCCGCAACTACTACATGCGAGAGTTTTACAGAGTTTACTAGTGCTAGAGACAACTTGGCACTGCATAGGATGTGATAGAGCAATATATGTGGTATGCTCATAGACCCAGATAGTGTTGTGATATAAGGCCACATATTACTATGGATAGAGCTATGGCCAGCTATTTACAGGTGGTGCCAATTCAATGGGTACCTTTGAGGTAGGCTAGAGATCCAGGGTGCACATTAGAGTATGGGCCATCATATCAGATAGTATTACCTCATCGATTGTTGATTCCGAGATTAGCCTATGATGCAGGAGTGAGAGCACCTCCAGTGGGACCTCCTAGGAGTGGTGATGAGGGTGGTGGGGATGATAGAGATGATGATGATGATCCATTTGATGGTCAACATCATGATGGGGTGGGGACAAAGTCCTCCACCACAACAGCCACATGGATAGGGGCCCAAGCCTAGATAGAGACAGGTTCCCGAGGGTGCAGATATGCATTTGTCTCAAGTTGGGATTCCAACTTGTATTCATATTCCATTACAACAAGTACATCCGTAGTATGGTTCTCCACCTCATGCTCCAAGTAGTGGTGGAGATGATGGATAGTTAGTTACGCTTCAGCAGTAGTTACATGTGGCGATAGTCATTCGGGCTTATAGGTGGCGGTCGAGAGGATCGAGCTAGGGCACGGTTCAGTCACCACCCTGAGAGAGACCAATTGAGAGCTCGGGTTGGTCATGTTGGAGATAGGGGTGCATGGTTACAAAGAGGTAGTAGTGTAGGGTGCTTAGATAGTGAGCCTTTTACATCAAGCACGAGACACATACTCGAGCCACCATTACACAATGGGATCGGTCCCGTGCCTAGGTGTAGGGTATCACTACTCGGAGAGATCGGCACGAGGCCCAAGTTCGGACTATTATAGTAGACAAAGATCAGCAAGCTATCGTCTTGCGAGACAAAGATCAAGATGATAATGGTAGACTTATAGGACAATGATATTCTATTATACAAGTAGTTACACTTTTGATGACATCGAGATGATACATGACATTATGAGAGCCACTGGTGAGGCCTCGTATTACAACGCCACCTACTATCGAACAATTCCAGGAGGATGAGAGCGACTCCTTTCGATTAGCTCGGGCGTGCCAAATGTGAACAAGGAAAAAAATTTACAAAAGTTATGAAAATGGGGTAAGAACACTCAAGAGACCCCAAAGCTTTAAGAAAATAGTTCAATGGACCACTAGATAAGAGATAAACAAGGATTCATTATTTTACATGCATTAATATTGAAGCAAACAAGAAAATCTAGTTATCCTCTACTCTTGAAAGCTTTGTAAATGAACCTAGTTAGATTCTAAGCAATCAGTTTATGATTGTGAGAATGGAAGCTCTCCATTAATGGCTAAAGAGCCATATGGTTTCTTCCATTTACTCAAACTTGAATGGCAATGGCAAAGCAAAGCAATATTAGCTCAATAGGACAAATGAAGAAAAACTCTTAATCTTAAACAATAATACTATAGTTTAGCCTAGAGAGGGGGAATGTTCTTAGAAAAGTGAGAGGGGTAGTGGGGTATTTATAGGTTTCCAATTTCAGAAATGGGAGACTTTGGGTGCATGTGGGAAAAATGAATAAGCCAAAAAGCACTTTTAGTGAGTCAAAGTAAGATTTGACTAGGCTTAGAAGAGGTTAATCATGGTTTAGGCTAGTTAATCTAGGTTTAGGATAATTAATCATGATTAGTGAGAAATTAGGGTTTTGAGAGGGTTGTGAGAGGTCTAATTAATCCAATGAAATGGATTGATTACCTAGGAAGCTAGTAGAAGTTGTTTAGAAGGAGTTTAGAAGAGGGTTTAGCTAATAAGAGGTTATATTATCCCGATTAGTCGATTCTGAGGAATATGACCAAAAGAATGTCATAAAGGGAAGTTAGGTAGGCCTAATTGACAATGTGTCATCAATTTGCAATGAATAGAATAGTTAGTGAAATATTAAGAATAATATTAGTTTAATCAAACTTCAGTGTCTATAATACTTCTCTTTGCATCAACCTTCAAGACATGAAATACATTGAGACTCTCTTTTAGACCAAGTCATGCTTATTCACATACTTGTATCTTTGTATCATCTTGGACCACTTGACCTTCATGATGCCATTTATATCTCTTTTAGTACATTGCAGTAAATGCAAACCATTTTTACCCGTAGATGACCCTTACAATCCTTAATCTTCTTGAGAGATACTACCTGCAAGCTTGTAAACTGTCATTTCTTCGCTTTTTATCAACCACACTGTAGCTTGTCATTTTTGCATACATTTGAAATGATACATCCCTATTAATGACATTGACCTCTTGAAATTTTGAAGTCATCACCTTCACAATTTGCTAATATCTATAACAACACACTTGTAACTTTTTTATACTTTAGGATCTTTGCAACTTGGCATTCATTTTGTACTCTCATTATACAATACTTTCACTATATAGTACTCTCCTTATTTATGATATTATCTTGAGACTATTGTGCAACATTTTACTCTTGGAAGCAGTGTTTGACCTCATTCATGAAATCATGTAGGATATCTTTCCAATCTCCTCGTGATCGAGAAGTTTGAATAGATCCATTGAACCTAAAAACATTTCGAGAAACACTAAACAAACCTATATCAAAACATCTTTCATACCTTAAGTCTTGATTATGATGGTCAACCTTTATTCGAGCACTTGCACCATTTATTTAATCATTGTAGATATTCCTTGGTCAATTGAGAAATTATTTAGATGACATACACTTCTTGGATGCAAACCTCTTGATAATCTTGATAGATGTGGATGTGGATAAACACATTCATTCATTACAACTCTTATGACTTTCAAGCATAACACTACGTAATACAATCATTGAATGAGCCAAAGCCACTAAAGACAAACTCTCTTTTGACCAGTAAGCATCCTTATTCTAATTTTAAACACAAAAAGACACCAAATTTTCCCCTTTTCAACTTTTGAGAGAGTACCTTGAGGCTTGAATCTTCATCAAAAGACATCCTTTCACACTAAGAAGCCTTGGTGTCATCAACCATCATTGCACATATACATTGAATTCTGATATTGATAGATCCTGGTGATAACTAGTTACATTGATGATAACACATTGACATTGATGCATCATGCTTACTCTGTAGCACACTTCAACCTCAAGGAATTTACTTTGTGACTACAATCAACATGTTACCTGAGTATACAATTCTGACAATCTTGATGGCCTTCCAACTTATTTAGAACTGTGTAACCCTGACAGTGCAATTTTATAGTCTTGGACTTGTTGAGAACCCTCTTCACTAACTGAGATACATCTTTGCACATAGGGAAACAACAAGAAATTTGACCAAGCTTACCCATACTTCTCATAATACTTCAACTTGACCATGTTACAAAATAGAGTGCAAAGTCCTCTTAAACAAAATCAAAAGATACATGACTTCAAGACATACAGTAAGCCAATTTCAAGACCTTTCATGATGTATGACCTACCACAAACCATTTGTACCACTCGAATCGGAAGATATGACACACACAGAACATCTTGGAACAGATCAAATACATGAATTATCGGAGTACACTAATAACTCTGACTGCTCAAGCTCTAAGGACCATCCTTGACATGATCACAAAGGTTGCATACTTATTAGCATCCATCATTGATATTGGAGTGAAGATATTAGTCATATCATCAAGAAAGAACAAAAACTTTACCTTGGACCACCATATGGACTGTCACAAATCTCCATCACACTTGATTAATGCACTTAAACATTTTGAACATAATACAATAGTCATTTTTATACATCCTCATATACTACTACATGTCATCAAGCATCAAAATCACATCAAGGAAACCTTTAAAGTGTTCAAAACTGATGAGGTAGAGAAATAAAGTCTCGAGAGGCGAAACCACGAATACTAGTTCAAGAACATCCCCTTAGCAAGATAAGATTTTCTTCACAAACTTATACACCAACTAACACACTTTGACCGAGACTCGGACTATATTTTTGTCAACTCAATCTAATTTTGGAGTTAATATTAGATACTTATTGAGTCGACTCATGATTGATGACATTATCTAGACTATTGCTCAAGAAACACTCTTTTAGATCAATTTCAGAACTCATATGATAATATAGTTGTTTTACCTTTATAAAAACATTGTGACTCATCTTCAGGACAAACTACAAACTCCTTGGTGAATAAACAGAGCTCACCGATTACGTACTAACATTTTTAAGTGACTTCATACACCTTATATTGACATTGCATGAAAAAATATATTTAGACTAATACCACAGTTGGGAGCACATCAATCTTGCAATTTTGGTGTCTTCATACTCTTCACACAAAAACTACCGAGATCAACCTCCTTGCCAACTTAAGGGTCTTTAGGAAAAAAATTTCAAATCTTCATGACAATCACACAAACATAGATTGTGATACGAGAGAAACACTCTTTTAGATACAACTTTTGACAGAGGCCTTATTTACTTGACAATGGCCTTAGAGCATGCTTGATTCTCCACCAAGATTTGACATGTAAGATACCTTTCTTAGACTGATTCAACAATTTTAATACATTGATCTCATATTAATGATGACATACCTAAGAGACACAATACAAAGCACCTTTCAAACTACAACTCAATCCTACAACCAGTCTATGCACCTTGACTTCATAAAACACATCTTTAAGTATAGATACAATCACTTTTAGACTTCTTGGAAGGAACCTAACACTATCAAGACCTTAGGACACAAACATAGACTCATTTTGCATGATATTGGCATTTGACACATACAGTAGACCATCACTCACCGTAAAGATAAACCTTTTATCTTGAAGACATAACAATAACTTTCAAACCATGAGTAAATATATGACACGATCCTTGATGAATGATGCAGGACTCGGACTTAGACCATTTCAATACATGACTTACAGACCTAAAATTCATAACTATACAAATTCATACACCTATCAAATGCAAGAGCTCATGAAAATAGGGAAAGAGTCACTTTCCATACCTTACAACCTTTGTGGTATCCCATAGGCCAAATTTCTTCAACTTATCTTGCACATGAGCTTAGAAGCCATTCAAACACATGTGCTCTTCTTGAACATGTGCAAACATACTCCCTTGAGCTGAATGGGACTTGAGAACCTTGTTTTCTACTTTGACATCATTGGAATTTTGTTTGACAACCTTCATACATAGCTTAGAGAGTTGATAATTAGTTTTCTTAAGCTCTTTGACGTTACTAGCTTGATTAGTCTTGAACATTTCTGATTTTTAGTATCCTTCTTAATTTTACCTTCATGATTAGGTCCCTTGATTTTCATGTTTTAATCTTTTGGATTATTCTTCTTGATGAACCTTCTTTTTTTTGGAAAAAGGGTTGAAAGTGACCTGTTCTTTAAAAATTGAAACAAACAACACTCATTTTCCTTCTTTTCCCAAACACTCTCAAGTTCCAACCAAAATCCTTGGCTCTATGACCATACTCACAACATGAATAACATTCACCTTTGAAGAGAGTTATATCACTCCTAGGAGGCCTCTTTTTGCAATCTCTAGCTCTATGACCAAAATCATGGCAAAAAAAACAATATCCATTGAATAAAGAGTCATACCTCATAGCATTAGGTTTTCTAACTAAGTTAGACCTTCTTGGATCATCTTTCTTAGTCACCTTCTCAGCTAGTTTAGTTCTTGGACCAGCTTCATGATCATCCTTCTTTTCTCTCTCCTTCAAACCCTAGGCCTATTTTTTCATTTATGCCTCTTTGAATCTCCAACATGTCATTAAGAGCCTTAGAGCTCTTCTCAAATATTTCA
This sequence comes from Taxus wallichiana var. yunnanensis, assembly GCA_018340775.1. Taxonomy (NCBI): domain Eukaryota; kingdom Viridiplantae; phylum Streptophyta; class Pinopsida; order Cupressales; family Taxaceae; genus Taxus; species Taxus wallichiana. The sequence continues at coordinate 654,769,403 of CM031236.1, read as the reverse complement.
TGCATCTACAACTCACTAGTTTCATCCTTCAAATCTGATTCAAGGGCTTTCAACTTGTCTTCATACTTGGAACAAGCATCTTATTTCTCCTTTAGGGCATTAGACAAACTTTCCACTTGAGATTTCAAATCTTTGATAGCTAGATCATGATATTTCTCCATTTCATCCATTGTCTCTTACAATCCAAAAAATAAAGACTCAACAATATCATACTTTCTTCTCCAAAGATCTGTAGACTTACCCATTTGTGCTTCTAGGATCTCCTTCAAGTTGTTAAACTTGCTTCACAAGGAATTTCTCTAATACCAATTTTTGAAAGCATAAGGGAATGAGAGGGTGGGTGAATCAGTCCTACAATATTTTTATTTCACTTAACAAACCATACATTCATTCATTATATTGATTAAACAACATCCATGATCAAGAGTGCTTATTTAAGATATGCAATATCAACCACAAGAGCAAGAAATTAAAGTACTCAACACAAGAACACCATATGTAAGTGGGAAACCCTCATGGGGAAGAAAACACACTAAAACTCTACTTATATTACACAAATCAAAGTAATTTAGTGAAGCACCAACTTCACAAGGAGCACCAACCCCTAGTTTAGTAGAACACCAACCCTACAAGGAGCACCAAACCCTAATTTAGTGAAGCACCCACTCCACAAGGAGGCTAAAACACCCTAAATATGACCAAGAACCAAATCAACCACCTAAATATATTTTATCTCTAAAAATTCTGCTTCCACAATTGATATAGGTCACTAATTTAGCTCACAAACCCTAGCTCATACCCTAGGGCATCAAACTTGCTCTTTCTCCTTCTTTATTTTCTCTATCCTCTTACTCTCATGCTATCTGATCTTCCTCAACCTTTCATTCTCTTCCTCATACTTCAAATCATGCTCTCATACCTGAAAACATTCTTCCTCTAGGTCGCACACCTTCCCTCCAAGAGCACTAGTTCAAAAATGAACCAAACAAGCACTTAAATATGCTTTTCTTCCTTCCAAACCAAAAAGAGGTTGGTCCCTCATCATAATTTATACCCATACATATCTATAAATTTCAAAAAAACTAATTAAAATATCTACATATGACCCAAATAGTTTGGCATAGCTAAAACACATATTACAAGTGTCAAAAATGTCTCAAAACCCCATGGGCACATTCTTAAAAATGCCCTTACATCAAATGTATACTTTAGAATGACCATAAACCCATTACATATGAGTAATACATCATAAAAAATTAATACATGGTCGAAATTGATATCAACCAATCAAATTATTTCATTTACTGGGCCCAGTTCCCTTTACAAATTTCAAAACAGTTGTTTCCTGCACCCTTCAGCACCCTGGAAACTTCATCTGATCACCAAATCACTTTTAATGAACCAAATCATGCCATGTGATAACTCCAAATAAATTTAATAACATGTATAACACTTATCATAAATTCATAAGTCATGAAACATCCTTTAAATCAAACCATAACAACATTTTCCTTCACTAGATCAACCTACCAAAAATTTGTTTCCAAAGGTTAGCTCATATAATTGATTATACATGCATTAAATATCTCCAAATTAATTGATTTGATGCCAAATTCATCTCTATTCACTCTTCAGGTGATAAGAAGCATCAAAAAATCATCTCATGCTTAAAACAACATAAAACTTGCACCAAAATAGATCTTATCCTGAAAACATCCTTCAAATCAAACCATAACAACATTTTCCTTCACCAGATCAACCTACCAAAAACTTTATTTCCAAAGGTTAGCTCATAAAATCAATTATACATGAATTAAATATCTCCAAATTAATTGATTTGATGCCAAATTCATCTCTATTCACTCTTGAGTGATAAGAAGCATCAAAAAAATCATCTCATGCTTCAAACAACATAAAACTTGCACCAAAATAGATCTTATCCCAAACTACCAAAAACCTTCCGACTTTGAAAGAATTCCTCTGAAACCACAGTAAAATCACCTCATCATGCAACAATCCATATATCCCTAGAATTATATCTTAATATAATTTTCAACACAACTTTAATCATCTCAAAATTCCACTTGTAGCTCAAGTTATGGCCAAAACATCTTGGACCACACTATTTGAGACCCAAAATAGCCCTTTGAATAATCAACCTATTTGGACCTCAAAACATCATGAAACTGAATTAAAATTTCCTAAAACCTCCATTTACATCAATAAAAACTCCCAATCATCATTCACCATCAATTTTGTATGCTACTCCTTTGGACCATCTTGTCCTAAAACCTTCTTCTTCAGAAACTACTATTTTTAAGTGGGGCCCACATATCACCATGACCTCAACCATACATTTATATAAATCCTAAGTAGTCCTCTTCAACATCCAATCATAAATTTTGATGAAATAATCAATCTTGGGTCATAACACTTCACTTTTTATCAACTACTCCTAGCTAATGTTTAAGCTGGGGTTTTAGACCTCTTTACATTCTTAACATTCATTCATAAAACTTTGATGATAAAATGACCTCATTATTTTTCTAAACCTTATAAAATCACATTATAATCATCCATGAAAGCTACAAGGTTCCATGCAAATCACACAATTCACAACGAGCATCAAAAATTCAAAGCTTGATTTTCACCTATTCTTGACCTTGTCTCACATAAACTGTCATATCTAGAAAAATTATCATCAAGGAAACTTAAAAATTTTCTACGATCACCATGGCAGATCCCTCTAACATATTCAATAATCATAATTCCAGTAAAATATCTCAATCTCTCCATCCTATCTCATTTTCATAGCCTTACCTTAGGGATTCTCACTGTAGAAGCTAGTATCAACTAAAATAGTGCAATACGTGACATGAAACCACTGAAAATGACCCAATAATACCTCATTTTCCATGATATGCCATATTTTATGCTTCTATCAGCTCATATAGCTCCAAACCACTCCGTCACACCTCCAAGAAAGCATACCTACTCCCAATGAGCACTGTAACATAGACAACCCTTGTACCTACACTATGCCACTACCATGAGTGCTCAAAAACCCTCAAATCATGCTATAAAACATTCCAAAATTCTTCCCAAGCATCTAGGAATCTCACACTACCAATATATACCCATTAGGCACCTGTATAGGCTTGTTGGAGCAAGCGCACATCATCGAATCCTATTGTAATAGTTGATAAACATCTCGAAGCACCATGTTAGCATCACATACATTATCATGATATAATCCTAACATTCACTTTGTCATTAATGTGGTTTTTAAATCAATGACAATACCTATTAGGAAACCATGCCAATAATACATAGTGCAAAAGTCAAGAAATCCATAAGCTAATATTCTATACCAAAATAGCGGGAGGATGAACCATTTCATAACAACCGAGGAAGATGAGATTCCCATCTTGATAGGACCAAACATCCATTTTTGAGGGGGTATTGATCTTGAATAAGTACTAAGAAACTTTGAGTTGCAAGAGGATAGCTATGAGTTTCTAGATGATGTGATCCTATAAGAAGTGGAAATGGTTGTAGATGAATTTCAAGTGGAGAAATCAGATGAAATTTTTCCCTATGATGAGGAGGTGTTATCATTCCCATTTAAAGATGAAGATTCTCTTCATCGTGTCATCCATGAAGAATAATACCTAACTTGTGACAAATATTTGAAAAGTTTGAAGGAATAATCTTTGGAGGAAATGCTAAGAATGGAAGAAGAAATAGAAGATCCTCATCTCAATCTTGAACTCCTAATGCAAGCCATAGATTTGCAAGACAAGTGTGAAGCTAATTCTGCATCCTCAACCAATTTGAATTTTGTTCATGATGAAATAAAACCAAGTGAAAAATATGATGTACCTCTTGTAATAATGATTGATGGATGTGATGATGAGATTGAAGTTTAATATTTCCCATTTGAATAAGAAGATTATTTCTATGTGGGAAATATTGAAACAAGGGTCCTTGAGTCCTCCAAAGATGAAACTCCCATAAAAATGAAGTGGTGGAATTCAACGATTTTTAGGATGATGTATCAATTCCTCCAAGTGGTTGCCTTGAAATTAAAAATGAATATTCTTTAAATGAGCATAAAGGTGAGATTTTGGCAATTTTGAATAAGTTGTTCCTACAAGAAATCTTGAAATATGCAGAAGGTATAGAGGATTTAGAACTAATTTTGGACCTCTTGACTCATGTCATGACCATGCAAGATAGTTATGAGGTTATGTCTAACTCTTCGCTCAATTTTCAAACACCTCATAATGAGATAGATGAATTCAAGGTCTCCGAAGAAGAAGTTTTCAATAATCATGAACATGGGAAAGGAGAAAACTCAAGAAATTTAAGTAGTTCAAACAAAAATCATCCCAGGGACAATGATTAGATGGTAAATGGGAAATCATCAGTGTGGAAGAGAAGGGAATGCAATGCGTACTCTAAAATGGATTTTAAATTTAACAAGAGAAATGGAATTTCCAAGCGAATCTATGAGCATGAAGAAGCTCATGTAGGCTCACTCCTCCCAAGTATATATGTAGCCATGAAAGCACCGATATTTCATAAATAGTTGAGGAAAGGAGGTAACTTCTTGAACCCATAAATGGATTCATAGAATATCATCATTCAAAGGTTACCTCTTCGGAGGTAGCCTGCGAAAAGGAAAATTGCTTCATTGAAAATGAGTTGTCCCCCACATTATACCATAGGTGATGTATGTGTTTGTTTTTCCCTTTCATGTTTTGTGCATTTTTCCCTCTTGTGTGTTGTGTGTGTACTCCTTTCAAGATATATGTTGTTAATGACTCGTATAGCCTAATGGATAAGGCATTGGTCCAAATTGTAAACTAAGATTGTATAGTTCCTTGTCATCATGTCCTCACTTTGTTTGATCCAAAATGAGTCCCCGGTGAGATCCAGGTTGTTGTCGATGTTTTTCAAGGGAAAAATTCAGCATGAAAATAGAAAAACTATACCCTAGTGTCAAAATTTCCATTATAATTCTTCCTCGACACCCCTCCAGATCAGTCCATCCCTTATGCCAAGATTACCCCCCATCTATGTAATGTATATGTATGTGGTCTCATCCTCTCCCATGTGTGGAAAAGAATAAAAAAATATTAGAGTCTTTAAAGACAATTCCTTTCAAGGTGGATCTTTCAAAGAGGCTTGGGAATGACTATTCTTAGCCTTTCTCAAGTGGGTACATATTTTCTAAAGCTGATTTCAAGTCCTAAATTCACCAAGAAACTATATTTATGATCCAAGATCATTGTGCAAGTGATTTAGGAATATTTAGGGAATATTTTGATATTTAGGAACAAGTTTAGCAAAAGCGGGTTTTGGAGGTCAAAGGAGATTGCACTGTGCGAAAAGACACATGAGCTTTGGGAGATGATTCTAAGAGCTTCAAAATGATTTAGAGGTCAAAAAAAATATTAATGAAAACCTGATTTGATTCCACACATGGTGGTAATCTCATATTTTTCACAACATCCATGCATTGTTTTTCACAACTCATTCTTCGAAGGAACAACTGGTGGGCACGATCAAAATGGAATTTTTTTATAATGTTTCAAGCTGAATCGGACCTTTACAACCATCAAATACTTCTCAAAATTTTATTTCTATTCAAAATCATATAAATTAGTGCCTAAAAATTCATCTGGGAGCTCCAACAATGTCATTTTCAATCCTCTCTCCAAGGTACAAGCTTCGTACTTAGCCATAATTTTAGTGACGCGTGTCACTATGAGGATAATGTTCAATTTTGGTGTCCCTATGTCCATTTCAAGGGGAAAAGGGGGCATAAAAATATTTTCCCCACTTTAAGCCTCATGGACCCTCCATATAACCCCAGTGTGGCTCCGATAAGCACATTTTGCCAAATTTCTAGCCCCACTCTAACTCACGTATGCTTGACACTTGTTATCATCAGGATAATGTGCACTTTTGGTGTCCCTCTATCCCTTTCCAAAGGGACAAGGGGAACAATAAAATGTACCCTCCCCCTTGCTTATACATGGTTTTTCATATGACCAAGTCTCACCCCCTCAGAGGAGAAGGCAATCAAAACAAGTACCTGATCTTTGTTGGATTATCACGGGAGCTTTGTGAGGGGTTAGGAGGAAAACAAGAACTCATTGGTAAGATAAGAAAATCCTCTACAAGTTGGAAATTCAAAGTTTTCACAAACCCTTGGTGCTTCTTAGGAGAGCTCATTTTCAGTAAGTACACTTTTTTATTCCAAAGAAGAAGGTCATTTTAAGGGGTTTTAGGAAGAACCAAACCTTGAGACCCATATCATTCTTCTCCAAATGATGTTTGTAGTCAAAATAATATAAATAAATTCCCAAAAAGACCTCCATAAACTTTGTTTTTAAGCTCTCTCAAGGATACTCTCGTAGTTCGAATTTTTTTTCGGTGCCACATGTTACAATAAGGATGAAGTGCACTTTTGGTGTCCTTTAATCCATTTCCAAGCAGGTATGGAGGACAAGAAATTTTTCCCATCCTTCTTTTGAGCCTATGAACACACCGTGCGACTCTAGAGACCTCTCGTTAAGCACTTTTTGCTCATTTTTCATCCCTTGCCTTCATAGTGCATGTCCGCCACTTATCACCTAAAGGCTAAGGCAAAATTTTGGTGTCCCTTCGTACCTTTCCAAGGGGATAAGGGGGAAAAATCTCCCCCTCCCCTCTCTCTCTCAAGGCTTGTAAATACCAAGAGTTAGCCATTTTTCATTCCATCCCCACTTTTGCTTCGTTTATACCCTAACTCGGCAATTTTTTTCCAAATTCCTCCGTTGCCATTTTTTCCTCTTACATTCATCTCTCCATTTTCCCATGATCAAAGTGGAAGAAATTTCATGAAAATTGAATCTTTTTAAAGCTCCAGGCTTAGTTTTTTCCAGATTGACTTCGTAGCCTGCAAGGAGAAAATATTCATATCTTACAAACTGGTGCATAGATTTTAGTGAGGTTTTTTGCGTTCTTCACCATTTCTAGAAACCTTATAGACCCAAGTGATAGAATTTACATGCATGGATTGGATATTTAATGGTGAATAAACCCCAACTTCGCACACGCAAATTTTATTTCCCACCATTCTTGAGACCCAATCGAGCTGAAAATTTGTACCAGTGATCGTGAGACAAAACCTATCCCAATGGAGGTGGTTTCATCAAAATCTGAGGTCAGGAAAACCACTTTCCAAAAATATTAATTCTTTACATGAGAACTTACTATAAATATAAAATCTTAATAGAGGACCAACTTTTCAAAGGAAGTGTGTATAGAGAACAATCGGGGAAACAAACAAGGTGATCAAAGGTGAAAAAGTGAAAATAACAATTTACTAAAAATAGTAAACTCTTGTTCCAAGTGCAGAAAGTGGCATGGGGATAAGTTCTCATCCATCTCTCTACTTTTCAACATCTTTATAGGGTTCCCAAGTGATGGAATTGCTCCAGAAAGGTAATTCATCCTTCGCAAATGACTGGAAACATAATTTTTGTTACAATGGTGTACAAAGGAAAAATAAAACATTGCAAGGCGCAACAAGAAAAATATAGAGGCATTAGGCGTCTAATAAAATATGCTAAAAATGGTAAACTTCTCCCAAGGTCATCATTATAAGCCTTCAAATTGGGTTGAGGTCATCTATTCTCCCTAGAAGCAAGTTGAGCAAGTTCAAGTAAGTTGTTCATAGTAAGACAAACTAGTTGAATTCATTGAGCTAGATCAAGTAAGCAAGGAGTGATCTAGGACATATTTCACACTTAACAAATTAGTAAAGGAAAATTATGAAATCTTACAACATAGGGATGTGGGTGTCGGTAAATTTTAATATCATGGACGACAATCCTCATTCTATTGTGAGGACGGAATCCATCATCATGAGCGAGGCTTGTGTTCATCTCAATCCCACTTTGAGAGGTATTGAAACCGTGTTTTCAAACACTTGTTTGGCAGTTTGATGTGTTTGTGTATCATGTGCAAGGGGTAGTTTTTGATCATCATCATCAGAAAGATCATAGTGTTCAAAGTGAACTTTATTAGAGTTTTCCAATCATAAAAGCAATGTTGCAGAGGGTCATCAGAGGCCGCTTTCCATCTTGAACTTCTTCAAAGGTGGACCTTTATCAATGGATGATACATCTTAATACATGCTTTGGAAGCATATTTTCTTCCTTATCCTCTCTCATTCTTTCTCCTCTTCTCTACCCCCTTTATAATTCTTCATTGTGAGAAATCATGACATTCATCCTATTTATTTAAATGTGACTTTATCAAACATTGTAATAATTCACCCTTAACTAATAATAGGGGACTTAATTTCACTCCTAGAAATATCAAAAGTCACATGTTGTGAAGGACAAATGAAAGGTCACGCGGGGGTAGGTGAAGAGCCTTCTCAAAGTCTATAAATTATAATGGCAACCTCATTCTTAAGGGTGGTAAACTTTGTATGATCAAAGAGAGATTACTACTTGAAGTGAAGTAAAATAGATAGCAATTTCCTCTATGCTCTTCTATTTCTCACTATGTATAAGTTTGCAAAAAAATCAATGAAGAAGAAAGGAATTTCTTGTCATTTTTATGAGAGAATTATTGAAACTTTGTGTTCCTAATCCTACCTTGTCTTGATGCGAGTAAAAAAATTATTTTCCATCTACATCTATGTGTGTTGAATTAATATTATTGATGTCTACAGGAATTTTATTTTCTACCTAATATATTAATCCCCCTTCCTTTTTCCCACTCCCTTTCCTACCTCCTCGCCGAATTCCTCCTTGCAAGAAAATGCAATCTTTTCCATAGGTTCAGGTGGAGTATTCCTATTAGATCCTCACCTTCAGGACACCATAGAATTTGATTCCATGCACACATAATAAATGGAGTTGCGTCATTCAAGCAAAGGAACATATAGTCTCGAGCATTGGTGGATACCGCCATTTTTTCCACCTAACAAATTTTATCACCAACATAGTAGATGGATAGTAGTTAACACCAATATACCTTTCTTATAGTATTTTAAAGTACTATAATGGTTTAGAATCGATAAGAAAGGTGAACTATTTTCTGTTATGTAGGAATTTAATGCATTGATGGAAGGTGGATGGAACAGATTGCATCGTGTGTATCCAAGGTATACATAGAATGATATTATACAATGTTTCCACGTCCACCACATGATAGAGGGTTTCAAGAAGTTGAGGGCCCACTTGTATGGGAAGGGTAATGGTGACTAAGGATTGTCGCTCACTATTGTCATAACCACAAATGGTGATAATATTGATGTCTAATTTTTCCTCTGCATCACCAAGACAAAGTGTAACATTTTCATAGAACATATGTTTAGGGATACTCCATTTTTGATTTAAATGCTTTTGAATTCATGATTGTTTATATACACTTCAATGTATAAAGAGATATTATTGTGAAGGTTAGGGTTCAATAGGTCTTGAGGACTAAATGAAAAGATGGAACTTTAAGGTGAAAGGTTAGCAATCATGGCTTGGAGCTGTTAGACATTTAGGTTCTCAAGAACACATGCTTCATAAAGAACACGAATCAGAATGTCTTGGAACTTAGGTGATGTTTTTAATAACTCCATACGAGATATATGAGTAGGTGTGGTTACTAATTTTTTTAGTAGGTCGTATGGAATAGATGTAGAAGGTTTGACATTTGAGGTTGACCTTTTATCTAATGGAGCCATATGGTTGAACACTTGAGGCTTGGTGGATGACGTAGATGATTTCTTAGCCGTGGGAACAAAAATTTTCCTTTGGCATGTGGTAACCACATTGTTTTGAGGTTTACACTTGATGGTAGCAATAGTAGGAGGCACTTCTTCGATAAATGAAATAATCAAGCTAAAATCGACATTATTTAAAGATTAGCCTTTTTCAACAGTTTTTTAATCTGCACCATGTTTAGGGAATGGATTGGAAAACACTTTAAGATTATTGTTAGGTGTTTTGTTTGATGAAGGGTCTTTAACCGTTATATCTTCATTATCGATAAGGTCATGAATATAGTTGCGGAGTCAAATACATTTTTCTATTTGGTGACCATCAATGTGATGAAAATCACAATATGTGTTAACTTTATACCAAGTGGGTTTAGGTTCCCCTTCAATGAAAGGTTTCATAATAGGGTATGTAACCATATTGGCATTTACTAGTTGACACAAGACACTAGAGAGGGGCTCTCCCAAAGGTGTGAATTGGCATCGTTTTAGGTCGCGAGAAGGGGGATCCTGTCTACTTGAAACAACGAGAAGTTTATTTTATTTTTTTATTAGAATAATTATTTTGGATGCTATGCACATTACGGTTGTCTATGACACCGTCATTAACAACATTACGGTTTCTGTTGATGTTTTTAGATTTTTCGTCATGAGGACCACTATTATTGTGACTATGATGCCCACTATCTTTTGAATGAGGTTTGATTAAACCTTTGGCGATAAGGTATTTTTCAATTTGGGATCCTTTTTTAATGACTTCCTCAAAGTTATTGAGGCAATGCATTTTCATATGAAAATATAATTCACTTATGAGTTCTAGAATAAAGATGATCACTAGTTTTTTTCTAATATGGAGCATGGGAATCATCTTGTGATTCCATGCCATCATTGTAGGAATTGTGTGAAGGTTTCATTTGATCATTGTTTGGCATTACACAAATCCATCATGGTGATCTCTAGAGTCTAGATTGAAGGAAAATTGTTTAACAAACTTCTTTAAGAGGTCCGCAAAAGTGGTTATTGAACCCTTGGGAAGGTGTAGGAACCAATCCAAGGCTTTTCCTCCTAGACTTCATGGGAAGAGACGCAATAAGAAGATATCACTATATGCCACTTCTTGGCATGCCATGAAAAACTCCTTAATGTGCTCTCGTGGGTCGTTCTTGCCCTTATATTTATCAAATTTGGGTGTTTCAAAATATTTTGGAAAGGGTATATGTAAGATGTCCTTATCGAAGGGGTAAGGACACAATTCATCAAAGTTGAATTATTTTTTTCTTGTATACCTAAAATCATGTCTTTCATAATTTACAATTATTGAGAAAATGGTGAATCATTTTTGTGGATAAAGTAAGAATTATAATTCTTCATATGTTGTTCTCTTTATTTGGTGCAATATGGGTTTTAGATGAATCGTCACTAGTTTTCTTTGATTCTTTGTCATTTATGTCACTAGTGACTTTTGAAGATATGAGGGTGAGTTGCTTCACCATCGCATTGATTTGATCAATTAAGGCTTTGTTGGGATCGAAGGATGAATTAGTGGATTTGTATTTTCCTCATCATTCATTTTTCTTGGCCTAGATTCATCATTATTATTCAAGGTGGATGGTATATCCCTTTCGAGATTAGGTTTATGATTAACTAAAAATTATGGAAATCTAATAGTATGGAAATTATAACCACTAGTTAATCTAATATAGGAGGAATAAACACTATAAAATATGCTAAAGATAACATGGAAATGATTTGAAATAATTATACTAAATAAGATCAAACCCTAAAGTGAAAGTAAGGAGAAATGACTTAACTAATTAGGGAAGACTGTCGCAGGTTGTCACATGTTTGATAATAAAATCTAGAAGCAAGAATGAACACCCAGAAGTGCATGGGAAGGTACTAGGGCTCCCTGGGGTACCTTGGTCTACAGATTAAGTGCCCTAGTTTCAGTAAAATCTATTAATCTGGTCTTTAAAAGGTTGCAAGGTGTCTCAAAGTGTTCTTTGTATGTCACATTAGATCGTCGAGTTGTGCCGATGTGGTGAATAATGAAGTGAAAAACTGCAAGAAAGGAATAAGTATCAAAACCCTAGGAAAAATAAAAGATGTAGAATGAATGGTTCAGATTGACCTCAGCCGCCAAACTAGTTGTCTTATCACTGAGCGTTACACTACATTTCAGACCCAGATGTATTTATGGTGTGTGTGTGTGCATGTCTTTCCCTAGGTGTTATTGTGTAAGTCGTACTTTTTGAAGTAGCGAGCAATAATAACTATAGAAAATGTAATAGCATATGTGCATGGAATAGAATAGAATACTCCCCCTATGTTGTGTGTGTTGATGCAAATATCCTAGCCTTGATGCATATCACTATGTGGATGCAAGTGATGTAATGGATGTAACTCTAGATGGATTGATTATAGTATGTGATGTTAGGACCCTTGTTATGGTCTTATAGCTTTGTAATTATAGGGTTCTCTTACTCTAATTTCGTAATTAACCCTGACATGTCTGACTAGGAAAAATATAAGGCTAGAAAATGGCTAGAAAGACCCCAAAAAGAAGTGGTAAAGTGGAACATCAATCAGGGCACCTCGGGTGCCCCAAGACAGCCCTGGCACCTGGTTTATGCTAAAATGATGGGAAATTTGTGAAATAAGTGGATATGTATAGGAGAATACATGGTAATGATGAAACAAAATATAAAAATAAGATCTCCAAAAGTTGGGATTAATTAGTACTTTCTTCACTTGAGAACCCTCTAAATAGTAGTATAAGACTGGGCTAAATAATTCCTAAAGTGCATGATTTTGTGTCTACATTTTTCCCCCACTTTATGTTGGTGAGTGGAACACTCAGTAACATAAAGTAGATAGATATGTGTACTCTGATATCCATGTAGAGTGTAGAAGAAGACATGTTGATGGACTAGACTCAAGCGTGGAATGACAAAAAGAAAAAGTGGAGGAGCATGGATTCTAAAGATGAGAGTGAACCTATGGTGAAATGTGTGTGTAGTTATTGCAATGTGTAGTGTACATGCATGGTTAGTAAAGGCAAGTTCTGATGCGGTGTGTTGTCATTGTCTCATTGATGTTGTTATTGTTGTTGTTTCCCCAATTTGACTACTTGTTTCTCATACGGCCGGACCTGCAAGGAGAAAATGATCAAGTAGTCAAATATATATGTATGTAAAAAAATTTGTGTAAAATATGCATGTGTATAGAAATGTGTAAAGTACGTAAATGTAAAATACGCTAAAAGAAAAGTGTAAATGGAACATGTGCACCTGATCCATGTCGAGAAAAAGGGTGTAGAAGGATATCTTGTACTGTCGTGAGTTTTTTGGGTGATCTCATGCCACCCTGGTTGAAGAAGTATAGGGAGGAAATGCTCTGTATCCTCCAACCTTTAACCACTTCTGCTGAAATGTGTGAAGATATCTCTTTATTGTCCTAGTTTTTAGGTGATCGACACCACTTTGGACGAAGTAGTGTAGAGAGGCACACCCACTGTAACCTCCAAGCCTGTAATTGCTTTGTAGAATTGCCAAAGGACACCATGTCTTGTAGAGGCCATTGTGTATGGATTTCATAGACTGGTTTAAACTCACTCACTGTATGTAAACCCACAATGTCAAGGGTGGAAAGTGCATTGTATTGAACTGTTGTAAATATGTTGTGTTAGTATGTAAAACCCTCAATGGTTCCCCCCTCTTTGGGGGCACATTTAACGTCGTTGAATGAAGAATGCGGCCCCAAAAGAGGACCTACTACACTCTAACCTGTAGAGCTCTACCCTACAATGGGAAAGGCAAAGCACTTGATAGATACCAAGGCACACACAAAAGGGGATGGCTAGCCAAAACAAGTGTTAGTCCGAAAACACATGCATGTAATAAGACAAGTGTAAAATACATATACAATGTAGTAACTACCAAAAAAATTAGTGTAAACACGTAAGAAAACAAGTAGACTACACAAAGCGGGTTACAAACATGGGACATCACTCACGATGTTGCAAGACACGCAAGGCCGTCATGGTCACAAAAACAATAAGTATGCACACAAGCAAAGGGAAAATCCCACATACAATGGTAAACAAATAATACAAGCAGAAACAAACAAGTAGTCATGGAGACATGTAATCCTGCAAAACAAGTGTTGCACATGGAACACCCGTTAGCATGTTAGAGCAATAACCAATATGTAAATTTTTTTATGAGAAAGTAATATAAGATGTTAAGTACAAAATGAAACAATAACACCTGGATAAGATGAAAGTAGATGCCCCCAGTGACCAATATAGGAATGGTAGAAGGCAAGCATCCATGTCACGTGTAGAGTCCTATATCTATGATCACAGTAAACAAAGGTGTGAATGCGCATGTGTGGATGATAATTACATATAAGAAAGTAGTCTAACATGTGTAGTAAAGTGATCTTGAAAAATACTATTAAACAAGAGTAAATGCTGCCAAGACAATGCAATATGTTGTGGATGAATGAAATGTAATGCAATATGGAATGATAGGAGCAACATGCCCCCTCGATTGTATGGAATTGTATGCAGTTATTCACGTTCATTTTTTTCCCCCTCAGCAATCAAGAATGAACTATAAATGAGAGTGCATCATCGGGAAATGGTCGAGTAGTGTTGGTTGTTTCTAGTGCACTGTTGTGATGAGTGTGACTATGTAATGGTGATGAAATGAAACATGTGGAGATATGTTTGTATGAACCGTATAGTCGAAGCGTATATCACAATTTGTTGAATGGATGAGTGATGATTTATCCCTAAGTGTATATCACTATATGATGAAAGGATGGAGATGGGTGATGATTTAGCCTAAAGCATATGTCACTACAATATGAAAGGAGGGAGTGGTGATGTAACCTAAGGTGTATACCACTACAAAATGATAGAATGGGTGACAATTTAACCTAAGGTGTATGTCACTAACGCTAGAAATTTCACATGAGAAAATGTTGCATGGTGAATGTAAGGTCCATTTGATTAGTAAACCCTCGATAGTCAAGTATGGACCGAGGAACTAAAGTGTATCATAGGGTGGTGACAACAACGCATAGAAGAAAATGTAGTATAAATGACCAAGTGATGAATAGGGTATGTAAATGTGCGGTGTGGGTAATGCAATATAGGATGTGTAATGTGTATAGAATATGTAATGTGTGAAATGTAATAAGATGTGTATATAGAAATAGAATGTATAATGATAAAATGTAAAGCTAGACCCATATGAAATGTAATCTAGCGTAGCATGTAGAATATAGATTATGGATAAATGTGTCATGTGAATTATGCAATGTAGTAAATGTAGGGTGTGTAGACTATGTAAGATGTGGTGATAGGTGTAGATAGAATATGTGGTGATAACATGTGAAGCTAGACTCATATATATAATGTAACCTAGCGTAAATGTAGAATGTATGGATGAAATATAAAACTAGACTCATATGTAATGACGAATAGTGTAGTATATGGAAAATGTATGTTATGAAAATGTGTTATGTATAATGTGATTGTAGAAATAAGTGTAGGATGAACGATGTATAACACGTAATGTAGGATGAAAAATGGAATATGTAGTGCATATGGTGCAATGTGTGGGGTTCATTGTAATGGTAATCCCTCAACATTCAAGTGTGAACCGAAGCATAAGAGTGCATCATCGAGTAATGATGATGTGATGATGGGTGAGATGATATACCCATAAGAAATGACAATAAACAATAAATACAACATGTGTGATGTAATATTATGTGATTATGCCAAAAGAAGAGGGGGGATGTGTGATGGCTATTCCCTCCCAAGCATGCATGAAGGATAAATAATTGATAAGGTTGGAGGAGGGAGGTTCCTCAACTGGTTCCTGGGATGATGAAGGTAGAGGGCCATAATCTACTAGCGGGGATATAGTAGATAAATTCAGTGTCAGTGAATGGAATTTATATGCATGTGAAGGATTAATGAATGAGGAAGATTGAGATAAAGGAACATGTTGGAGTGATAAATCCAACGGGAGAGATGGCGAATGATTTATGAAAGGTTTCTATTGAGGTGAGACATGGGTAGCGCTAGCTTGACACCTACAATATGAGCGAGCCTAATAGAATAAACGTAGAATGGGAGGAGGTTGTGTAGAAAATGAAAGGAGGCCTAGCTGTTGGATATCTCTAATAACATGGGCTAAAGTGTGGCAATAATCAGTATGATGTCCTTGAATGCGATGATAGTGGAAAAATGGACGATCATGATATTGTATTAGTTGAGAAGGAGGATAGTGATGATTAGATGGTAGAGAAATCATTTGATGATTAAGAAGATGACCAAAAATGTCTTGTGGTGTAGCATTAGAGGGAAAGATAAGGGGTGGAGGTAATGGTATACCGGGAGGGTGAGTGAGATGACAAGTAGGGGACGTAGATGGTGTATGAGTTGTAGTAGGAGTATGGACATGTGATGTAGAGGCATCCTTAAGTTGTTCTATCTCAGCAAGGAGAGATGCAATTGTCACTTCCATGGACTGACACTGATTTTGTAAAGCATGTATTGAATCCAATAGGTGTGTATTAGATGGGGGAGTATGATAACGAGAGTGGTGAACTAACTGTGTTGGTATAGGACTTATTGGGTGCGATGAGGGATTGTCGTTAATGCAAGGGGGTAATAGAGGAACAAAAACATCTAAAATATCATCATTATTATTTTCAAAATTGTGTGGAACAAGCGTGAGGAAACCTGATAAGAAATGGTATGTGGTTGGTCATCCAGATAACCATGAGTATGTAAAATATACATGACCATGGTGTATTGTTCATCCATAAAGGGAGGTAATGGACATCCTTGAGCATACCAAATAGTGAAGTTGGGTGAATAACAAAGAAAGGAGCTACTACAAATGCACATCATGTCAAATGGCATGGGGAATGTTATATCAATGTGATCAAGATCAAGTGTTCCTCTAATATAATCTAACCAAGACTAGCCAAGTGTGAGTGGAGAAGTAGTAGGATAACGCACGAGATGAACGACAAGATGGAAAACACGCAGGCCATATGCGGTAGTGAGAATGATGGAACCATGATACAAATGTGGGTCACATAAAGGAGAATGGAGGTCTTCAAATTCAAAACCAAGCTAAAGGAGGCCATCATGTGAACATATAGTGGTTATGCATGAAGTATCAAGTGGTATGTGTTCCCAATAAGAATTATTCATGAAGAGAGTGCAGGTAAATGGTGGGCACACTAAAGAGGATGATGTTGGTGGATAGGATGAAATGACATCCATGGGTTGTAAAGGTTTTTGATATGGCACAATAGCAGAGTGGGTGACATTCATAAGGAAGGATCATTTCGATCATGTGAATAGTGGTTGCAAGTGGCATTTAGTATAGAAAATGATATAGTGGAGGAATAGGGAAATCAGCTCAGTATTGTGGAGTAGGATCTATATACAATGCCATGGTGTTGGGAACATCAGGAGTAAGTGGTGAATCGGAAGAGACATATCAATCATACAAATAGTAGGAACTAATCTATGTGGAGCTTCACAAGATTGATATTCAACCGTAGGAGAAGGATAAGTAGGGACAACTATTGTATCACTAAAATCATCTATGCCTAATGCAGGAGAATTAACATATGAATGTGAATGGTCTGGTGATTCATTAATGGTATCGGGTGGGGATATGGGATCAGGAGGGGGAGCTTATACATCCACTATGAGTTGTGCTAAAATAACAGGATAGATGGTGCACAGATAAGTGGAAACAATGTCATCAATAGCACAAGGATCCATACCAGAAGATGGAAGCTAAATGAATGAAGAGAAAGGTCTATAGCCAAAGATGATCATCCACAAAAGCATGGCCATGACTATCAAATTGCAAAGTAATTGGAGACTTAGAAGAAAAATATTTCCTATTACGCTTACCCATGATGGCTAAGTGCAAGAACCCTAGAAGGTGTTATGAAGAAACGAGGGGTTCACCAAAATGATTAACTAAAAATGGAAATATAATACTATGGAAAGTATAACCACTAGTTAATCTAATATAGGAGGACTAAAACGCTGTAAAATATGCTAAAACAATCTGGAAATGATTTGAAATAATTATATAAATAAGATCAAACCCTAAAGTGCAAGTAAGTAAGAAGAAATGGCTTAGCTGATTAGGGAATATTGTCGCAGGTTGTCGCATGTCTGATAGTAAAATCTAGAAGTAGGAACGAACACCCAGAAGTCCTGAAAAGGTCAGATCTAGAGGATCTGAGTAGATTGAGGCACCTGGGAAGGTACTGGGGTGCCCCAAGGCGCCTTGGTCTATAAATTAGGCATCATGGTTTCTACGTAAAAGCTCGAATATGGTTTTTACAAGGCTTTAAGGTGTCCTAAAGTGTTCTTTGTATGTCGCATTAGATCTATCAAGTTGCACCCTTGGATGTGCTTTGAATAATGAAGTGACTAATTGCAAGAAAGGAAGAAGTATCAAAACCCTAGGAAAAATAAAATATGCAAAATGAATGGGTCAAACTAACCTCACCACCAAACTAGTGATCTTATCACTAATCATTGCACTACATTTCAGACCCGGATGTAGTTTTGGTGTGTGTGTGCATGTCTTTCCCTAAGTGCTCTTGTGTCAGTCACAATTTTTGAAGTAACGAGCAATAATAACTATAGAAAATGTAATAGCATGTGTGTATGAAATATAATAGAATCTCATCGAAGGAATGACGAAGATCTGGAAGGAATCCGTGAGCATCAAAACGTTGCACTCAACCGCAAAAAGATGTAGCTTCAAGATCAAAGCAAGAAATCACCCATGAGAGAAATGTGCATGCATTAAGGGAAGAATGGCTCAAATCTCATACTCTATTCCATTTTCACCGTATTTCTCAAGATGAAAGGGTGTACATATAGTAGTGGGGTGTGTAACTCCCCCACAAATGTAGTCGTCAAGAGGTGGGAGTTACATTCCCGGAATAGCCAGTCAAATGTAACTCCTATGACACTCTATGACGCGTGTAAGGCCATAATGACACCCTAGGACACCTAAGCATGGTGAATCACCTATGTGGAGGAATCCCATGTACTTAAGATATGTGCATGGTAAATATCCTACACCAACACCCCCTGAAGCATAGCTTAGGTGGACACATAGATGAAAACAAGGAGAAGTGGGTCCTAGCAACAAGCCTGATGAGGTACCCACGTACAAGAAACTCTCAAAAAGTGGAGTAAAAGGAGAAAACCTAGTGGGAAAAACTCCCCCAAAAAGAGAGACAAGTCCACTCTCTAATCTAAGAAAGATGCCAAAGATGGGTCCCGCCACATACGAGCCTATAAAGGTACCCATGTACAAAGAGGCAATCTCTTGGAAAGAAGAAGAAGAGAGAAGAAGAGGGAGATGAGAGGAATGCAGAAGATGTCATGGACGGATCTGAACTCTGCAGCTCTAGGAGGTCTCCCAGAAGAATGTCGATCACAAGATCCTTTGCCTCTGGATGAAGAAGAGACATCCACACCAAACTGTGTGCCTGCCCTTAGGAAGGATAGAAATGACGTGTTGGAAGTCTACCCACTCTATGAAGGAAACCAAAGGCAAGCAACACGAAGAACTCGAGTCTAGTCCATGAAAGTGTGACATAGGTCTAGCAAGTGAGTGCAAAAGAACCGAAGGTAATTTGACAAGTGCATAACTATCAGAGTAGGAAAGGTGAACACCTGTAGAAAGGATGTCCAACTGATGTGAAGGCAACAAAACATCCCCCACAACAGAAAATGGATCCACAAGCAAGGGTGGATCAATGAAGGTCTCCAAAAAGTGGAAGTGGTAAGAATCCCAGAAGGGATATTCCTAACAATGGAGATGATGAACTCCTCTGAAATACCTATAGATGGATGAGGAACCTATGCGTACATCTCAAGTGTACTCTACGAAAAGAAACTAAGGTCGTGGTAGATACTCATCCCAATGAGGGGGCTCAACAAACAGAAGAGCAATGTTAGATAAGTATGATTCATCCAATGAAGGTAGAGGAGTGAAAGGGGCCTCAAACACTAAAGGTGGAAAAGAGGTGGGTGTGATGATTGTATGAGACTATATAGGAGACTACTCAATATCTGATGAGATGTGGGATGTGTCAACACTCTCTAGAATAGTGAGAGGAGGAGAAGAGTCCTCTATAGTACTCTCGACATCGAATTAGAACCAAGTGATTCTATGTCAGTGGAACTATCATCACATGAAGAAATAAATGACACAATCTAATCAATAAGCAGCAACAATGGCGGCAATATGTGAAGGGTCTCCATAGAGGGACTGAAGAATGCTCTAGACATGGTGGGGTGGATTTGAGTCTACCACGTGAAACCAGAGAGATGGAGAGACATGCATCATCATGTGACCAAAAATATGGTCGCAAGTGTTGAGAAATTCATTAAGATGATGATGATCAGTGGGTGTAGGAACTGGCCCAAGCAAGAAGTGTGAAAGACCCTCATAGGTGAAGTAACGTTCCATAGAAGCACGCCAAACTAAATAGTTCTCTCTCCTAGTAAGAAGTGGCGAGGCTGTAAAGTGATCCTACAATGCTCAAGTCTAGAAAGAGAACCCTCCATGATGTAGAAGCAAAAGTGCAAGGTGCAAAAATGCAAGACATCGGACTCGATCGATAATGCGTCTGCGTGTGAAAACCCAAGAGTACTAGTGAACCCCTAGAATGCGGCACTTTATAAAATAGTGTGTTTAAAAAATGATAATCCCATCATTTAGAGTGTGAAAAAACATGTAACTTTGACTAAAGAAGTGCTCAAAACCGAGCAACAAGTCAAAAGTTATAGAAAAAAATGATTCCCACAACTGATGGAAAATGCCAATAAGCTTTGCAAACTGATTAAAAAGTGCCCGAAATGAGTGCAAAGGGTATCGTGTGGGTACTCGTTGGAAATGGCATCAAATTTTAGGTAGGGTTTGTTTTTCTTGTGAGGGGGAATTAGCCTCCTGCCAACCCTGGACCTCGCCCTCCATCTTCGACACTCGAATGAAGGACATTAAATATAAGCAAATAAAGGCCCTAAATTATTACAATGCCATAAAATGAATGTTTTTGCCTTAAAACATTAAAAATAGGATTGTTTTAACCACCGAACAATTCTAAAAGGAATGGGCCTAGCTGAGGTGTCAAGCCATGGATGCACCGAGTCCACGTGGGTGTGAGATGCCAAACCAAAAGACAAGAGAGAAAGCTAAGGGTAACCGGCCCGAGTGGACACGTAAAAAAAAAAGTGACGGGTGGATCGGTTATGTGTTAATGTTATTCTGAGTTGGGGTGTCAGACTTGATGCCAAGTTGAAGCAGTTGCTTGCAAAAGAGACATCTCAGTTTAACTATCAAACTCAAGGTAACGACGTCGAAAGGTGTCAAATGAACTAATGACTCAAAGAATGGAGGAAGTAGATATGGTTTGTTGTGAAACAGTCACATGTCGAGGCCAAAGCAATGCATGTCGAGTTACAATGAAGGCCGTTTGAAAAATAACTCATAATAGTTGTGACTAGGATGAGTTTTCATAAGAGTTTAGCAGAGTACCAGAGGATCCAGATGGAGTCGCTCATACACGAAAAATGCAGGTTCGGAGGAGGAAACAGAGACCTGAGTCACAAAATTTTAATGTCGAGCCAAAAACAAGTCAAGGCGAGACAAATTTGCTGGTGAGGAGCAATTCGAACTCGGCAAACACAAACCAAAGTGAGCAAAGGCATGGTGGGTAAAAACGTCCACACATAGGTAGACCTGAGCCAGCAATTGGTGAGTTGTCCGGAGAGGCCAACGCCAGATCAATCATGTGTAACTCAGTGCAAAACATCCATAAAGGTGCAAAACCCAAACCAAGCAGGATAGCTAGCCAGAAAACAAGCCCAATGCCAACACAGATGCTAGGAGGTTAGGTAGCAGATTTAACAAGGTATCTGGCTCATGAAATACAGAGAAGCCAGGAAAAAAAACCTTTGCAAAGCCATAACCGTGAAAATAAAACACCAAAAATGCAAAGCATCAAATAGCAGAAGCCGACGTAGAACCCCGAGCAAGTGAACCAGAAGAGCCAGGCACGTAGACACACATGACCAACCCAATCCATCACGTAGGGCCAAGCTAGGATAAGAGTTCGCAGAGTTGAGCTCGAGCAGGGGTGTGAGTCTGAGGATCCAAGGCAGATGCATGGGCATGGAGAGCTGCACCAAACGATCAAAGACCAATAACCACTAAACTCGAAACCATGAACAAGCCACCATCACACACGTTTGAACCAAGAAATAGATCCCCAGCCAAGGAAAAAACTAGGAATGAGAGCCAAACGACCAAACCACCGTGTCAAACCAAGAAGGAGTGAACGATCCAAGTTGGATGGATGGAGTGCATGTGGGAACTATGCACGAGTTGGTGAATGTAGTGAATGCAACGACCGAGCAATAAAGTCAAGGCAATATAGAAGTAATCATGAGCTCAACAACTAATAGTGCAAATCGACCAAATACCCTTTAAAAAATGCAAGTAGAGCACATGCAAAGGAGAGCTTGCACAAGAAACTACGAGATGAAGAGTAGTAAGCAACTATTGTGAGCAACACAATTCCAATCCCCGAGCTCTGATACCATGTCGAGGAATGACGAAGATCTAGAAGGAATCCGTGAGCATCAAAACGTTGCACTCAACCATAAAAAGATGTAGCTTCAAGATCGAAGCAAGAAATCACCCATGAGAGCAATGTGCATGCATTAAGGGGAAAATGGCTCAAATCCCATACTCTATTCCATTTTCACCGTATTGCTCAAGATGAAAGGGTGTACATATAGTAGTGGGGTGTGTAACTCCCCCACAAATATAGTCATCAAGAGGTGGGAGTTACATTCCCGAATAATGGTCAAATGTAACTCCTCTGACACTCTATGACATGTGTAAGGCCATAATGACACCCTAGGACACCTAAGCATGGTGAATCACCTATGTGGAGGAATCCCATGTACTTAAGATATGTGCATGGTAGTGTTGATGTAGATCTCATAGCCTTGATGCATGACACTATGTGGACGCAAGTGATGAAATGGATGCAACTCTAGATGGAGTGATAGTAGTATGTGATGTTAGGACCCTCATTATGGTCTTATAACTTTGTATTTATAGGGTTCTCTTGCTCTAATTTCATAATTAACCCCGACATGTCCAACTAGGAAAAAGATAAGGATGAAAAATGGCTAGAAAGAACCCAAAAAGAAGTGGGAAAGTGGAACACGGATCGGGGCACCCTAGGTGGGACTAGGGTGCCCTAGGGCGCCCAAAGATAGGCCCAGGCACCCCGGTTTAGGATAAAATGACTAGAAAGTTGTGAAATAAGTGGATATGTATTGGAGAATACGTGGGAATGATGAAATAAAATATAAAAATAAGATGGCCAAAATGTGGGATTAATTAGTAATTTCTTCACTTGAGAACCCTATAAATAGTAATATAAGACCAAAGCTAAATAATGCCTAAAGTGGATGATTTTGTGTCTAAATTTTACCAAGTAATTCTATCAAAACATCCTCATCAAATTTGAAGGGTAATTTTTCTCCCATTTTAAGGAGATGATGTAAGAATTGGTCCTTATTTGTGTGTAAAATATGCTCGATTTGGGCTTGTTCCTCGGGAGAAACATTATTTTGATGATCCTCAACATTTTGGTCTTCTTCATCATTAGAGTTGTGAAAATGATTTGTTTCATCTCTTCCAAAGGAACTATAGTATTTGTTTCTTGTTCCCACCATTTTTAAAAGATGTGGGGATCAAAGAGAGATGTGATAGTTAACTCAACCCTTAGAAAAGTGAATGCTAAGATGAAAGAGAGTGTAGTGATTAAGTTTGAAGATAGCTCGACCCTTAACAATGTGAATGTCAAGGTGGAAGATGGATTTAGAATATTTGAACAACAATACCCTTAACAATGTTAATGTCAATGTGGAAAATGGGTTTGGAATATTTAAACAACATGACCCTTAACAATGTGAATGTCAAGGTAAAAGCAAGTGAAAATGAAGGTGAGGATAATCCTTAACAAAGTGAATGTTGAGGTGGAAGAGGAATCTGTGTTGGTCATTGTGTGTTTTTGTTTTCATTTATTCAACCCCCTTTGATTTCAAAGGGTGTCATGTATTCATGTGATTCCCCATATGGTGTTGTTCACGTGTCAAGTATGAAGTTCATATGTTTTGGTGAGTTCGGTGTGGCCCTAGTGTTTGGTTTGATAAAAAATCATGATTTGAGTCATCTTGAGTTTTTGAGGTTTTCATGATGTTATAAATGTTCATACATGTGTGTCATGGATGTATATGTTTCGCATGAGGTCAACATGGTTAGGTCAGGAGGTTTCATGGTTGAGTCGGTTCATTCTAGGCTTCTTTGTAGCTCTAGTGCATGCGAGAATGAGGTAGATTAGTGATTTTTATACTAAATCAGTCCTATTAGAGCATGGTTTTAGCATTAGCAGAAATGTACCTAAGGTGTATGGTGAGTTTCAGGTCAAAATTCATAAGTTAGATGCATATTTGAGGTACTTGGGAAGCAAATAGTGAGAAACAAATAGGTAAACATAGGTAAGTGATTTGTGGATGGATATTTTGAGGAGTATGAGAGGTATATGGTGAGTATGGACATTTATATAAGGTTGTCATAGTGGTTCATGCAAATTTTTAGGTCATTCTCAAGATTTTTTTGAAGGTGTGCAAGTTTTTGTGAAACTAGATAAGTAACAATGTGATTTTATAGAAAATATGGACCTTCTGATGATCGTTGTGAGTTGTGTGATTTGCATGGGAACCTTATATATTTAGGGTATCTTCTTAGGTAAATTGTAATTTTTCACAAAAATAATAAGATTGTTTGATTGTCACGTTTTTATGAACGATCATTAAGAAACTAATGTGGTTTGAAACCCTAGCTATGAGAAACTCACAGAAAAGTGAGTATAGTGAGCCTGTTTTGATTGGTTCCTTGAAAGTGATGATTTTATGTTGTAGAGGACTCTTCCATATTTCCTAAAAGGTAAGATAAATCATGTGACAAAGTATGTGACCCCCACCAATTTTATTATTTCTCGAAGAGTTCCACTTTGAGGAGAAGTTTACCAAGTGAGGTATGAGATAAATTTCAATTTATGAAATCCCAGGAGTTTTTCTTGATTTTCAAGAAGGTTTCAGGTCATGGATGTGTTGAAAATGTGCAAAGTGTTACCTATCTTTGTTGACTGGTTTTTGGGGTGGTTTGGAGTACCTTTCAGTAAAATTGAGATTACATGATCTAAATGGAGAGTTAAGACTCCATTCAAGTTGTGTTGTGAAGCTAGTTAATATTTATTTCCATTGGTATATAAAACTTGAATATTGGACAAGGTATGTAAAATTTATGAGCTATTCTATGAGGATTAAGTTAGAAGGATGTTCGTTACAGCATGGTACAAATGGCTACAATAGGTAAAGTGATGACTATGACTTCTTCATGATTGGTAAAGGTTTATGAGGGATTTGGAATAATTTATAGGTATGTTAAATGATTTGGTTCTTTCTCGAAGCGAGTTTTGGTATGTTGGATAAAGTTGGGATAAATGTTAGTTCTTGAGTCCAAGTGGAATAAAAATCGGTTGACAAATATGGATCTGTTTGAAGGCCTTCTACTTGTAGTTGGAAGGAGTTATTATATTTTATAGAAATATAATTAATATATATTTACAATGAGTTATGGATTGAGTCTTGGTGAGGTCATTTGATGTTACTTTCAGGTTGTTTTGTGAAGAAGTTTGTAATGGCGCTTTCAGGAGACAGGTCTTGTTCTTGCTAAAGTTTTGATTTGTTGAAGGCGCGAAATGGATGAGTTGAAGATTAATATCACTTATAAATTGAATAGGTTTGATTTCTTCATCTATTGGGTGAATTTATAAGTCTTTAAAGTATCAGAAAGTGTGTTTATCAACTGAGTTTGGAAATCATGTTTTTGGGAAGTTTGATTTGGCAAAGATAAAAGTGGATGTGGTTTGAGTAGGTGATTGTTTCATGAGCTATAACTTTCTTATATGTGTTTTACATGTCCTATAATTTCCATTTAGTGGTCACATGACATATTTTGGATGTTTTGAAGTGATATAGTGGCAAAAAGATGTTGACAAGGTCCCGAAGGGTGCTTTGAAATCGTTTGTTTGAAAAGGTAAAGATCCAGTGGGCCCATTAAATAAAATAATCTGATTAGATAATGTAAATTTATACCATTTATGGATGTAAAATTATATATTACTCATGTTTTATGAATATGGGATCTTTACTAAGCATGTTTTTGGAATTAGGGGATTTTTGTCATTCCAATGCAAGGGTTTTTAGGATTTTTGGTGCATGGAAAGTGGTTTTGAGTAGGCTGACCTATATGGGTAATATTTTTCCATTTTAATGATGTTATTTGAATTTAATTAAGTTTTATGGTTCAATTTTATCATGAGGTACCGACCTCCTTTGGGTTGGAGAGAATATTTACATATAAAAGTGAAGTTTAAGCTCATTTGGTGAGCTAGTCTTGTATGGGGGAGTAGTGTGACCTAGAGGAGAGATTTTCCGGGTATGAAGGCATGATTTTCATTAATATAAGATGTATTTAAGGTTTATGATAGTTTTACATCATGTTTTTAATAGGTTATAGGCAAGACAAGTTGAGAAAGAAGAACAAAGAGTGAGATTGAAAACCTAGGGTTTGTGAGCTTAATAAGTGATCTCCATTAGTTGTGGAAGTAGAAAAATAATATATCAAACATAATCAAGAGTATGAGTTGGTTCTTGTTCATCCTAGGTTATTTTAACCTCCTTTTGGAGTGAGTGCTTCACTAATTTAGGGGTTTGTGCTCCTTTTAGGGTTGGTGCTCTACTAAACTAGGGGTTGGTGTTACTTATGAAGATGGTGCTTTACTAAATATCTTTGATTTGTGTAATATAAATAAAGTTTTAGTGGTTTTTCTTCCCCATGAGGGTTTCCCACTTACATATGGTGTTCTTGTGTTGAGTATTTTATTTCTTTCTCTTGTGTTTGATGTTGTATATCTTAATAATCACACATGGTTATGAATGTTACATGGACAATCTAAATTGATGAATATATGGTTTGGTAAATGAAAGATAAATTATTATAGGATTGATTCACCCCCTTCAGTACCTTTTGCTTCCAATAATATGATTTAAATGAATTTTCTCGTCCTCTAACCAACTAAATGATAGAATGAAGGAGGATTTAATGATTAAGTTAAAACATGTTTGACCTTTTAGCAAAGGGAAAGCTAGAATGGATGAGAGGATGAAAATATTCGAACATACTCAACCTCTAGAAAATTGAATGCTATAATGGAAGAGGGGATGAAATATATATGAATGTACTCAACCTCTAGCAAATTGAATGCTAGAATGGAAGAGGGGATGAAAATATTTGAACGTAATCAACCTCTAGAAAATTGAATGCTAGAATGGAAGAGGGGATGAAATATTCAAACGTACTCAAATTCTAGTGGACTGAATGTTAGAATGGAAGAGAGGATGAAAGATATTTGATCGTGATAACATGGATATGAGAATGTTAAGACTTAAGTCACGAGATGAAAATGCTCGAGTGAGGACATGGATATCCACAACTCAAGACTTGATGTCAAAGGGAAAGAGGAAGCTTAAACTTTTGAAATTGTGATCTAACAATTTAATACTAGAATGAGAGAGGAAGAAACTCGAAATGAGAAAAATCAAAGTATAAAAATTGATGATTTCAAAAATTGAAAAGAGGTAAATGGAATATTCAAAAGGAGAGAATGAAACTTCCTAAGAAATTATGTGAGATAGAATAAAAGAGGCAAACAAAAGGTCCAAATAAGGAGTATTTAGAAATGGATGAAATAAAATGATGAAAAATCCAAATAAGGGATATAAGGATTTTGAGAAAAGATGAAAGAAAGGACCCAAATAAAGACTATTTGGAGACGTGAAGAGAAGATAATGATATATCCAAATAAGGGATATTTGCGAAAGAGACGAAAATAAGAGGATGATTCCAAATGAAGCAAATTTTGGAAAGGATGGAAAAGAGATGAAGGATCCAAAAGAAGATTTGGAAAAGTGTAAAAGAGAGGTAGTGAATGACTTCAAAGGAGGAGGATGATAAGAAAAGAGATGAAAATAAGTCCAAATAAGGAAAATTTGGAGATTTAGGAAAAAGTGAAAGTGAACCCAAATAAGGAGTATTTGGGAAAGATTGAAAAGGGATACAAAAATGAATCCAAATAAGGAGTATTTGGAGAATGGAAAAGAGATGAAAATGAGAATGTACGATACGAGTGTGGAACATAACTCACTAATACGAAAAGAAAGAAAAGAAAAAGGAAAATAATTTTTTTATTTATGGATGTTTGGGCCTCTACTTTAGATTGGCTTAGACAAGGTGTGGCTTCCTTGGTGTGTCAACGGTATATGTGAGCGAGCATGGTACTATTGCTATTTTTCAGCTTTAATTTACCCCCTTTAAAACAATGAGTAAAGATATTTCTCAAATGAATCACACTGGCGTCACCACTATGGATATATGTGACTCTAATCTCAAAATAGGTGTACTATTTAGTTAGGATAGAAGTACCTGTTATATCACCAATTCCCTCAATGTGCCAACTACTTTAGAGCTCTGTGGTACTCCTCACAATGAGTGTTATGGCTTAATTCAAAGCACTTCCCATAGTTAAAGCGGATGTGTTTTAGCACTTTATTTGGACCTGCAAATACAATGTGAATTGTTCTTTCTTATCTTGATTTAAAATAAGTTTGTATTAACCACTTTTCTTTGACTAAGGCAACCCGCAGAGTAACATGCGGTTATTAGTTTTATTATTTTAAGAATAACCTCCTTTAGATATGGTCTTGCAAACAAGGATTAGTAAGTTTTCCTAAGGTAGGTGGAGAGGACAAGACACAAGAAGAAATCCCACATTTCTTATTTCCAAAATCAATTAAAAATTGTGGGGGTATATATAGATAGGGCGCGATACCACCCATTTTGAATATAGATAGGGAGCCCCTTCCCTCCCCTTAGATCTATAGGGATATAGGGCCCCCTATAGATATATCTAGGTTTTCTCGGGAGGATCCCCTATCTAAAGAACATATGCATGATATTACTTTGATTAAGAAAAGACAAAGTTAATTCCATTAACAAAAATTGAAATTAATAACGAGTATAAAATAAGAAAGTAGTTTAAAACGAAGGTTAGAATCAAAAAACACGCTAGAAAAAGTAGAAAATTAACAAAAAAATAGACAGAGTACTCTATCACATACAAATGGATGTTATTGCATACACTTTGATTACAATAGCATTATAGAGAATGCTAGCACATGTAATTGGATGTGTTAGCATTACATAGAACACAGTAAAACAAAAATATTAAACAAAAAAATAAGTGGAATGTTGATGTATGCAAGAGGATGCTAGCGAAAGGGTGATGGATGGTAGCACATACAAGTGAACGAAACACGTGCGAGGTGAATGGAAATTCATACACTAAAACGAAAACGCACACAAATGGACAAAAATGCGTACCCTTGAATGGTAGCATAGACAATGTAACATAAATGTGTGCACTTTGAATGGAAATGTGTATACGTGAATGCTAAGCGCAGACACATGTATGATAGTTCATAGATCGAGAGTGCAAAAACTTTTGAAAAAGTTTAAACATGAAACATACGGCAAAAATGTTGATTTTTTTGTTTTTCAACTTTTGTACTTCACCTAAGGACCTAAAACTTGGACAATAAGGTTAGAAGAAGAAGAATAATACATAAACAATGTTATATTATGAAATGATAAGCTAAAAGTCTGAAATGGAGTGTGGGAGTCCCACCGAGCATGCCAAAATGCAAGCAATGAAAATTACTAGACAATGAAAGATAAATGAAATAAAACACAACAATACCTCTATGTAACTTCTCAATGCAAACCTCATAAAATATTTTTGAAGAAGCTCAAGCTTGTAAAATATTAAGATGTTTGAATTGTGGGTGCTCTTGATAAATTCTCCAAAAGATGAATGTAATGCTATGATATTGGATACACAAGGGTGCATGAGAAAAATTTGGCGAAGCCGGCTATAATTTTCATAAGCACGTGAATTATTTTGAAAAGGAATGGCTAGAATTTTATGGTTTGAGGGTGATGCCAAGAAAACTGGATCAAAATTTGACTAAACTCTAGGTTAATAATTGTAATTACCTTGAATAACAAGTAGACTTGGTATGTGGAATTGCGGATTTAAAGGGGTAATGGACATTTTTATTGGCAGAAGTTACACATGGGAAGGTGATTGCATGTACAACTCAATTTCCCCCACCTTTCTAGGATTCTAGAAGTGGAGTCCAAGTGGAGATGGCTAGAGAAGAAGATTAATTAATTAGCCAATTTAATTAGTTATTAATTGTGATGAGATAATTAACCATTTAAATAAATATATGTTTAATTATATTATCTAAGGGGGTTAAGAATTAATTTAATTAATTCCAAAAGCATGATAGAATTAAATTAATTAATTCTAAAGGGTAGGAATATGACTTAAGTAATATAATTAATTCTAAAAGGGTGTATTATAGCAAGATAGAATTAATTTGATTAATTCTAATTCAATAGAAGTAGACTAAAAATATGAATTGTAGTCTCTTTTATTACCCAATGTAGTTATGTGTGTTGCAAATTCATCCGACAAGTCTAGAAGCTCACTCCGTAGTGCGCGCACCACCATGTCCCTTATTTGTTATGCTTAGAAAGATGTTATCATGCATGTTTATTAACCACAAAAACTAATTATCTAGGAAGATACATTATAATATGACAGTTCAACAACACATATAATAAAGAAACCACTCATAGATAATGAATATCAAGATTTGAATACCAATTAAGCCATGTTCAGACATAAAGATCTTTGCAATCCATACACAATTTTCCATTACAACAATAACTCATCACATAACATAGGAGCTGAATACATTATAATCCATTACATTAGTGCGTTGGTGTTAGGAAATTAATTATTAATGTTTACATTATAGTTTGTTAGCTAATATTTAATATTGTTATATATTAAATATTAGGTTTGAAAGTATTTTGTTATAATATATTGTTTCAACAATATATTATCCTTAAATTTTGTTATACCCGTGAATAACATTCCGGGTTAATTGTTGTGACTCCTTCCTATTTTATAGGAAGTTGTTCAACAACATTCCTGGCTATATAATAGCCATTATATTAGCATGATGATATCAAGAAGAAATAATATTTGTGTTATTTTTATGATTGACTGAATTGAACTCTATATTTGGTATCAGAGCAGGTGAATCTGCTGACAGAAATTAGAGAGGATTGCTTCATGGAGTGTTAAAGATATTGAAGGGCTTCTCCAAATTTTTGGTTGCCCTGATAATGAGAGATCACGTTTGAGTGAAGAATAAAGTTTGTAGTTTGAGTTATTAGTGTATTGATTAAAGTTTTGAAGTTCTGAAATAATAGATACAGACTACCATTTGAATCGGTACTAGTCTTCTACACACATCTCTCACCATCCGGGACATACAGACAATAGATTGTTCATTCATGGTGTTTTGTTCTATTAGCAGACAGAGAGCACAGTTTTTTTGTAATTCGTTTAAACGTATATACTTCTGAGTACAATTGCTAACACGATTGGCGTATAGGAGAGGCACGATTTCTGCAGGCATCTTACATTTCATTGAGGACTGCCAGTTCAATCATTTATTTATACATGTAGTCAACGTGGTGATCCGTATTCCTGTCAACAATTTGTAGTCTCCAAAGTGCTTTGGCAGATCTGTCATCCAAGTCTGCGTACTTTTTGGTTCTTTCGGTCGTCTCTTTGGAAAATACAAGAGAGATTAAGTCTCCAGATCGAGCCAACCTCCTCAAAGACCACGGTGAGCTTCTCCAGGACACCTTGCATGCAATCCACATGGATGTTCTTATCTAATGCATGCATCAGTTCTTAATTACATAGCATGGATTGTCAACATTAGAGCGTGTATTGTGGATATTGGAGTGTATCCCTCAACTGCATGAATATTCTGATCACCTGTCAGCATTCACATTTTGCGGTGTAGTTGTAAAATACCTGCCATCAATTGACTGTCTACGCAATATCATACATATATCTGAGTTGGTGTGCTTACATTCTTGCCATGTCATCTACTCCTCAACTGGTTATTAAACTCGTGTTTTCAAGTCAGCTGTACACTTCACTAGTTTACCTTGAGCACGTGGCTTCAATAAAATGCAGAGATCTTCATTGAGCAGCCGTAAATTGCTCTCCATTCCAGTTGTAACGAATGCATGGTTGGCAGCGAATGATACATCAAAAGAAGTCATTTTTGGTATTAGTCTTCTCGCAGATCTATCAAGAGAAAACGATTGTCAATAGTTTCAGGTACTCATACATATACGGGTGACAATTTAAAGAAGGAGCTGACACATTAACTAGAAGACCTGGTGAAATATTTTATGTTGTGCATTGATTTGTACTATACTCGTCATAAGGCAAAGTTGAGTATCAATAGTTTCATTTTTTTTCATTAATAGGTTTTATGTGGAGTCATTCAAATTGATAAGTATTGTTTTGAAAGTTAGATGTCAATGTAAAAGAGTCTTGTATAAGTGTCAAAGCAATAATGGTGTAAAAAGTCATGTCGTTAATAGTATAAGTGTCTTATATAGCACCATTAGTGTGTTCAGCGTAAAGTGTCATGATATGTATATATGATAAAATAGTCATTTTTGTGTCTATTTTCAAAAAATCAAGAGTCGATTTTTGTTTAGTCGTCAAAAGTTCATTGTGGGTCATTATTATTGTAAAAAGTGTCGTCTTTCAAAATATTGGAAATTTGCCTCACAGACGCATTTTCGGTGTTACCCGACGTCTGGAAATAAAGTATTTCACATTGTGGGAAGGAAGAAAAGAATAATCTCAATGTGGAAACAGAGCTTCGTGATCACATCCGGCTGAACTAGCAGCATGACAATGGAGGATGGAGGCATCGGAGGCTGGAGGTCAGACAGCGACCTCTCGTCAGTCACCAACGACGGGGCCACACAGAATGATTTGGTGGCACAGTTTGTGGTGTGAGTTTTCTTTCATTTTAGAATTGTAGTTTGTTGTGTGCAGTATGATTTCAGAGTTTCTGTTTTGGATTGAATAAGTGAAATGTTCACATTGAGGGGGGAACATGATCAGCATGATCCAATGTTCCATTTTCAGTTTTTCAGTTGAGTATGTGGCTTTTCCTATTTCCCCAAATGCAAAAAACATAGTATAGAACAAATAACACAATGAAATGCAAAGCATCATGAGGCTTGATGAGGTAGAATAGTCAGATGTGTTCCTATTCGTACCTAGGTTTGTGGTTAGCCTCTTGAAAACCATTGAAGGTTGTTCAGATGTGTTCCTGCTTGAGTTCCCACACTGCTAGGTTAGATGTGTTCCCTAGAGTGACTGGTTGATAAGCAGATGATTCCTGAGCGTGTTCCCATCCTCGTCGGTCAGATGTGTTCCCGACAGTGCTTGGTCGATAAGAAGTTGATGTGTTCCTTCTTCTACCTTCAGTTCGAGTGTGTGCCAAGATCATGAGCGCGCAGAGGCGGCAGGCTGCAAAGGAAGTGTGAAAGTTCTAATGTTACCATGTAAACATTAAGGGGGGGAATGTTAGGAAATTAATTATTAATGTTTACATTATAGTTTGTTAGCTAATATTTAATATTGTTATATATTAAATATTAGGTTTGAAAGTATTTTGTTATAATATATTGTTTCAACAATATATTATTCTTAGATTTTGTTATACCCGTGAATAACATTCTGGGTTAATTGTTGTGACTCCTTCCTATTTTATAGGAAGTTGTTCAACAACATTCCTGGCTATATAATAGCCATTGTATTAGCATGATGATATCAAGAAGAAATAATATTTGTGTTATTTTTATGATTGACTGAATTGAACTCTATAGTTGGACCATGCACGCTCTCATACAAACTCCATATTAAGTACTTAGACTCACATTAACTCACTACCTCTGTAACACTCTCTAGTTCTCCACTAACTACTAGCTCTCTATTACAAAGAAACATCACTTATATTTATAGGGTGGGGACTTTCCCTTCACTATGTACATGCACCTTCCTAAACATAAGCATGCTAAAAATATATTGCATGCTTTTACAACTAGTGTTAACAATAGATTGAGCTATAAATAACCCCATGCTTTTATCTTCCTTAACCTTATTAGTATCCTTCTCCATGCATTTTTCCTTTTCCTTTCCATGCATGTGCTTTCTTTTCCTTTGCTTGGCCATAAATTAATCTTGTTCTTGTCTATTTATGTACTTTTCTTAAGCAACACTCCATCTTTTGCTTTTCTATTTTTAGCTTTATCTAAAAAATCGGCTAATTTCTCAATCTTCTACAATGCTTGCACGTAGTCCGCACGCTAACATGTTCCTTCATGGTACACACACCTACATGCACTAGTTTTTTCTACTTCCTCTCCTTACGTGCATGACCTTGCACACAACTCCTAGATCCCGAACATGGCTAGAACTTATCCATTTCCTCAAACCAACATTACCCCACACTAGGGATATTGTTCCTCATCAACAATATTTATAACAAGGAATGCTCTCCAAATAATTAAAGAATAAAGAATTGTAAGATTAAATAATGGTGGGGTATGTACCCAATGAATCAAATAATAAAAACCTTCTTGATGGGCGCATTCAAATTATTCCTACGGTAGCTAGAGTAGTTTTGGGAACTTTGTATTTATGATATTCTCCAGCTCTTCCCACCCTATAACCTCCTTGGTAGCTGCATCTGGCACCAATATGGAAATATCCAACACTTTCTCAAGGGTCAAATCTTCACCCTTCTCCTTTAGCTCCCTGATTATCCCACGAAGGCCTAATGTCATTCCTTCTTAAGAATCCATCCTTTGCCTGACCAATGAACCCAGCTTAATCCTATTCTTGAATGTATCTCTCACAACCTTAAGAAAATATCACTACGCACTACTTTGGCCATGATTTCCTCACAAAAATCTTGATGTCTTTCTTGAAACCTGCACTTACTTAAGTTTAGTTTCTTTTTGAATAGTTTGCACCATCGGGATGGGATCTAGGTCTTGGCAGTTATTAAACGCGCACCCTAGTTTGTTCGAGAGCTCCGTTAATCATGGTGCTCAACACCTCATATTATACTATCTTTTGTGTGAATTCTTCCTTATTATTTTCTTTTTGTAATCAACTCTTCCTCCGATCTGCTCTGCGCATACTCCTTCTCATGTAATAACATGCACATTAAATCTTCTAAGTAGTGAAATTCTAATGGATACTCATCTTTTACATTCTCTACCGGTCATGG
This sequence comes from Taxus wallichiana var. yunnanensis, assembly GCA_018340775.1. Classification (NCBI taxonomy): domain Eukaryota; kingdom Viridiplantae; phylum Streptophyta; class Pinopsida; order Cupressales; family Taxaceae; genus Taxus; species Taxus wallichiana. The sequence goes on along the minus strand of CM031236.1, from coordinate 654,734,079 downwards.
TGTGTTGTTGTGATGGAATTTACTATATGAGTGGCATTATTATAAGCATACTTTGTATGCTTCTTTTCTTCCTCCAACTCCTCTATGAGTCATTGTACCTCCTCCTCTTTGTCCTTCTTATCTTTAAGAAACATCACCACGTCACCGTCATCTTATTAAATGAATTTTTGTCCTCCATTTCAGATTAGCTCTGTGGTTTTGATGGTTGTGAGGACTATACCCAAATCCTTCTTCATTTTCTCCTCAAATATGCTTCATTTTTAATCTTGAACTCGGGATCCTCCACGTGTGTTTGCATGCTCGCCGACAACATCTTATTTATGTGCATCTTCTCTCCTTCAAGGTCAATTAGCTCCTAGCCATAGAGGTATTTTATCGATACCATGCTTGAACCTTTCCCACATAACCTTTGTATGATCATCTACATTACTCATTTGGTCCAATTGTAAAATCTCCTCCTTTCTCTTCCTTCCTTTGTTGTGCCTTCCTTTAGGTACATCCTTCTTAATACTTTGTAGCACACTTTGCTTCTATATCCACTTGTAGCTCTTAAGCCTTCCTTAGTAGGTTGTTTCTCATCATTTCCCTACTCTTCTTCCACATTTCCTTCAGGTCCTCCATCATGCGCGTTGTATATCTCTGCATCAATTTATGTGGTCTCATCCTTAGTCACTTCCTCCTCACCATTGGTCGCCTCTTCACTATGCACGACCTCCTCCACGGACTTCTCTTAATCACTCTCTATAGTGGGCTAACTAACCATCATCTTCTCTTTTTCAAAGGACTTGTTTTCTTTTCTAGTATTTTCTTGGTTGGAGTGAATTTAGGTGATTTCATATGTGCCTATAAGGTCCATGCACCTTTTTTTGCACTTTGTTCCCCCTTTGGAATTTTATTCATTGGGTATTGTCGAGTACATCATCATCTTCCTCTTCCTCCTCCTCCTCATCATGTTTTTCTTTTCTTCTTCTTCTTCTCTAGGATGGGTCTCCTCGTGCATTCTTTTTGTACCTCCATTTTGTTTTCGCTTAGTCATCTCGAGCGAGATGAAGGTACCTTACTTCAATATACTTTCCATTCTTCATCTTTGGATTCGGATGTATATAAAATCATTCTACATCATTTCCCACCACAAGAGGTATACGAGTAATATCCATATTATATGACTCCATTACCTCCACATAGGTTGGTTTAAAGGGGTATAAAAATGTGGTGTGCAATGTGTGCGATCGAGTCTACCTTGCTTGCATCAAAACCAACTTCCATGTATCCTTAATCATGTTCACCGATGCATGGAAGTACTTCGCCATGAAAGTGAAGGGTAAATTGCACCATGGACCATTTTCTCCATTACTTAGGTGAAACCTTCCCAAAATGAAGAGTTGATGCACTGTAAATTCTTCGTGTCCATCCACTATCGAGGGGACTCCCTTGGTATGTGCCCCTCATTCTCGAATGCTTCCCACATTCATCCGTACCATTTATCCACCCAAATTTTATATGCATTTTTTTATGGCTCTGTCACAGTGTATTCTGCAGACCTTTGTGTGGGGCATTTGTTCTCTACTAGGTATACCTGTTTCACCTAATTCTTAGATGTTTATTTGAATATTAATGAAATAGATAGGGTAATGGGCGTAGGAGGAATACCTGTTGGAATGTTGGTTGTTGGGTTGTTATGCGTATGACTTCTAAATCCACAGCTGATCGTGAGAGCTTCCTTTTGGCTAGGAGGAACTACCTGAAATGGAACACAAGACCACCAAATAAAAGTTAAACAATATGTGCAGTGAACTGCCTAGCATGTGCTAGATCCGGGAAGTGTGATACTTCCTAGACAGTTGTCAGTCCACTGTTTAAAACAATTTAATGTTGGTAATGAAGTAAATCCTATTGTAATTAAAATTATTTAGGTATCTCATTAAAAACACAATAAGAAAGATCTAATCTAACAGGCTAGGTTAAAATAAGATCCAAAGGTCAAGTAGTTGGTTCTAGTTCTCTCAATTCTGATAGAGGTCTTAGGCAAATCACAGGTGAATAAAGGTAATGTGGGAATAGGTGGATAGGTCATTGTTCTGGGATGTATTGGTGAATACAGAGACTAATGTCGATTAAGGGTGGCCCGATGCCGATTGGGGATAACCGGTGTCGATTCATGTGGAAAACTGAGAATGCCACAGAATGAGCTTTGGGTCTCCCTTGTGATTACACAAAGGACTTGGTTGGCGAGCGAGGTATTAGCTGTTTGGATGGGGTTTGGCGGGGTTTTAATGGAGTACGTGGAGGGTGAGTATTAAAGGAGGTCAATGGGTGGATACGAGAACAAAGGATGACAATACAATGATAAAATGAATGAACCAGAGGAGTAAACTATTCTACTTACTTGAAATCTAGTTTTGGGTGCTTGTGAGTAATGGATGAAGGTGTCGGTAAGAGGTTAAATGCTGTTGAGGATCACCAAATGTTGGAAAGCTCCTACATGTACATTCCCTTTTTCTTGGTTGGATCAAATTTGTGCTAGGGTGAGTGTTGGATGATTGTTGGGTGATTGTTGGATGCCTGTGCAAGAGAAAATGCTTGATCTCCTTCCTTGCATGTGTGTTCTCGCGGAAACTTGCTCTAAAAAGATGTCTTATCTCTCAAAGGAAAATTCCCAATGTTTGCCAACCTCGAAAATAAGGTTGTTTTGGGAGTTAAAAGGTGACCGAAGGTGGTTCCGGATTAATCGCGATGATTATGGGTAACGAGGCATCGGTCGATGCGGGATTTTCTAGGTTTGCTAAACTAGGCAGATCCCCTTGATTTTCTGGGATCTCATGTCGTTCACCCAGATCAGATTGGAAGCTTCTTATCAACATGCGGGAATGTGGTTAGAGGGAATGTAGGCATTGATTTTTAGGGTTTGGGTAAGTCTTAGTTAGTTATGGCTACTTACTAAAAATAGGTCTTAGGGTGAGTTGGCTTGGTGAGGTGTAAGTGTGGGCATTATTTAAATTAGGAGATTTAAATAATAAATATTGTGAGGCTAACGAATTAATTTAATTAAATTAATATTAGTGGGGTGAAGGGGGCCATGGCTAGGTGAATGTGATGAAGGTATTTATTTGTCGAGGGACCAAAGGGGAGTGTGACCTAATTTTAGTGTCTACAATACCCACACTTTATCCTTAGGTCCATCTGGAACCCCCATCTCCCATAAAGCGATTAACAATAAGATGGTGCCCTCATTTATTTTCTCACCTTTGATTACCTGAACCCTTGCTTCTTCAATAATCCCTTCAGCAATGAAGGAAGCAATGTTATACATGGTCTTTTGCACCATCTTGTACGTTATTTGCATCCATTTCTTGTTTACTTAGGACCACCTCTCTGATGCACCTAACTTCTAGCTTAATAGGTGCGCTTATATAAATCGTGCTTGGGTCATTAATGTAAATGATGTCCATTGCGCACCTCCCACATTGATAGTTGAATTGTTTTTTGTGGCCTTTACCCCATCATCATCATCCAAGTCCTACTCAATTTAAATTCTTGAGCTGCAAAAATTTGTTAATCGCCCAATCAATTGCACGGTGATGCGCATTCTTCTTCCAACAAAATAAAATAATTCCTCGTAGATGTGTGATATAATCCATTGGTATAGTTGCTCAAGTTTTACAAAGAAGGGTAGCTCATAGATTTGTAACACTCCTATGATCTCTAAATATTTTTCATGGTATCATTATAAACTAGTTGTGCACTTTGTTAAGTGCGATTCCCATGGCTTCCCTATCAGTACCTCTGAGGCTATTGCATCTCTGAGAACCACTCTTCCGAAACAAGGTGAAACTCTGCCAAAGTTGTGTTATGTACATTTCATCACCACTTTTTCTATCTCCTTTTTCTTCTTGATGAATTTTTGGGGTCAAAAGAGAGAATACATATGCGAGTGCTACCAAAAATAATCATGTCCACCACTTTTGTATTCACTTACATATCCATGTTGTGGCAGGAATGTTAAGTGTTGAAAGTGTGTTGGTTCGTCTTCATGTTTTGGTAGGACTTTTCTTGATACCAACATCAATATTATCTCATTATATTTAGGTTATCTCATCATTGATTTTCTCTTGAGTTGTTACACTACTCGCATCATATCAATACATTTTTTATACTTACATATTTTTTATAAAACTTGATTTAAGTTTCTAAATTGTATTATTACACTACTCGCATAATATCAACTTCTTGTTATACCTAGACCTTGTTTTTGTTCAAACATTGCCTTGAGTTTTGTAAGATGCTCGCATTTCATTTTTGCATTGTATCAATGCCATTTTGATATTAATATCTTGTTTCTCCTAAAATCTTGATTAACGTATCCAAGTTGTATTGCTACGTTGTTCGCATTTGTAGCCTCCATTTTCAAGACTTGGACTTTTTTTGTACTTAAAATTGTTTGATTATACCTTGATTCAAATCACTTCAACACCATTTTAATACTTAAATCTTGTTTATCCCAAACTCAATTTAAGTATTGACCTTGTGTTGTCATTATTAAACCAAACCATCTTTAAGACATGGGAAGTAAATATTTTGTGATTGAATCCTTATTTTGAACTCACTTGATTTTCCTTGGTACTTCTTATCATACGCCATATCCTTAGAGTATTCTTTGATTCTTTGGTTCCTTAATTCAATTTGCCTTGATTCTTTAGATTATTTTACTTGATTTTTAACATTCATTGAATGATTGCAGCCATCACGCTACTTTATTTTTCCTAGGGTCCTTGTAGTCTTTGTACACATTTATCAACCTTAGTGAAACATTTCCCATTATGCCAATTCTTACCAGAATGGGACATAGAAAATTAGGGTCAAATCCCTTCATCAATGATAAATTAAACCCCTTATTTGAAGAATAAAACATGACTTACCATAGTGGCGACGAGGGTAAATATCCTCAAGAGGACTTCAAATTTGACCTTGCCCATATGTATAACTTTTTATTTCATAACAGAAAAAAATTCTTGGTGCATGTCATAGAATTAGGGGCTAAACTACCTCCTAAATTTGACCACACTCTCCTCACAAACATGTTTCACGGGGAAAAAGAAGTAGAACGTCCCCTTCAATCCGTGGGTGACATACTAAACCCAAGACATGCTTTTACTTACGGTCGAAAGGCGAAGGGGATACACATTCTAAAAACATCGTTAGTTATCACATACCCATTGTTCGAATTAATCGTGATGGTAATGAAGAACATGAATATTGTGAACAACCACCTCCACGTGAAACTCACGAAGAACCACAAAATGATGAGGTCATAGTTCAACAACAATTGCAAGCTCTTAGTCGTCAATTGGCGAGTTTGGCTTCCCATGTCCATACAGAACCAAGAAAAACTACCAAAAATCCATAAAATGAAAAACCTAGGGCTTCATACCAAGAGTTTTACACTAAGACTCCATGTCATGAGAAACCTAAGGCTGCATATCATGAGCTATACACTGACAACCAAGGCGGTGAAACATCCAAATCTAACCGTGTATATATGTTCGCCTCTCTACACATGGAAAAATATTTGACCAAGAATGGAACTCTATGAAGAATCCCTCACCAATTTGCAAGAAAATAATGTGGGACATAGTAAGAGTACCAATTTGAATAATTGTTCCCATATCCTTTTGATAGAGCAATGTTAAGAACACCCTTTCCTCATCACTTTGACTACCCTAAATTTGACAAATATAGGGGTAAAGGTGATCCATGCAATCATATCAAATACTTCTTTGTGTCTTTCCAAGAAGTCGCATACAAGTGATAATTATCTCATTCGTTTGTTTCCATAGAGTCTTGCAGGAAAATCTCTTGAATGGTTTCTCCACATACCAAGGAGTACTATTTTTACATTCCCTTAATTGGCGTAAAGGTTTACACACCACTTTTCATACAATATGGAAAGTGGCATTACCATGTTAGACTTATGCAATGCAAAACAATGTAACAATAAGAAATTCACTTGTTTCTTACAAAGATGGTGAGGGTCACTAGTAAGTCGCTTGATTCTAGAGAAATAACTTGTTAGAATTTTGTGATGTATATTAAAGAAACTAAGCATAATTAAGAGAAACTAACACCAAGTAGTTTCAAATGACAAAGATAATCTAATAGAAACATCATGATAAGGCTATGCAAGAACAAAAGCTAAATTAATGCATCCAAATGGAACTTTGAAAACATCAAGCCATTCCTTGCTAAGTTGGATATGCCTTCTAGATTGTAAATTGCTCCTAAGATTACAAAGAAATCAAAGGATGGCTATCTCCTACAAGAGGAAAGGATCTCTCCAATATGGCTAAATTGCCATGTATGGATCTTCCTTTACTACTCTATGCAAAGAGAGGATGGATGGATGCAAGATCAATAAGCTTCTTCAATGGTGGAGAATGCCTTTATCATATGCCTATAATTTCACTAGCAAAAGTGTGGTGTAAGGTGTGAAGGAAGGTAGTAGGTTCTTTATATAGCTTTCCAATTTAGGAGAAGCTAGAAACCTAGAGAATGTGGGATAAATGATAAAGTAGAATTAGAAGGGATAAACATGTTTAGAAAGAATTAATTAGAAATTAGCAACTCATGGGAGTTGGAGATGATTTAATTAATCAATTGGGATTAATGAATAGGCTATAATAAGCTTATAAAAGCTATTTGAAGGTGATTTTGAGGGGATTTAGTAGAATTTAGAGGATTTAAAAGGGGGATATAATTAATAAGAAGGTTTATTAATTAAATACAAGTTTAAAAGGGCTTAATTAACTAATAATAGTTAATTAATTTATTATAGAAGGATTAAAACTAATAAAGTGTCATTAATTGGCATACGGAATGGGGGAAAGGTTAGTTAATTAACAAAGTTTCATTAATTGATAAAATGGAGGGCATTAGCTAATTAGTGGGAAATCACTAATTATAATGAAAATGTTAGAAAGAGGACAGCTAGTACAATTTTAGTATTAAAAATGCGCAGATTATTTTACGTGTCTATATTTGCCCCTCTTTAGGGTGGCATAAGTGACGCCACTTAAAAGATAGTAAATAAGTACAAAAATTAAATTTTGAAAAAGTGGAAGAAAAATTAATAGAATGAAATATGCCCTCTCGAGTGTCGATGGGGTGATGGAAGAGGTTGATCAACGATTGAAAAAGAAGAAGGATAAAGAAGAGTGTTGAGTTGTGAAGCTTAATTACTTCATTTTAGCATGCAATTGGAACTTGCTGGAAAATACAATAACCGGCATCGATCGGACAGGACCCAAAGACATCGGTCAAGCAAGTAAAGAACCGGCAGCGGTTAGGAAGAACCGGTGTCGGTTACCTGTGCGATGAAGTTTTAATTAACTCTCAAGAATTATATATATTTTTAGCATTAAAATAGATTTATTAATTGTAATTGCATGGCTAAGTGCCCTAAGTCTATAAACGACTATATAAGCATAAAAGCTAGGATTTAAATGTATGTATGGATTATAATTACAAGATAATTATGTGAGAGATTTTCTTGGAAAAAAATCAAAAATATTGAAGGAAGAAAGTACTAAACATCTGAGAGGTGTGGAAGATTGTAAATCTTCATTATATATCTTGTCAAAGCTTTGGATAATAGATTGGCTTGTTTCTTGGTGGATGTAGCCCACACTAGGTGAACCACGTTAAATCTGGTGTTGATTTATGTCTCTTGTTTTGTATAATTCTTCTGGTAGAATATCCGCTTTTATTTGCATGTATGCTTAGATCTAATATATTATCTGTACAACCGGTGTGCTAACCCCAACAACTGATATCAAAGCTTTGTTTGAGGGTTTTGTGTGTTGAAAAATTTACTCACAGAGGGTTTTTTTGATTGAGTGGGATCTATAGCAATGATAGAAGATAATAAATATAAGGTAAAGAAGTTTGGCCGAAATTATCAATTATGGAAGATGTAAATTGAGGATTATCTGTATCAAAGATATTTGTACTTACTGTTAGATGAGAAGTCTAGACCTACGAAGATGACTGATGAAGAATGGAAGATTCTTGACAGAAAGGCTTTGGGATCTATAAGATTGAGCTTGGCAGCATCCGTGGCTTCCAATATTATAGAAGCGGCTTCTATGGTAGACTTAATGAAATCTCTTGCTAATTTATATGAAAAACCTAGTGCTTCAAATAAATTTTATTTGATGAAGAAACTATTTAGTTCTAAGATGCATGAAGGTGAATCTACCTCTAGTCATTTGAATGATTTCCGATCTATTGTAAATCAGTTAAAATCGGTTGCAATACCGTTTGATAATGAAGTAAAATCACTTTTACTCTTATGTTCTTTGCCTGATAGTTGGGACAACTTGTTAATGGTTATTAGTAATACAACATCTGCTAATAATATTTTGAAGTTTGATGATGTGGTTAATATAATCTTGAATGAAGAAATTCGCAGGAAGAGTACAAAGGAAACATCATCTGGAAATTCTTTGAATGTAGAAAGCAGGGGCAGGCAGAAGGAGAGATCCAAGAGTAAGAGTAATGGGAAATCAAAGTCAAGGGATAGCAGATCTAAATCCAAAGTAAGGGAATTACTTGTTGGAAATGTGGAAAGAAAGGACATGTAAAGAAAGATTGTTGGTCAAAGGATAAAGAGAACCAAAAACCAAACAAAGGTAAAGAAGTAAATCTTGCTGCATCAGAGGTAATGCAAGATGCTCTTATTCTTTCTTTAGATAGTAGAATTGAATCATGGGTTTTAGATTCAGGAGTTTCTTTCCATGCAACCCCTAATAAGGGTTATTTTAGAAATTATGTCCAGGGTAATTTTGGGCATGTTTATTTGGGTGATGATGAACCTTGCAGTATTACTGGTAAAGGGGAAGTTCATCTAAAATTGCAGAATGGAAATACATGGGTATTGAAATATGTGAGGCATGTGCCAAGCCTCAGGAGGAATCTTATTTCTGCAGGGCAACTAGGTGAATTTGGTTGTGTGGTTACTTTTACGAAACTCTTGGAAAGTCACCAAGGGCACTTTTTTTGTGGCAAGAGGTAAGAAGGTAGGAACGTTATATTTATCTACTTGTATTCATCGATTCCTTTTTTCATTATCTACTTCAAATTCGATGTATGCATGTGGCATAATCGGTTGGGTCATATGAGTCAAAAGGAATACGAGATCTTAAAGGTTAAGGGAGAGTTGTCGATTTGAAATATTTAGATCTTGATTTACGCTGTGAGCATTGTATCTTTGGAAAGCAAAAGAGAGTGAGATTTCTCAAAGTTAAGGCAACTAAGAAGGAGCAGTCGAGAGCTTGTACACTCAAATGTGTGAGGACCAACTCGGGTAGCTTCTCATGGAGGATCCCAGGTATTATGTTACTTCCATTGATGATGCTACAAGAAACGTATGGGTTTATTGTATTAAACGTAAATCGATGTTTTTGAGACTTTTAAAAGATAGAAATTCCTTGTTGAAAATGAATCAAATTCTAAGTTAAAGTGCCTTATATCCGACAATGGTGGTGAATCTTGTAGTAATGATTTCATTGATTATTGTTTAGTGAATGGGATACGTAGAGAAATAACGGTTCCAAGAACACTACAGAGAATGGTGTTACGAGAAAGAATGAACAGACAATCATGGAATGTGCTTAGAAGTATGAGGATATATTTTGGATTGCCCTTGCAGCTTTTGAGCGAAGTAGTTAATACAAATGTTTATTTGATTAACCATGGCCCTTCAAGTTTACTAGATGGAGGAATACTAGAGGAAGCTTGGACCGAGAAAAGAGGTAGATATTTCTTTTCTTAAATTTTTTGTTGAAGCTTTTGTGCATGTTGATAGGGAAAATAGAAAAAGTTGGATGTATAATCCAAGAGATGCACTTTCATTGGTTATAGATCCGGTGATTTCGGTTTGCTTTTTTGGGATTTAGAGAATTCTAAAATTATTAGGAGTTGTGATGTTGAATGGAATGAAAAGAGAATGTACGAGGATCAAATTTTGGTACCCAAGGATGAGAAGATTGAGATGTTTATTAATGAAAATAAACTCTCGGGTTTTAAAAACACCTAAAAATACATAAGTAACTGTGGTCGGTTAGGCCACGACCGGCATCGATCGATGAACTTCCGATGGTTACGAGAGGATCAAAACCGTATCAGTTAGAAAAATTGACATCGATTAGATGTGACCGGTGTCGATCACTATCGAGGTTGATATTAATGTCTTAGAGGTCCAAATTGAGCCTCCATATCCCAAACTCTGTGAGAAGGTCACAAATGGTAAGTAAACTTCTAGAAAGATTTGCACCTTCTTTATTTTATCTATTATTGACTAATAGTGGTGAACCGAAAGCTTTGAAGAAGCAATGCAGATAAGACTCATGTTCGGTGGAAGCGTGGCATGGATGAGGAGATGGAATCCTTGGAATAGAACCAACCTTGGGATTTGGTTAAGTTGCACGGTAGGAAAGAGAACATTGTAGAACAAGTGGGTTTACAAAATTAAGGAAAAAGAGGGTGGAAAGAAAAGGTACAACGCAAGGCTTGTAGTAAAGGGATTTACACAAAAGACAGTATATTGACTTTGGTGAAATATTTTCTCGTATTGTAAGATGACTTACATTCGTGCTCAGTATTGAGTTTAGTTGCAGTAGAAGATTTGCATTTAGAGCAACTAGATGTGAAGACGGATTTCCTTCATGGTGATTTGGATGAAGAGATTTATATGCAGCAACCACTTGGGTATGAAGTCAAGGGTAAGGAGAAATTAGTGTGCAAGTTGAAAAAGAGCCTATATGGGCTCAAGCAAGCTCTAAGGCAATGGTATATGAGGTTTGATAGATTTATGCATGAGCATGGTTACTTGAGATGTGAATCGACCGTTGTGTTTATTTCAAGAAGCTTGAAAATGGGAGCTATAATATTTTTTACATTATGTAGATGATATGCTTATTGCCGGATCTAGTATGCAGGACATTGGTGAGCTTAAGAAAAAGCTAGCTCACACATTTGTAATGAAGGATTTAGGAGCTGCAAAAAGAATCCTTGACATGCAAATACATAGAGATAGGAAAAACAAGAAATTGTATTTTTCTCAGGAGAATTATATCTACAAGGTGTTAGAAAGGTTTAACATGCAAAATGTAAAACCCGTTAGCACACCTATGGCTGTAGACACTTCAAATTGAGTAAAGATCGATGTCGTTCATCACATGAGGAGGTCAAATACATGACACGAGTACCATATATTTTAGCAATTGGAAGTCTCTTATGCGATATGGTTTGTACTGACTGACATTACTCAGCGATGGGAGTTGTGAATAGATATATGCCTAATCCAAGTAAAGAGCATTGGAAAGAAATCTAATGGATACTCGGTATTTGAAAGGGACATCTAGCATGTAGTTATGCTATGGAGGTTCGGATATTTCATTACATGGCTATGTTGATTCGGATATGGCTAGAGATCCGGATGGTAGGAGAAGCACTCACTGGATATGTTTTCACAAAGAGGTAGAACAACAGTTAGTTGGATTTTGAGATTGCAGAGGTTTTGGCTTTGTCTACTATAGAGGTAGAGTATGTTACAAACTAGAGGCTAGCAAGGAGATGATATGGATGAGTAGGTTCATGGAAGAGTTGGGAAAGGAGCAAAGTGATTGTAAATTATTCGATGACAATCAGTGTAATTCATTTAGCAAAAAGAACTCAAGTGTTTCATTCTATAACGAAACACATTCAGGTTGAGATATCACTTCATATGGCAGGTATTAGAGGATGGACAGTTGAATCTAGAAAATATTCATACGAGCAAGAACCCTACGAGATATGCTAATGAAGCCATTAGCAAAGGAGAAGTTGGAGCTACACTCCACTTCTATTGGTCTTCAAGTTTGAGACTTGAAGAGGAAGAAACAAAGTCAATGAAGGATCCAAGAATAACGATGTATAGGTATGGTATAGTAATTAAACTCCAAGTGGGAGATTGTTGAGTTATGAAGTTTAATTACTTCATTTTAGCATGTAATTGGAACTTGCTAGAAAATACGGTAACTGGCATCGGTCAGGCGGACAAAGATTGCTCAAGCAAGTAAGGAACCGGTAGTGGTTAGGAAGAACCGACGTCGGTTACCTGTGCGATGAAGTTTTAATTAACTCTCGAGAATTATATCTATTTTTAGCATTAAAATAGATTTATTAATCAGTAATTGCATGGCTAAGTGCCCTAAGTCTATAAACGACTATATAAGCATAAAAGCTAGGATTTAAATGTATGTATGGATTATAATTATAAGATAATTATGTGAGAGAGATTTCTTGGAGAAAATCAAAAAGTTTGAAGGAAGAAAGTAGTGGACATCTCGAGAGGTGTGAAAGATTGTAAATCTTCATTTTATATTTTGTCAAAACTTTGGATAATAGATAGGCTTGTTTCTTGGTGGACGTAGCCCACACTAAATGAACCACGTTAAATCCAAAGTGTTGATTTATGTCTCTTGTTTTATATAATTCTTCCGGTATAATATCTACTTTTATTTGCATGTATGCTTAGATCGATATTTTGTTTGTCTGTCGGTGTGCTAACCCGAACAAAGAGTCGACACAAGCCTAGTAGGTGAGAGGTGCAATGTGAGTGATTGAGAAAGAAAATCCAATGTTTGAATGGATAGAAGAAATGAGGGGGAGGAGAGATAAATATAATCCCTATTTCCCCGGGTGTTTGTTGAAGAAGAATTGTGATAGAAGAAAATGGTGAGGGAGAAATGTGGAGATGAATAAAATGGAGATATTTCAACCCAGCTAGCTAATAGTCACTTGTTATCATCATTTCTCAATGTAATCAACGAACCATCTAGGACAAACATTTTATTTGTTATGAGGACTAACTCAAAGCAATATAAAGAACATAATGTGATACGAGACAACAAACAAGAAGATCAACAAAGAAACAAGCACAAACAAACGTACTCAAACAAACAACGTTTAAGATAGTTGTATCAATTTTTTTGTCATCTAACTTCATATTCCACCTATTCTAGTTATACGACAAGGGCTAAAATTTTTACCCCCAAGCAAGGAGATATGCAAGGTGAATAAACATAGGACGTAGAAGTCCCTTGAAAAATAAATCGTGCACTATGAAACTACCCCAAAACTCGCTTACGTAAAGGAACACAGACATCACAAGCAAACCAACTTTTGTTAATGGAGGGTAGATCAAAATGATCCGTATGTCACATGCAAGAATAGGTGAGGACCAAAGAAATATGTTTTGTAGGATGATTTTCAATGTTTAAGGACATTGTGTCATGTAAATGATTCAGCTGTGTGAATTCTTTTTACCAAATTTTTATGGGATTTTTAGATATTTTACCAATTTTTTGGATTTTTTGAATTTAACCAATTGTTTTTGGATTGTTTTGTATATTTTACCAATTTTTGGATTTTTTGAATTTTTTGGATTTTTTTAAATTTTGGGAAGAAAGTGATATAAAAGAATGGCGGTATGCATGGTATACCAACAAAAATCACTAAGAAGAAAAAATATGTCCCAAGTGAGAAGAAAAGGTTTCCATGAAGCAAAACAATACCCCAATGAGGTGAAATGTTAGTTAAAATGACTATTTAAGGAAATAAATCATCGCAACAGAGTTCCAACATGTGGTGAGAAGAAAATAGAAGAATGAGTTAGTAATTTGGCCCCTGGAGGCAAGAAAAATGAAGAATTAGGGTTGGGAGGGTATAAATAGCAGGGTGGGAGGGGTAAAATCCATCACGACCCATTTGTGCTATCATACTACATTGCCTTTGTGAGAGATTTTTCTCTAACTTTTTAGAGAGATGACACAAATTCAGTTCGTACACACCACACCGACCGAGTTCAAGAGTTCGGTAGGATTCCTACAGAGAGCGTGCCTCAAGTAAGTAAAAAAAATTGTCAAATTTTAGTGCATTTAATGTGTTTTATAGCTAGGGGAAGTTAGAGGGTTAATGTGAGCGCAGGATTTAAGTGTGCTAGTGTGTCTTCCCATACGCTAGTGTGAAAGGCCACACACTAGCGTTAAAATGACATCATGGGCATTGAAATGTTAGTGAAGTAGGGTAGGGCACACACTAGCATTAAAATGGAAGCATGTGCATTAAAATGTGTGTGCTAGCATGGATTGACCGACGTGAAAATGGGAACATGAGTGTGAAAAATCATGCTCTAGCGTGAAATGTGATAGTGTGAAATGGTATGCGCTAATGCGTCGTAGGGGATGCGCTAGCATGAAAGGGAATGCAATAAAGATAGACCCTAACCTTTAGAATGCTCTCGGAGGAATTTTTGAAGTCATTAGGCGGTGATTAGAGGAATATAAGATTGATTTAGAAGACCTTAGAAGATGCCTGTTAGAAGAAATGATGTTAATTGGTTGTGTTTTGGGTGATTTACAGGAGAGACTCCTTAATCTAGATGTACGGGGGCGTCATGGATGCCTACAATCATTTGAGATGACTTTTACGCGACGTGAGCAACGAGGTTTGGTTGTCGTGTTAGAGGTGACAGGCCTATCTTACATTGCATATAGCTTCTACACATCATACCGGATCATAGCCTCATGAATTCCTTAGCATAGAGGTGCTCATACATTCCAAATACCCACTAGATAGATGACAAAGTGACCCTTGAGGATGTATATTGTATTCTTAGAGAGTTGATCTAGGGTAGTTTCTTTGACATATGATGGGGATTGTGACTAGATTTTAGAGCACATTTGGGACATGTTTCAGTGATCGTATATACCTCTAAAGGGTATGGGAGTGCACCTGTACAGATGCTTCAAGAGTAGGCAGATATCTTGTATTCCAGTATACCTCATGGATCTTATCAGCGGCTATTTGTTGTCGATAAGATAGGGACACATTTTCCACTAGGCTTTACAAGAGTTATACACCAACTGATGGATGGGGAGGTGTTTGCATGGGGTTAGTGCATAGTGAGCCCACCTATACCAAGATCTACATTTGATAGTGTATAGAGGCATGAAAATTCCGAGTCATGCAACTCTTCTACGATTTGGTCATGGGATCACATAGCTATTGGACACCTGATTGGAGTGTTATGAGTTAGAGTGCCAGATGAGCCATCTTCCATGGGATGGAAGCCAGTAGGAGAGGACATTAGATCTCATCTAGGAGATATAACCTACTATAGGCGGGATTTTGATGACTTACAGCTATGGATGGTGACCTGACAACCATATCATTTATGCCATGGGCGTTGGGATGCTGTGGAGCTGAGCATTTCTGAGGTGGATCACTCTTTGATTGGCAGCCACTGACATATTTTAAAGTGGTATCACGTAGATTGAGTATGACAACAACTTGGAGTCATCCAGGGTATACTCGAGGATGCTTTGATGGTACGAATGAGTTACGTGTGAGACTATTGATTTTGTGCCCTACATTATATTGTGGAGAGAAATAGATAGCTATCGGGTTTCGTCCCATAGTTATGGGTTAGGGACCAAAAAATATAGATTCGGGGACTATTGCAAACTATGGGCTTGGTACACTACAAGATTTCCTAGATGCATTACTATTCCATAGGTCATAGCTTTTGGTATAACGAAGTAATAATAAGACTTCGAGGTCGGAGCTTTACGAGAGGCTACGGCAACGCATGGACATGCACCTCCACCACAACAGATCCACCACGTCACAAATCCACGAGTTCGAGATACCCGTGTTACAACAGTACATGATCAGTCGGCACAACATGTTCCTCACATACAGTGCAAGCACAACATATTCCCATTACACAGTGCAGGCACAACATGTTCTCTTTATATAGGTGTAGACATAACATCTACCCGTTATATAGATTCCACTTTCACCACCTCGAGTAGCTAGTCCATATATCGAAGGAGGTTAGGGAGATAGGGATAGATTGGGGTTCACACAGGGTCCACCACAGATACAGTGCCTGGATTCATGATCATTCCGTATAGGTAGGTCATCAATGGTTGTGCTTATATGTGTAGAGAGACATGGTCATGTTGCGTAGATATGTGGCTTTCATTACAATTCGGTCCCTATAGAGACAAGTTGAGCGGGGTTTTGTAGATCTGAAGCCTTGAGGAAGTAGGTACAATAGGTTCCAGTAAAGAGAGATCGGTTCGATGTTATGCGAGATTATCTCGTGACAAAAAGAGCATAGTGGGGAGCTAAGAGGACTTAGCCGCATGCGGATGTTGTCGAGACTTACAACAGAGTGTGATGCCATGCATCATGTAGCCTTAAAGAGGAGAGCCCCATACTTAGTATATGATTTTGCATTAATTACATGTGAGGCCTGATACTACGGGGTTCTTTATCATGCGGTTGTTCCAAAGGGACAGAGGTCCATTCCATATAGTCATATTATCGACAATTGATCTAGGTCCGATCACATAAACCATCAAGATTTTCTAGGTCGGTGCAAATACCGTCCCCCAATTAGATTCCTCCACCTAGTTACAGGACATGCAATCCGAGTACCTGAGAGAGTCACAATTGACTATTTTATTGTTTATGTATCTATGTTTTTGGTGTATGCCTCGTGATGAACACACACACAGTTTTGACACGATGTATATGTATTATTTTTTATCATGCCTCGAGATGAAGGCACATTTTTTATCCATTCCCATGATGGCTTACTTTGTATCTGATGTATATCGAGACACTTTTTTATATGGACATTGATGTTTTACATGTATATGATGATGGGCTTTGATATTTATCACATTTTATTTTATGAGATAACATGTTTAGCCCATGTTTTTATTATGGTCTATGATGAGGGGAGTAAAAATAATCCATATTGCCCCATTGATGATATTATATGATGTTAGCTTAGCATACATGTTTGATTTCATTTTATGATGATGTAGCTTAGCATTTTTATTGATGATATATGATGATGTGATGTTAGAGATGTGATGATATGAAATGATAACAAATATTGTACAAGCAATGAATACATGCAAAATGAACACTTAATCAAATCTACTATATACACATTCTGAATAGCACAACACAACTATGTACAAAGCATGCAAACAAAATTAATCTAATGAACTTCACAATAGATTAAAGAAAGATTTAATCTAAGTAAGAAAAGAAAAAATTAATCTAGAAAAGCATGTAAGACAACATATAATATGTACAAACAAGCCAACAAAACTATGTACAAACAAACAACTAAGTAAGCAAACACTACTTTGTTTTTGTGGGACATTTTGAAACGTTTTGTGTTGTTTTTGTATTTTCTTAATACAATGTTATATTGTTTTTGATTTGTTTTGATAAAACATATTTGAATGTTTTTGACATTTTCTAAAAGTTTATGTGAATTTTTGGGATTTTCTAATAGTTTTCTTAAACTATGTGCAAGAAAACGAAGAAATGTGGATGCCTCCAGTGATAGATGGGAATGTACAAGGAAAATGCCACGTGTATGTGCAAGAAAGTGAAGATGCAAAGATGCCCCCAGTGTTATATGGGAATGTACAAAGGAAAACTCTCCACATATACACAAAGTAGGATCATCTGGATCAAGGCCACAAAGGATAGGCTCAAAAGGATGTCAGACATAGAAAAAACTAGCTTAGGATAAATCCATTTTACTCCTAAATGTGAGATGCTTGTGAACAACACACCCTCCGATGGCATTGAAACTGGTTTTCACTAAAGGACTTGTCCAAAGTGCCACAATTGCGTGGTTTTCACACTTGGACACATTTATTTCTCTTTACTTTTTGTTTCTTTTTATGATTGTCTTACTTTTTCATTTTTTTACTATTAATAGGACACCCATGCCTAGGCGTAGAAACGTTTGAGATGCATGGCATTGATGGGTTCCTAAATCTCATCACCATGAGGATCAAAAATTTATGTGTCTGTACCAAATTAACATGATATTGGTGTCCAACCATATGGGTCTCATCCTCCGGAGGTCGAAGCAAGTGAAGGTTATTAATATTACAACAAGGAAAACTTAGATTCTTGTAAAAATTAATCGAACAATTAACACACAAAATTAGAAGAATAACAACCTCTCTAATAGCTTTTTCACACTTTTTGGTTCAGTTTGTCTTCATTGTTGAATTCTGAGTGCACTTTCTTAAGAAGATTCACTTTTTCATAGGGTTTTTATTTATAGTAAGTATAAATACCAGATAATTACTATTTTTAGAAGTGTCACTTCCCCCTTCCTCGGTTGGCGACAAAAATATCTTTTCTCGGAAAAGGCCTGCTCTCTGGATCACATGGTTAAAATTTTGTTGCAATCTGCCTTCCGAAATGATGTAAAATCAAAAAGAGTGAACTTAGGGAAAAGAATGAGGGATTACTGCTGTAAAAATCCAGAGCATGAGGGGGTTTGTTGTTATATAGTTCTTAAAGGCACTGGATCATGGAGTCGTTTGAGAAAGTTTTGTGCGGAACGAACCACCGGTTTGAAAGTTATGAATATTTCTTCCTTTCGGCTACCATGGCTTCCTCAAGAAATTGTAGGTTTGTTTGATGAAATTATAGGTATTTTAGTGCTTCAATATTTCTTCAATGGATACATGGGTTGACCTGGAAAAATAATGAGGTGAAAAAGATAAGCAATGCTCTTTATAAGTTTTAAATGGGGTTATTTTTAACTCATGAAAGTATTCTTTACTTATCGATTTTTAAAACAAAGGGGGTGGGGCGCATTTTTTTGTCCCAATTGTTCCCTAGTATCCCGAGGTAGTTGAGACATTAGGGGCACAAAAATGTGCCCCTCCTCCTAGGCTTGATAGGTGGCAAGGAATTTTTAACGAGCATGGGGATGAAGGAGGAAGGTTTTAGCACCCAATGAGTAAGTTTGGAGGTCACATGTAAAAACAAAGAGGGGGCTAGGGGTGCGGTGCATTTTACTATCCCAACTGTCCCAAATTTCCCAGACAATAGGGGTAGAAAAATGTTCCCTAGGCCAAGGAGGGCCCATACTTATCCAAAATTGCATTTTCAACACTTAGCACCTTGCAAAGAGGAATAGGGTCACATGAGGGTCCGGGGCTTCATTTTTGGGGTAGGGTACATTTTTTTGTCCCTATTGTGCCTATTGTCCTAGAAATTTGGGACAATTGGGACATTCAGAACACTTGGGACACCAAAATGTGCCATGGTCCAAACTATGAATTTTTCTAACTAGAATAATCTTGAAACGGACTTTCTGAAGTTGTATGAGGTTGTAGTCACAAAATCATGCACTTTAGACATTTTATTTATCCCGATCTCATACTACTATTTAGAAGGTTCTTGAGTAAATAAAGTACTAATCAACCCCGTCCTTTTGCCATCTTGTTTATTTTATTTTGTAATTTGCGACCTATTACACCCATATGCCCATCCATTTCCAAACATCCCACATTATTTTAGCCTCGGCTGGGCACCCAATTTTAGTACTGGGGTGCCCATGGGTGCCCTGGGCCCACCGAGGGGTGCCCCAGTCCCTTTTGCACTTTCCCTCCACTTTTTGGGCCTCTTCAGCCATTTTTCATCTCGTATCTTTCTTTTGGTCGGCCTTTTTGGTGTTAAATATAAAGTTATGAGACCATAATGAGAGACCTAGCATCATACACTTCTATCACTCCATCTAGAGTTACATCCATCTATCGTGCATTGGCATCCACGTAGCTCTATCATCAAGGCACAAGCTAGGACATCTACATCACACTTTATGGGGGATTCTATTTTATTCCATGCACACATACTATTACATTTTCTACATTTAGTTATTTCTCACTACTTCACAAAGTGTGACTAGCACAAGAGCACCTAGGGCACGACATGCACACACACATCTGGGTCCAAAATGTAGTGTAGTGCTCGCTTAGTAAGCCCACTATTATGGTAGTTGAGGTCAATCCGACCCATTCATTTTGCATCTTTATTTTTTTAGGGTTTTGATACTTCCTTTTGTTTTTTTGTAGGTTATTTCTTCCTCTTGGAATATTTGGAGCATTCGGTGCAGTATAGAAAAATTAATGTGACAGGCAAGCAAAGTTTTATATCACCTTCTTACCCTACGAGCACCGCTTGACACTTTTTCCGGACTCGGCACCCATATTCCTTACCAGAGCACCCGTGGGTGCCCTAGTCCTCTTCCAAGTGCCCCAGTCCAGACACATCATCCAGATCTGTCCTTTTTGGCACTCCTACACAATTGTTCCTGCTTTCTGATTTTATGTGCATCATTACGACAAGTCCAACAGTCTTGTCATCGCCTAAGTTATTTCCTTTCCTTCTTGTACATTAGGGTTTTTAATTTCATTAGCTTATTTACTTATCTCATTTACATATTGTTTTAGTGCATTTACTTATTGCGTTATATGTCCTCCTAGATTAGATTAACTATCTTTTACTACATTATTTTAGTCAATTTTAGTTAATCATAGGTCTTTTTAGGTGAAATTTTATATCAATTTTACTCCCAAGAAAATTTTGAGAACAATGGGAGGGTTTTCAAGACTTGATTCTGCCTCCTCCAAAAAAAATATTTTTCATTCAGACCGCTAGGTGAGTTTTCCAATATTGGTCTACACAGATAATCACTTAGGTGTTGTGAAAGATGTGAAAACTACATCATATAAAGCACCCAGTATATGTCCAATGGTATCATGTTTTCCTCTTGACTCATCCCAAGCTCCCGAAATCTTCAGTTGAATGTCAGGTATTTTTTGCACTGCAAGCTCCTCAAGCCTCCAAGACTCACTTTCACTGTTTTGATCCCAAAACCTCTGAAACTTTCCAAATCTTACTTAAACCTATTCCATTGAACTTTATCCTCTTCAATAACATCCTTAGATGAATTTATTCCTTTTGATTAGTTCCGAAGGATGTGTACCTAGTTTGGAAATACTAGGGAATAGCCTTTCTAGGCCTAGTGTAAATTTCCACTCTTGATGACATTTCATTGAATGGGTCGGTGACCTTATGAACACATTGTAGAAACTTGAGAAAGATGTACATCAAACTATGAATATTTTCAAGGACGGATGGGTCATGACTCAGAAGGTGGGATGATCTGACGGGTGACTTAGGGGTGGTTTTGGGAAAAGTTTTCGACACTAGGGCATAGTTTTCATGCTTTCCTTTGGATTTTGACATTGAAAAAAAACATGACAACAAGAGAGTAGTCGAAATATATTCCACACCAAGCATAAGACCAAGGGCACATGTTTCCCAAAGATTGGTTGTTAATGAGACCGAAAACCTCATCATAGAGGAGATGGTGTAGAAGTTGGGGTTGGGCACGAAAGGGGCACCCAAAACCTTATAGAGTGAACTAGCTATTAGAAGACTAGGATGGAATTGTGCGTAAGCAATGAAAAATGGAGATGAAGATATATAGATTCACCAATCGGGTGTTGTGTGAAATCCTACCATTTGATGCATTCCATGTTCTTCTTTGGAGGCCATAGCAATATGACAGTAAATACTCTATGATGGGAGAGCCAACACGGTGAAGGTGCAAAAGGATGGGAGGAAATTTTATCCATTCTCTCTAATGGCTCAAATGTCAAGTAATAGTTGAATGGATAATATGGAGTCACCCAGGAGCAAACAAAAGGGGAAATGCAGAAGATAATAAATTCAAGAGAGTGCATTTCAACTTGCTAGAAATGCACAAGAATGTTTTTGAAGGAGAAGATTTGGTCACAAACGACCAAAAGCATATAGAAGAGTGTGACTTGATACCATAGCTAGAAGCCATTGAGCATGAATGGAAGGAGGTATGCAAATTCCTAGTTAAGGGGATGAGGAATGCAATGTAGTAGTGTGCAGGATGAATTCTAAAGGGAGTAATGGATGGAATGTGTAATATGATACACAAAGAGGAAGACACGATGGATGTAGTTGCTAGTATGCATGTGAAAAATGGTGCACTAATGAATAAGTATATTGGCAAATATTTCAAGGAGGAACATTGTGAAGAGGCTCCGAAGATTTTGTGTAATGAAAAAGTGCAAGAGAAGTCAAGAAGGAGAAAAACACACAAGTAATGGAGCATGCAACCGTAGTAAAGAATAACTGTGAATGAGAGTTGAGATTTCGTTGAAGGAAACAAAGGAGGAGGAGTGGGAGGAGAAGGATGCGAAATAATTGCATAGGGAGTTGAGCGTAAAGGGAGAAGTGGAGGAGAGAGATCGAGTAGGTCTCGAAAGAGAAGATGAAAGGGAAATCGCCAAGGAAGATATGTGCAACAAAGTAGAGCTACCCCATGGGAAAGAAGAAAGGTGGCCCAAAGCCACAGAGGGAGAAATATGTGTGGAAGGAAAGCACATCCAAAATAAGATAGGATTCACAAGTATTATGGTGCACTAAATAATAGAAGAAGATGGCGGAGAAATCATGAGAAAGAAGAAGAGAAGACAAGGAATGAAGTGCATGCATGAATAACTCACAAAGAAAGGAATCTCAAAGATGAAGTGGGTAAGAAGAGAAGAGAAAATCCCGAAGGATTTTGATGGAGGTTAATGGATCGAAAATCCCAAAAATCGTATAATAGAAATTTAAAGAATAGAACAAACTCTTAAAGCATAAGGCTTTTGGGAGAAGCCTTAAGAGGAGGTGGACAGGTTTAAGGCAAGGAGAGACTTACGCAGGAGATTGAGCAAGAAGAGACTCGTGAAGGGTCGAAAAGGAGATCCATTCAAAGGAGGAGCTTGGGATATGGTGGGAAGGAGATCATGAAAGTAGGTAGGATAACACGAAAAACTCCACAAAGATGTGACAAAGGATTAGAAGAGGCACTTTGGAAAAAAATGTGAGAGTCATAAATAGTCTTGTTGGATGAGGAAGCCAGGACTATTGTTTGCATAGTCTAAAGGGTGATCCTACCACTCACTAATTCCACTTGAGGTGAAGCTCAAGTTTAATGTACCTCGGATGTTTGATGTAGGAGCATCCCGTGTCTAAGGTAATACTACACATTTTTTTCAAAGAAAGGATGCACGTAAAACTTGGAAGGTGTGTAAGGAAGGGTGACAAAGGTGCAAGAGGTTTTCATGACAAAAATAAGGGCAAAGAGAAGAGAAAGAGAGTGGAGGGAATAAAATTTTAGCACATAACTTGGAATATGCAGCATGTAGAAAGGTGGATAAGCACACGAAGAATGTGAAGTGCAAAGGAGAGAGTTGGCACATGAAGATATTGTAGCCTATCAAAGAAGTAGAAGATGAAGGAGCACTAAAAATACGTAGGATAATGAAGGTGAAAGATGATAGAAGGATTACGTGAATTTTTGGATAATCCCATAATGGAATCAAGGGTGCAAAGGAAGCATAGAGGGTGAAACTCGAGGTGAAGAAACGTGGCGAGCTATTAGAAGAGTGACAGTGTCAAACCCGTATGGTCAAGTCGTTAATAGTGACAAGTTGATTGAAGGGACGATCGAGAGAATTTAACCACTAGATGATGTGGCTCAACAAGAGTGGTCGAGATGAAGATAAGGTGGATAAGGGTATTTATGAGCCCAAGTTCAAATTTGGATCTAAGCGAAAAATTCGAGGAACTAGAGAATAGGAGAGAGAAGTAGGAAAAGGCTAGGTGTGTGACTATAAAAGGGATGAAGTTTCCCATTTTTAAAGGATGATATTGAAAAAAAAGAGATAAAAATGGTGGAAGTGGAAAGAGAGGAACCAAGAAGAAAAGAGGTTGGGAGTAGGCCATTTAGCCAAGTGTAAGATAACCGGTTTGGATAGATCCTTATGAAACATCGAGTTTGTAGTAACTCCATGAAGGGTATTATAAGCTCCATAGAGAACAAATTTTTATAAATGTCGTAAGGTACTTTCCATTTATATAAGTCCGCAACTTAGTATAGCCCGTTGCATGACTCTGTAGGCATGAACGGGAGTACCCTTACCATCGTCACATTATAAGACATGATCTAATACGCGTCTTTTATATTTGCACAACATGCACCACAATTTGATTCCATTTATAAGGCATGAGTTTTAATACTCCATATAATCTTTCCAAGATGTCTTCTTAAAGATGACGTAAATCTATCTTCATGTAATATGTAATCTATTTTTTAAAAAAATATTGAATATTTGTTTTTAAATTATCATTAGATTTATAGCTAGTTTTAAAAAAAAACAATCATATACATAAAATAAATAAAGAGCATATTTTTATTTTAAATTTTTGTATATGATTATGATTAATAATTTTATTATATATCTTTTACATATTTTTTATTCGATGATGACAAATAGTGCACCACTATATTAAGTTCTTAAAAATTTGTGCAAAAGGGGGCTTCAAACTCTATTATAAGAGGAAGATATTTGAAGTGATAGTCAAATGAATTACAATGCCAATTGAGATGCACCAATATGTTAAGCTCAAAAAACATTTCCGTGTGAAAAGGGGGTGAGATAATAAAATGTCCCACTTTTTGGTATGTTTTGTACCATTATAAACATGAATTTTCAGTTTCATTGATTTTCTAAAGGTAATAGCCATAAAACCATACACATTCATGAAATTCCACAAACTAATGAAATGTTGTGTTTAGAGTGTAGAATACATGTAATTTTTTTATAAAAAAATTACAAAAAAATGGTCTTTTCTTAATTTTATTCATACGTTGTTTCTTATGTTATAAAAGAGGAATGACTGTCCCCAAGTGGTTTTTTTAAATGAAAATTTATTTTTTCACCATGAAATTTTAGATATATGTTTAAGATTTGAATTTTGAGGTGCTGTCAAATTTTCATATTTTTGGACTTATATTTTTTTTTAATTAATTATTTAGTAAAAATATTTTCAAATAAATGGCGTACAAATGTTTATGCCAATAACTTTTAAGATTTATATCAAAATTGAATTTTTTTCACAGGTAAGAAGAAGACTTCAATAAATAGTAATTTTAATTTTTTCAAATTTTTTTGATATTTTTTGCTATTTTTCAAATTGGGTTGATTGTGTACAATTGATTGTCCTAAAATACCATATGTTAGCAAAATATAAAAAATAAATAGTAAAACATATTTTTAAAAAATAGAAATTATATTTTTAGAAAGCTAATAAAATTCTGTATTTTGTGTTAAAATTTTGTAATTTTATTCATTCGTTAACCCTAATTACGTGGCACCTAAGTGGCACTTTTTGGCATAAAATTATCCTCCAAATGGATTTGGCGCCAAAATGTGCCACAAAGGTGCCACATAGGTGCCACATAGGGGGGTTCGCGCGAAGGGGGTTCGCGTGAAGGGGGTTCGCGTGAACCCCCCTTCGCCCGAACCCCTAAACCTTAAATCCGCCGCCCAAAACTATATAAATATCTATATATAACTCTTTGCCGCCAAAATTATTTGAATTCGAGGGTTCGCGCGAAGGGTGTTCGCGCGAACCCCCATTCGCGCGAACTAGTTTCTTCATCCTACGTGGCAGTTCAGGCGAAGGGGGTTCACGCGAAAGGGGTGTTCGCGCGAACAACCTCGATTTCCGATCCCGCCCAACTTCTTACTCGCGTTTTTGGGACATGAAGTGGGACACAACATTGTGCTTTGATATAACATAAAATCTAAACATAAAATTTTTGCATGATGATCAAGAGGATGTCAAACTGAAAATTACAAATTAACTATCAACTCCTCACAAATATTACAACCCACGAGCATTGCCCCAACTATCATTACATAATACATACCAGTTAAGATTTAATTTAGAAAACATCTTACATTGAAAAATGATCACTTCAAATTAAGCATTGTTTTAAAACAGACCTCCTCTTGAAGAAAAACTTAAGGGAATCCATGATCTTGTCTTAAGAAAAAATTAAGCTTATCAAGGTCGACATTAACAATGCTAGTGAGATTGCACCGTATGATACAATTGTATAGCTCATTAATATAGGAATCTACAATTAAAATTACAAAATCCAAAGGTGTGTGATGGTTGAAGAAACCAACAATTTATTTGAGCTCGGTAACTTCATCAAGAGCGAAATTGTTGGTTGATATATTTGCGTAGTTTACTTTTTCAAATCGAACAACCACCGGATATCGAGATGAAGGATCCTAAGTAGAGAATATCAACACAAAAAACAAAACATCAATGCAAATAAAATATTACAAGCAAATCAAATAGTAATATGAAATTAGAATTAATTGATTTATAAATTAATAAATGATGAACCATCAAAATTTGATTAGATTTATATGGGAATATTCTAAATACATATATTCGTAAAACTGAAGAAAGATAACAATTTATGGTGTTTATGTTGAATTTTTGGTGACAAAGAGTCTCATAATTGTATTACTATGTAAAAAAACTTTACATAAAGAGAAAAAGAAAAAGAAATGGAAATAACATGGTTAAGATATTATAATTTTTTGATTGACTCTAAACATGAAAACATAATTTTCTGATAGACTCTAAACATCCAAAACAACAACAAATTCTAAATAATGATCAAATAAATTTAAAATATAAGATTGAAATTATCCACTACAATCAAATTTTAAAATTAATCATTAATAATTAACAATTTATAAATATTACAATCCACAAATACAATCCAT
This sequence comes from Taxus wallichiana var. yunnanensis, assembly GCA_018340775.1. NCBI lineage: Eukaryota > Viridiplantae > Streptophyta > Pinopsida > Cupressales > Taxaceae > Taxus > Taxus wallichiana. The sequence goes on along the minus strand of CM031236.1, from coordinate 654,707,458 downwards.
CACCCATGCTCAACCTAAAAATCAAATAATTTATAAGATTGAGTTGTTAATTTACTAAATAAAAAATACCCAAAAAACAATTCAACCTTACTGATAGAAGACACCACAACCATTTACATTATAAAACTAAAATTTAACATATAATCAAATAACCATGTTCATATTTATTTGGTGAAACCTTGGCCAATTTGATCTTTCCATAATAAAAAAACAGAGTTAAAACAGCATACCTGATCCACTGCAACAACAGATCCAACACCATTGAACCAGTACGATTCTGGCCTCAAAATTTTCACCTGCACCCACAAAACCCTAAAAATAAAAATCCAAATCCAACACAATAATATATAACAAAAAGTTTCAGTTCCAGATTATATATTGATATCTAAATATGGTTGTGTGGATACCCCTCAGATCTTAACATTAAATTTAAGAAAGCTAAAAAAATATTGTAATCTTTAATCCAATTATAAAAATTATGTTACCCACCTTGGCTCCACGCTTGGGTCCTATGGGAGGGGCTTAACAGCAGGAGTCTCTTCCTTGGCAGCAGCAGGAGGAGGAGGAGGAGGAGGTGGTGGTGGTGGTGGTGAAGCCGATTCTTTCTTTGCAGCTAGCACCCGAAACCTGGCTGAAACCATTGGGGGCTTGACATTGCTGTGCATTCTCACAAATGAGGGAGTACGAGATGATGAAGAAATTGAAGTGGGTGGCGGTGATGCTAAGACAGCCATGGAGGCAGCCATTGTTGTTGCAGACATTATTCCTTGTTCTTGCTCGGCAAAACTGTTAAACCACTTGTTTCTGGCCTATCTTTCCAGGTTTGTTGAGTATGTATGAATATGGATTGTGGTCTTGATAAAAGGAGATACCTCAATAGCCACTAGTATCTTGACACTTCAGCAACATGTAAGGCGCATTTGGATAATGTTGAGTGTTAGTAAGGGATATTCACCACTCAATTTTATTTTTTGGTTTCCTTACTATTAAATTGAAAGGATTCTCATAGCAAAAGGTTTACCCATAGGATGATGATGGTGTTGAAAGTAAAATTATTGTTGGAGATAATGGAAAGTAGTTTTACATTGACAATGGGTTATATATTATTTATTTATAAGTAATCAAATTTAATTATTTTATAAAGGGATATTTTTCTCGCGTTTAAATAATTGATAGGTTTGTAGTAATTTTTGGAGAGAGAGGTTAGAGCCCGAGATTACAATACACGTTCAAATTTTTAAGGCAAAGAAAACTTAGAAAAAATATGGATATAAAGCCTCAACTATAAGTATGCACTTTTAGTTGAAATGACTAGAGTTGTAATGTGCATTTATGATAACTTGCAAGTAAGTCGAATTTAATGTTAGCACCATTGGAACTCCCAAAACCTCACGTGTGTTTTTCACAATTCTATGCTAATTTTCGAGAAACTGGTCTCCTTCCTTGGAACCCTAATGTGACAACTATACTTTGTAAAAATGCAAATATATAAAGAGGTTTGTTTTGAGGGGCCTCTATTATTACCATCCCTTGATAGAAACAATTCTTTGGTGGTTCTTTGATACCAACACACCAAGTATAATGCAAGTAAACACGTAGTCCATTGTATTGTAAGTACTCAACACCTACCAATTTCAATGGCGTAATCAATATAGACAAATAAATGTTAGATGCTCTTCATATTTAGTAAATGCTTGATTATTGCTCTAAATCTTTGTAATTACTTTTGACAAGGAGATGTTTTTAGTCAATCAATGTATGTCATAAAAAAATTGGGATTAATTTAATTAAGAATATTACTTTGATGTCTATAATGATATAGAACATTAAATAAAGTAATTACTCGGTCCTAAATCATATCATGAGAAAGCATTCAATCAACATATACGAATGAAAGTACAATATAGAGACAAGTATCGTGGTTTAGAAATATTACACTAGATTATACGAGGTCTAGAGATGTGAGAATGCTATGAAGATGTGAAAATGGATGTGAAAAGTGTCGTTTGAATGTCTTTCGATTTTGGGGACTTGAAGTTGAGCTCAAGATATAATCTCTAATGCTAGACAAAATCAAGTAGAAATGGTTGTGCAACTCGATGATTGATTCCTTTGATGGTCAATTTTGTTCTCTTCTTTTTGATTTGTAACTCAACTCTGGAACCTAATACATCTATGTCTCTAGATATGGAATTTGCACTTGAAATACGGCGATCACATTTTTGTAACTACAAATGGCTTCTCCTTGTCTTCAAACCCTCGCTCCTTCTTCTACCCTAATAAAGGAATTGATTTGATGCACCTCAAAACCATCTATGTTGAGTGTTTCCTAGATAGAAATACTTGAATAGGCATTAAATGCATATAGTTATCCTTTTGTGGTGGATATTTGTAAATGCACATAAACAATGTATTGTAGAAAGCCCTAATAAAACATACATCACTTGGAAATGAATTTTGGCTACACTTTTGGTGCATTAAACTGATTAGGGTAGAAAAGGAGGATGTATTCAAACTTGTAATTGGTTTTAATTTTCTTTAAGTTGCGCCCAAAGCCCTTCTTAGAGTGTTCTTTGATGGGATATCTCTAGATGCCCCTAATAGGTTAGGGCCCCACATATATTTATAAAAGTGATTAGTACAAATGATTTCCAACTCAATTGACCTTAAACCAGCTAAGGTAACTTTCACATTTGAAAATATGACTTGCAATTGCTATGGACATAATCACTGACCTTGAACAAAAACATCAGTCAAGTATTTCCAATTTCAATCATTCCATCTAGGCTTAGGATGGAACTTAATTAGATAATTGTGGAAAATATCTAGGAGTCTAAGGATGTGTTCTGTATAGGTGCATTGATTCTTGAGGTACATGTGTTCAAAGAAAGGTTGCAAAAGCTATGGGATGGGGTAAGAACACTCAAGAACCCCAAAGCTTTGTGCAAACCGATCAATGGACCATCAATTAAGAAGTAAACAAGGATTCCTACTTTGCATGCATTAGTTTGAAGTAAACAAGCAAACTTAACAAATATAATTACCCTTTATTCTTGAAATCTTAAGTAAACGAGCCTAATAAGGATCCAAGCAATCAGTTTATGCTTCAAGAGAATGGGAGCTCACCATTAATGGCTTCAAGGCCAATGGTTCCTCCCATTTACTCTATGTTATGTGATAAAATGCAAAAGATAAAGCAAATAGCTCAATAAGATGAAATAAAACTCCTAATCCTAGCAATAATACTATAGTTTATGTTAGAGGGAAGAAGTGTTCTTGAAAATGAGAGGGGGTAGTGGGCTATTTATAGTTTTCCATTTGGGAAATGGGAGGCTTTTTGGTGCATATGGGACTAAAAAAGGAGTCAAAAAGTTAATTAGCAAGTCAAAGTAAGATTTGACTAAGTTTAGAAGAGGTTGATCATGATTTAGGGTAATTAACCTAGGTTAGACTAATTAATCTTGTTTAGAGAGAAATTAGGGTTTTGGGAGGGTTCTAAAAGGCCTAATCAATCCAATGAAATGGATTGATAGTCTAGGAAGCTAATAGAAGTGGTAAAGAAGATAATTTTAGCTGCTAAACGAGGCTATAATAGCCTATTTAATTGACTTATAAGAGGAATAAGACCGGATGAGTGTCAAAAAGGGGATTCAGATAGATTTTACCTGACGATGTGTCGTCAATTTATGAGGAAGGGAATAATTAATGCAATATTTGATATAATAGTTATTTGATCAAACTACGGTGTCTACATTTACCCCTCTTAGGGGTGATGTAAGCTACGTCACTTCGAAGAAAGTAGACAAGTATAAACGAGTAGAAAAATTTTGAAGGGGTAGAAGAAAAATTATTAGGATGAAGGTAGGATGAAGGATGCCCCCTCGAGTGTCGATGGGGTGATAGAAGAACTCGATCGAGGATCAAAAAGAGAACAAGGAAGAAAAAGTGTAAAGAAGAGATGAGAAAACAACAAGAAAAGGGGATATTGAGCTATCTCAGAAACCAAAGCAACAACTTTTAAATCATCATTTTGCTTAGAATCCTCATCATCGGCCCTTATTAAGATGTAAGCATACAATGGAAGTGTAAAATGACATGAAAAATCCATGATACAAACAACTGTCCATTGCTAAAATAAAAACTCCATGCAACATACAAACATGCAATGTAATACGAGAAGTAAACAAACTCTTTTAACAGGGAAATGAGTACAATCACACACACTCAAACCAACAACATTCAAGATAGTTGCACAAATATTTTGTTATCAAGTTGTAATCCCAAATTTTTTGATAAACGACAAGGGTAAAGGATGATGCCCCAACCAATATGTATACACAAGGGAAATGATGGAGGACACTTAGGTCCAATGAAAAAGCAATATGTACAATGAAAATAGTACTAGAAACTAATAGTGCCCCAACGTATGCATTTAAGTAAACGTTAGCGTAGCTTTTGTAGATGAGTGAAGATTCAGATGATCTGCAAGTCGTTGTTTTAAACCATTTGAAAATGTCAACAAGATACGAGATGAGTGTCATGCGAGAGATACAGATTTCAGCTGCAAATGAGTTGTTTTAACAATTTTAGTTCATTTTCAAGTTTTATGATGTTTTTGGCTTTTGGATTATTTTATAGTTTTTAAATTTTTAATCATGTAAGAATTTAAGAGATAGAAATCTCCTAAAAGTACGCATGAAGGCACAAAGATGAAGGTTAGGTCATCGGAGAGTCACAATATGTCCTGACGAGAAGAATTACAGGCCCGAAATAATTATTAAAAATAATCATTACGACGGGTAAAATAGTAGAAAAATAGAAGAGAAATGCGAAAGGCACCTGGAAGATTCGTAAATTATTCCAGTGCAATGAAGAAGTGACCATGGGTGGCACTGAGTGCCCCAACGTGCGAAAAGGAGTAAAAATAATTATTTTAATAGAAAAATAATCACCTTAGCGGGTAGAAGAAGGGTTAGAGTGATCACGGCGGAGAAAACATGCCCCAGGGGCATCGTGGCAGCCTAATATACCCACCTGGGGTAAATCAATCACGACCAGTTCATTTGTACTAGAGATCTTTGCAAATTTTTACCGCGAGCGAGAGCAATAGCCCTGGAGTGAGATGGCAAGGCTATCGAGCAGGAGGAGACGAGCAGATCGCATCCGAGAGTTCATGTGGGACCCAGCGGATGGACCCTACGTGAGTGTTCTATCCTTCCTTTTGAATTTTGCATTTAATGTTGTTTCTAGGGCATGTTTAGGCTAGATTAGGGTATTTTTGATGTATGTGCATATGTGCATGTGTCGGTTTGACATATACGCATACGTGTATGCATCAATATTTGGTGGGTATGCATACACATATCCATCAAATAATGGGTACACACACGCGTATTTGTTGGAGGGAGAATACATGGACGCTCACACGCACGCATCAAAGGTGTGTGGGTGTCGGAGAGGACGCGCGCATCCCGGGTAGGGGGGAATAGGGCGCATACGTGCATGTGACAAAGTAGATGCTTAGGCGTCACACTGGGTGCGTATGCATCCTATCTAAAGTAGGACAAATAGGTAGAAAAAAAAGAGGGGGTGCGTACACACGTGGCTAGCCGCGCATGCGTCTGGGTAGGCGTATATGCATCGGGAAGGTGGGCATGCATTAGGAAGGCATGCATGCGTCAAGGAAAAGGGAGCAAAACACCCATCCGGCCAAATAGCCAAGGAGAAAAGAAAGTATACTAGAAGAAAGTGAAAATTTAGGAAATAAGATGGAAGAATGAAGGATTTTACTTGCAAATTAGATAGAAGTAGATAGAAATGTGCCTAATACATGTGTGTTTCTTTTTTTTACAGCATATATTACCCGTTTTGCATACACGCGAGTGATATGGTCAGCTAGTGGCGATAGAGGCACAATTTGACGAGGATGATAGGACGATATTGGATAGCCTCTTATACGTCACAAGATTGGCTTACATGGCTGATATGCCTCAAATCACCTTGGATCATGGCCTTCTGATAGCCATAGCTGAGAGATGGCACAACGAGAGTCAATGCTTTTGGCTTCGACCGGGAGATCACGATTACTCTAGAGGACATGTGGCGCATTATGCGGGTCCCAATCTAGGGTCATCTTATCCAGTACACGAGTCACTGGCCTGATATTCAACTGATGTATCTCAGAGTTATTTGGTGTCCCAACGATACCACATCATGGGATGACCATTAGATTTTCATGGTGCATTGAGGATCTAGAGTTAGATCGCATTGTGGTTTATATGATGGCCTTTGTTAGTGGAGTTCTACTCCCTAACAAGACCGGTGACTCCATTCCACTTGGCCTCCTCGAATTGATACGTGGATTGATAGACGAGAGAGACTTACTGCTGGGATCAGTGCATTTTAGCACACTTATACTGGGACCTACATTTGATTACCTACTACCATTAGAAGATGGTAGGACCAGCCGACTTACTGCAGATTTGGGCATGGGACCATATTGTTATTGGTCACCCCTAGGTGTTTTGAGAGTTTGGGCTCCCGAGGAGCCTTCTTCTATGGGATGGGTCCCAATCGGGGATGATGTGCGGCCATACATGGGAGATGTGTATCATTACCGATGTGATATTGATGAGCTATAAAGCAGGCTACCATAGTATGGAGGCCTTACAGGACATTTCCAAAGGGCTTCGAGGAGGCTTAGAGATCAACATAGCTATAATTGAGCATTTCATGTTGGGTAGTCAGCTATATGTGGGAGATGTACAAAGTAGATCGGTGCCAAAGATAATTTGGCATTACCCAGGATGTTCCTGGGCCAGATATATGGTACACTCGTAGGGCCCAAGAGTATGCCGACATGCATCTACAAATTGCCTAGATAGAGCATTGGCCATCTTCCTATATGTGGTACCTACTATGTGGGTTCCATTGAGACAGATCAAAGATCTTGGTTACACACCCAAGTATGTGTCATGGTACCATGGTGTGATCCCACATTGTTTGACCATTTCCAAGGTAACCTTATAATGCCGGTGTAAGAGCTCCTCTAGTGGGGCCTCCCAGCAGTGATGAGGGTGGAGCCAACGGTGGCAATGATAGTGATGATGATGGTGGTGGTGGTGGTGGTCCTGATGCAGAGTGTTATGTTAGGGGTAGGGGACAAGGTCCCCATTACAAAGACCTCTCGAGACAGGGACCCCGACTCAAAGCCGAGATGAGTACCCAAGGCACCGTATATATTTTCCTCCAATAGGCATTCCAACGGGATATATGCCCCTCTTTAATAGGTATTTCTAGAGCAAGGCCGCCACCTCATGCTCCAGGGTGGTGGTGATGGCTGCAATTGGTTTCTCTTCAAAGACTTACAGGAAGTGATTTTTGTACAATTACTGATGGCTAGAGAGAGAGGTGAGGCTAGGGCATGTATAGGCCCTTATAGCAGAGCAGATCGGTCGGTGCTCGTGTACAAACTTTGATCCGAGAGAGATCGTGTCGAGCACAAGCCACTAAGGGTAGGAATAGTGCTTCACTAAGAGCTAGATTAGTCGATGGCCACACAGGGGCTCAAATACTATGTGTCTTTACATCACCATGACTCAAGTGTAGATGGTTATCGCACGAAGGACCATGCCCAAGCACGATCCACGAGGTTTTATTATCCGGAGAGATCGTGCACGAGCCCATGTGCATACTATTACCGTAGATAGATACCAAGAGGTCCCCGCTAATGCATGCACTCCCATGTTGACAGGGTAGATTGATAAGCGAGTGAGATGTTGTCGCCTCGTAGCTACTAATTTTGGAGATGTTGATTTGATTTAGGATGCTATGAGGGCTGCGGTGAGGCCTTATACTATAGGACCGCCTATTTGAGCATTCCCAGTAGAGAGCAATGCCGAGTAACACCTTTTGAGTAGTTTGGTAGTTAGATCAAGATGATATGATAGCTTGATTGCAGACTATCCGGTTTGATAGCAGCCATCTAGACAAAGCAGGTGATACCTCTGGTGTCATTCCATCATATCCGCCACTCTTGTCCCCAGGGACATGGACCCGGAGCCCCAACGAGGGTGCAATTTGTGGTTGAGTTCTTCATTTTACCTTTTGTACAGATGTATTGTATACATGCCTCTTATGAAGGTTGATTTTGATCGATGTATAGATTCATGTACCATTATTTTGATGAAGGCTCAATTTTTTATGCATGCCCCTTTTAGATGGCATATTGTATCAATGATGTATACTTGAGTTTTTGAGATGGACATTTATACATGTATTATATGGACATTCGATGATGATTTTGTTATGTCATGTTGTGATTATGTCTTTTACGATTTTTGGTTATTACTCTGCAACTATGGTATCATGATGTATGATTTCCCTTTCCTTTATGTATGTGACATACTTTAGATTTAGAGATGTTTATGTTCCATGTTTTTCATATTGATGATATATCTGTAGATAGTATCACATGCTTTAGATTTATGGAATGCTTCTGATTTGTATTCTATCTCTTGGGATGATACGAGATGATATTGCTAGGGGGGATAGATTTGTGATTATGCGCAACCCCTCTTGCCCCCATTGATGATACGAGATGTGATGATTAGTTTAACATATATACATGATGTAATACTTAGCATTTATGTATATATGATGTAGTAGATGATGTTTATATGTGATGAATGGTAGATGATAGATGTGATAACAAACAATTGTGTAAGAGATAAACACACAAGAAAAAGTTAACAAAGCTAAACAATTGTACCTATACAACACAACACAACTAAGATGCGTTATACATGAATTTATTAAACATATTGTTGGTTCGAAAATCTGTCGGGTGGGCATATCTATGGACAGACAAGCCAACAGTGTGCAGGGCATAGCCCCTCTTTGAGTCAACAAAGTGAAACTAGTTTATTGTTATTCTACCAGTAGGAATCTATGCAAGTCTCACAATATTCTGCCTTCAGGGGTTGGGATCTCATCCCAGTAGAGGTATTTCCAACTGTAAAAGAAGGGAAAGGAACGAGGTGGGGAGATGGGAAAGATCTGAAGGGAGAAAAGAAATGAATTCCAAAGCAGAAAGGTCAGAAGGTCTATGATTTGGGTTGGTAGTAAACAAAGCCGAACCTACTTGCATAGAAGAATAAAGCAATACTGATGAATAAATGACAATAAAGTAGAAGTAGATTCAATAGAACAATCATACAGATCTAACACAAGAAAGGTCTAATGTAAAACACAGGTATTCAGCACAAAGTCTAAATATTGTATTAATATTTGTTTCTGTTACAAAAAGTTCAAAGTCTTTTCTTCTTACTTCTATTTTTCATCTGAAAAGTATCCACCCTTGAATACAACAAGTATTCAAGTATTTATAGAAGAAGAGAAGAAAAGAAGGCAAAAATAAACCAACCACTTAATTACAAAATATTTACAAAATATCTTAAAGTCATCTGTTGACTTTTGACAACTTGGTGGATGACATCATCCTATGGTGCAACATGGATGATGTCATCATTTGTGTCAACATACTTTTAGATATTTACAAAGAGAAGATCGAGAGGAATGAGACTATTCATCGTCGTCCCGTGGCTGAAAGGGGGTATCCTGCTTCTGCTGCTGCTCTAGGAGACGTGATGTGGAACTGGGCACGATATTCCATGAACTTGCTGATCATGGGCTGAAGTTGATCCTGGGAAGGATCCTTGTGATGATCACTGATAGCCTCGCAAGTTTCCCGCTCATCTGTGAGCTTTTCTGGGAGCTTGGAATATTCATTTTCTGCCTCTATCAGGTACCCTATGAAGTCACGACAGCCAAAGTGTTGTTGATGGATTCGGCATCGAAAGTGACTTCTGGCCCCAGCCCTTGCGAAATGATCTCCTTGAAGATCCGAATAGTTTCATCTGCCTTTCTCAAGGTGAAAGAAGGAGTGAGCAAGCCCTCAAGACAATCCATTTGATGCATTGCATCTAGGCTTCCTCCTTAATTTTGTTAATCTTTTCGAGGACAAACTCCAACCGATCGACTCAATAGTCCCGCAGTAGAAAGGATTTTGTTGAGGGCTCTGGGGTGACCGAAAACGATGAACTTGACCAGATCTTCGATTGAACAATGAGCATTTTCCTAAGGTCTCATGCCGCATCTTAAGCATGGTCCAGCTCTTCGGAGATAGGTCCTACAATCACCTGGAGCTCTTTGTTCACCTGACTAATATTCTGATACAATTTGGTGAACTTGGCGATTACTCCCTCACTTTCTTTGAGGATTTGGCTTCTCCAGTGGAAACTACCATACCCTGCTCGCCGATTTTGGCATATTCATTTATCTTATCCTGGCTCAGAGGCTCAGGAGTTTCGGCGGTAGTTGTAGGAGGTGCACTGCCCATTTTCTACAAGGTGTGGAGAAGATGTTTATTTTACTCCTTTAATAGCCTCTTTTCTTCCTTTGCTTCCTGGAGCTTCTTGCAAAGGGCATCAATTGCAGATAGGGCCTCTCCCTGAAGGCTTTCTGAAGATGTCCCCATTGTGACTTGGGTCACTATATAATCTGTCGAAGACAGATCCTTTTTATCCTTTAAAGGATTGGGATATGCTATCTCCATTACTCTCTCTCCTGACGCACTCTGAGAGAAGCGGGTTATAGGTTTTTGCTTCTTGGCCCCCTTTGATGGGATGATGGAGAAGTCCATCGGTGCAATGGGAACTTTCCTCTTTTTTTGGCTCAGGTGCTGAGAGATCCATGCTGGACTTATGGGAGAGGGACCAGAAGTAGAAAAGGGAGTAGCTGCAGTAGTAGAGGGAAAGTGTGTTGAGACACTTGGAGGTGGCATTGAGAGGGAGGCCAAGAAAGTGCTCACGGGAGGAAGAGATATTGCAGGGGAGGTAGACATGGGAATGGAAGGAACCGAGAGATGAGGAAGAAATGGTGGGGGACAAACTCTGCGAGAGAAGAGAAGATGGATGACGAGGAAGGGGGAACAGTAGAAGATGGGGGAGAGGATACGACCAAAGGAATAGTCACTTGGGTCACGTGAGGACGGGAAGGAGGAGAGGGAGAAGGGATAGAAGGGACCTCAACAGTTGTAGTAGCGGTAACATCCTGAGTGGATGTGCCCATCTAACATCTTCTACCGCTTCTTTCTCTGGGGAAGCTAGAGTTACAACTTGTTCTCATGCGGCGGAAGGGGACTCTCAGGAGCCTCTTCTTGGGCAGAGCTTGACTCACCCTCTTTGTCTTTGCCCCTACCCTTTGGTAGATGTTTTGGCCTGGAAGGTGCGTTGCCCAATGGAGATGTGGTGAAATCTACCCCAAGGTAGATGAGGCCATTCATCCTGCACCAGTGCTCTGTTCTCCGCAGAGTTTCTTTGACCCTTTCTTCAATGGTCTGGGGCACTTTAGTTCTGTCGATTACAACAAAATGGCTAGTTGTCCCCATCCGTGTCAAGATATACCTGATCAACTTCTTGATCAGTAGTTTGATAACCTTTTGGGACAATGGCTACGCCGTACTGAATGATTTCAGCTAAAGCCAAGCGGGAGTGATCCTTTCTTCTGAGCTCGACCTCGTGATACAGGTCGATATAAATGTCCTCGATTTGTGAAATGTGGATTGGATCGAGTTTGGCCCTGGAAGGTAATTTCCTTAGATCGAAAGTGGGCCTTACCGGTAATTTGTGCTTCGATTGAGCGGTTCCATCTCTCGCAAACATCTCCCAAGCTTTGGGTGGGAAAGACAAGTGTACCTGCCCACTGTGAGGGGGAAAGGAGTTCCACCCTTCTTTCTCTTCAAACACTTTTCGTGGTAGGTTATGAGCTGTCTGGATAGCTCCAACAGGATCAGCTTGGGGCCGGCATATCTTGGCAATTTGGTGGGTTCCCCCAAGAAGTTGGCTGCCCTGAGATAGGTGAAGGTGGGAAATTACGTGAATAAGGCCCCCCACTTCTCCGTTGCTGCAACAATGCTCTTGGTCGTTCGACCATGAGTCATGTTTGGCCTCAAAAGGTAGACGATGCCATAGAAGAAAGCGTCGTTAATCTTTGTAAACTGTGAAATACTTGTTTTCTAGCTTCAGCTCTGGGTAGTATTCATATATTTTTACTTGGGGCCAAACCCCGCATCGCATCAATGCTGGATAATCCCTCTCCGAGGCTGCAGCATAAACTACGTAGGAGTTCATGTAGAACCTCCCCGTTGTGGTGAGTTGTTGGAGCTGCTCAGATATAGTGCTGCTTATGATCTCCGCCCACTCGAAGCATTGATCTGGCACGTTCTTGTTCATTGTCTCCAGGTACCTGAGCATCCATTTATGGAAGTAATGGGCGTCAGAAAGCCCAAATACTCTGCTTAGGAACATGATGGTATCACTTAGTTCCTTGAAGAAATCACTTCGGTGAATAACCTATAGCCATCTCAAGTTACCACCTTCTTCTTCTTCGTGTACACCTCATTCATCAACTACATGCACCGGTCTCCATTGTCCTCCCAAGCCTTGGTGTCGTCTTCTTGGCTTATGGCCACAAAGTGCCGATGGTGAGGAATGCCAAGCATAATTTTGAAGTGCCCAGCGGTGAGATTTATCACGACCTCGCCCTTCTCATTTTGGACACATCTCATGTCTTTGTTGTAGCAGTGGGGCACTACCATCATGAATTCGTTGTTTACTGCACTGACTGGGATCCCCCCAGAAAAATGCAGGCCACTGCCTACCAGTTTGTCCATCCAGGGACTTCCTGTGACCCTCCTGGTTCTAGCCCAGAAATATTCCATATCGATGTGACCGAGCTCAGAGTCTCTTATATCCAAGTCACATTCTGCCTGGGATTCGGGCATCCTGACCCTCTGATATTTGTACTTCATCTCTTCCTCTGTAAGCTTGGCTTTACCCTTAGACTTGGTTGGTCTCTTGCTTGATGTAGACATATGTAGTTCTGAATTCAGTTGCTGATCTACAAGAAGAAGAAGCGAAACCCAACGCAGAAGAGCCATGTTAGCTGTTAGATCTCCCATTAAAGCATTGACAAGAAGGAAGAGTTAGCAATTTTAAGGCCTCGGGGCACAAGGCGCATGAACACCGCAGTCGTAGGTTAAATAGTATGGTGCGTATAAAGAAGGGTGTTACACAGGGGACAAATCAGCACCAGAGGGTGCAAGGCACATGGATATCTTGCACATGACATTTTTTTTTGCATGAATCGAAGTGCGCCTGTGCCATTTATATGTGTTTTATACCGGGCGCAGATAATTTTCATGTTGCACAGGGACAGGATGCACCAAAGGGCGCAGGTTTAGTGTGTGTAACATCATCTTTACGTGCACAAAAGGGGAACTTGGCGTGGCACATGAAAGGTTTGCATGACATTGTGTTACTGTAATAGGGGATGCGCCTGCGCCATTTAACGCAGTTTTATACTTGGCGCAAGTTTTTGCAATGTAACATAGGAGCTCAGTGCGCCAAGAGGGCGCAGGGTTATTGGGTGTTGCAAGCAAGGAAAGTGTGCCTTCTGGGCACAACTGTATTTTATGCAGCAAGCATGGTGAATGCGCCAAGAGGAAAATGTAGTCTAACACGAACTTTTAAGTCTTCTTTCTTTCTCTGGGGTTTGCATGTGTTTTAAGCCTCTTCTGCAAGGTTTTTTGGATGGTGAAGAGGGCATACTAAGGAGGTCCAAGTGATTTTTTCTAAGGCAGAGTCCACCTTACCAGTAGATCTGGAAAGAGGAGGAAGAGCATGGGGGAGAAGGACAACAAGAACAACAAAAGAGGGGTTTACAAATCCATGCCTCCTACTACACAAACAAACAACCAACAAAGAAAAACACAAGAGGAATAAGGACCACCTACCCGGAATATATATAACGTGAGAGACGAAGCGGGGTCCACGAACGCGATACGAGGATGATAGGCGTGTTGACAAGTGCAGAGGAATAAAATCTATCACGTGTTTTTTTAATTGTGAAAGTGACAAGGCGGATGCGCCTATATATAGAAAAGGTGCAATAAATGCGCCAACCACTTTTTAAGGGGCGCATCAAAACAACTTTCGACACTTCAAAATTTGTGCCCTTTGGCGCACCAAAACGCGTGTTAACACATGATTATGTGTGGCTTTGGCGCAACAAAAATACTGGCAACACCAAAATACGTGCACCTTTGGCGCACCAAAACACGGTGCAACAATCATGTTGTTGACACGAAGGCGCATGCAAGAAAGGTGCATCACGGGGAGGCACACCAAAACATGTGTCGACACTTCAAAGGGTGCGCCAAAGGAAACGAAGGGGGCACATACTTATTCTATGTTGCACCGACAAAAGGTGCACCTAACCAAAAAAACCAAAAATGGCTAAGTTCGGAAAACTAGATTTCCCGGAAAGGGATTTTGCAACGTTCCGAACACAAGGGGTCCCTGACGAGGGACCAGAACAAAATTTTGATCGGGTTACCCGTGAAATTGCCCTTGTCAATTTTATGGGATAACAACTGGCTCTTTCTAGGGACTATCTCTGAGCAGAACTCAGGGGTAGAGAATCCTAGATCTACATGTGCCTATCCATTGGGTTACAGAGTCAAAAACAAGGGCGACCGAAAAGGGGAAACACACAACCAAAAAAAGCAAACACACGACAAAAACAAACACAAAACAAGCAAATTGTACAAAGAAGAGAGTAAGCTCTACTTCCCGAAGATCTTCGATGCTGCCCGCTATAGGAAGCGGGAGCTCGATTCCATCTAAATACGAGAGATAGAAGTTAATCTCTCCATTGAGCCGCTGATTGATCTTGAAAGGTCCTCTCCATAGGGAATCAAATTTTCCGTGCATGCCCTTTGGTTCTCTTCATTTGTCCCACAAAAGGACGAGGTCTCCCACCGTACTCTCTTTGCTTAGCTTTTTTATCGAACAATCTCTTGACCTGATTCTGATGTTTGGTGATCCCGTCGACCACTTTTACTCTCTTTTCTTCGAGCTCGCTGCTAGATACATGATCCTCTTTTCAAGAGAATTTTGGAAAGTCTCATCTTCAATTGCTCGTGCCAAGCGCAAGGCAGGGAGTTCCATAGAAATGGGAAGCTCGGCGTCATTTCCATATAACACTTGAAAAGGTGACATGCCGAGAGACCTCTTGGGAGTAATACGGTCCGCCCACAAAGCGTCGTGACAATGATTTGTGCCACATTCACCGATTCTCATCCACTAGGTTTCGTATGATGGTCACTGCATTTTTATTACTAGATTCCACCTGACCATTTCCCTGAGGGTAATATTCCGAGGCATAAGCCAAGGTTATCCCATATCCATAGCAAAAACCAACAACTTCTCGTGAGGAGAAGTTGGAAGTGTTATCAGCAACAATCTTGTTTGGAACGCCAAACCTGACAATGATATTTTCTTTGATGAAACTGCAAACAACCTCGGAAGTGGCATGTTTGACAGGTATGGCTTCCACCCATTTCGTGAAGTAATCTGTTGCTATCAGGACATAACTATGTCCGGCACTCGATTGGGGATTGAGTGCACCGATAAAATCAATTCCCCACTTGCTGAATGGTTCGTCAATGATGACCGGCCTGAGGGGAAAAGTAGCCAATTTGGGCTTGCCGACAAATTGCTGGCAGAGCTCACATTTTGCTACCCAAGTGGCTGCATCCTGGAAAAGCGTTGGCCAATAATACCTGCCTGGATGATTTTGTGTGTTGTCACAGAAGAGGAGAAGTGACCACCACAGGCTGAATCGTGAAAACTTTGAAGTAACTTTGTCTGTTGTGGTTTGTCAACACATCACAAGAAGATGCCATCTATTCCACGTTTGTATAAAGCATCATCCCAGATGACATATTTGGCTGCTCTGAGCTTTATAGCACGCTTCTCCTTTCAAGTCGAATGAGCTGGACACTCACCATAAGTGAGAAAGAAAGTGATATCAGAGTACCATTCGTCACTGGTGGCGACAAATAGAACCATGGGTAGAGAATCAGCTTTCTCCAACTGGCCTTGTGTTCCGTCAATGCAATCATCCTTTCCCTGGAATCTTTTGAATCTTGGTTTTCAGCCATAAGTTGACATAGGCCCTTGCCTCTTACCAACTTGGTTGGTTTTATATCCAGATCATACTCTTGGACTTTTGCAATCCAATTTCCTCGCAAACTCCCTAACTCCTGTTGAGTTAAGATGGACTTTACTGCCATGTCAGGAACTAGAACTACCGTATGAGAGTTTAGAATGTAGTACCTGAAGTTCTTAACTGCTTTGACAATGGCGAAGGCATGTTTTTCCAACTGAGTCATTTTTAATTCGTGAGGCTTGAGAGGAGAGCTCATAAACGCAATCGGGGATTCAACATCTTCAGAATTCCTTTGCATTAGGATGGCCGACATGGTATGTTCAGATGCATAGCTATACAGGATAAAATCCTTGGAGAAATCGGGACATACCAGGACTGGCGCGTGGGCGACAGAGGCTTTTATCTCCTCGAATGACTTCTTCCCTTCTTCGCTCCACCAGAAAGTTGGTGACCCTTTCATCATGCCTAATATGTGGTGAGTCTTTTCAAAAAAAGTCGAACAAAGCTCCCGAGAAAATTCACTTTTCCAAAGGAGTGAATGCTGGTCTTGCTTGTAGGTAAAGTAAGGCTCTAAATAGCCTTAACTCTTTCTTGGTATCTATCTTCGTCCCTTCTTTGCTAACAACATGTCCTAGCAACTTTCCTCTCGTGACTCAAAAACAGACTTTTCGGATTCGGGAGATCCCGTGCTCTCGGCATCTAATCAATACTTGCTCCAAATGATCACAATGATCGTTTCACCATTTGGAGAACACGCTTAAGTCATCCAAGTAGACTACGATGACCTTCCCCATCATACCTCTGAACGCAAAATCCATAGCCCATGAAAAGTGGCACCAAGATTGTCGTGCCAAAAGGCATCATGCTATAAGAAAACGTACCTAAGGGGTAGTGAATGCTATTTTGAATTGGTCTTCTGCAAGACTTCAATCTTATTGTAGCACGAAAAACCATCAAGCATGGACAACATTTCGATCCGATTCTTCGCTTGCGAACTTGATCCATTATAGGAAGCGGGTAGTTGTCCTTTAAGGATGCTTGATTCAAGCACGGAAATCCATGCATATGTGTATCTCGTCATTCTTCTTGCGACCGGCACAATGTTCGCGACCTGTGCACCGTGATGGACAGGAAAAATGATCCGTGCGTCCAACATTTTCTGAATTTCAGCCTAGATAGTACCTGAGATCTTAGGATTATAGTGTCTCTGCTTCTGGTGAAAGGGTTTGACATCCTCTTTCAACGAGAATGTCATGTTGTACGTCCTTTGGCTTGAAAGACTTTAGATCGGCGTAGGACCATGCCAATACATCCTTGTATTTCTTCAACAATTTGACAAACTTCCGCTTCTCTTCAAGTGTGCAACATTTTTCGATGTTTACAAACTATGGATGTTCAACCGAACCTAAATTGATCGGTTCGGTTTCTGGGGAGGAGCTAGGATCATCTTGCCTTTTCTTTTTGACAAAACGATCATGCCCGTCAAACAACCCTTCTAGGGAAACCAGGCCTTTCGGGATTTTATTTCCTTTGAGCTGACATATGCCGTCATTTCCTTCGGGTTTCTGTTACGATCGATGACTCACTCGCACATGGAAGTAGATCCTTCAAAATGAAGCTCATTAAAATTTTCCACTTTTTTGAGAAAGGAAATGAGTTGAATGTCATCGTTGAATACTTGTCAGTGCTGAGAATTGTCCGGCACGCTTGGGCGGAAAACCACCTCAATGGTATATGTGTTTGTTCTCAAACTCGGGTGAGGTAGGTAAGCATGAGGGATGTTTGAAACGGCCAATGAATCGGCCATGTCATTCGAGTTCTCGGGATGGCTTCTATTGAAAAATCGTCAAACTTCTCGATGTTGTCCCATACCGTTGCGGTAATGTCTAAGCCTTTCATTCTTCACTTGGTATATCCTTTTAACTTCATTTACGACCAGCTCTGCATCACCTTGACTTTCGCGATTCTTGATTCCTCTTTCCTTTGCGGCTTGTATGCCAAGTAACAAAGATTCATACTCAGCGGTATTATTCGTGTTGAAAAACTGCAATTTGAAAGAGAGAGGAAAAATCTCCTCTTCCAGGATATTATTACGCACGGCGCCGCCGCTATGCACTGACTAGTCACACAACCGCCATCAAACTGAAAGTCCAAATCGATCTTCTCGCTTGGATGAGGACATTCATTTTGTCGAGACTTGGTAGACAAGAAATAGTTTCCCATCCCTGATGATTCGAAGAGAATTTAGGCTTTGGGGTCATCGGAGTTAGTAACCAGGTACTTCTTTTGCAATTTAGGCTCCAATGTTTGCATTACACCTTTGATGGGGATTCTAGCCTTAGACCAGTCCATATGAATCTCCCCACCAACTTCACCGCAAAACTCCTCCCTAGCGAGAATTCCATAGTCTTTGGAATATCAAAGAACAAGGATGGTCTTTTTTACCCTTTTTTCTGGGAACGCTGTAAACGCAAATTGCGCGTCTTTGATTTGACCGATCATCGGAACTTGCTTGGTTTCAAGAATAACATCTGCCAAAAGGCTTGGTAAGGGTGAGGCCCGAGCATGGGTGACTTTTTCCGGCATGATGTTATCGAAGCTTCGAAATCAATTATACAAGATTGCTTAGTTTGTGGCCATTGATTAGGAGGGAGAGGTAGAAAGGTTCTATCTTGCCTGATGCGGAAGTCGAGGCAATGTTTATGCGGGACGAAGGAGGGGTGGAGAGGATTTCTTTTGGGGAAACCTGAGTAGTTACGACAGCCTGACTTTGGATGTATTCGGTCAACCTTACAAGTTGTTTGGGGTTTGACTGAAGATACTCGGCTTCAGACATTTGGATCTTGGTCTTTTTAGCGTGGTCAATTATGTCAAACATGGCCAAGGGTTGCGTTGATGGAGGAATGAGTCCCTCATTTCGCGACGGTAGGGTAGGATTACTGGCCTTGATAGGAACATGAGAGGACTGATTTGGAGGGGAGATAGGGGAAAAAGATTTTTTTGAAAAAGATCTAATAACAAGTTGAGCCGGAAGGGGACTACCTCATTTAGCGATGGTTAGAGGCGTGTTTGCACGGCCTTTTCTTTCTCGTATCTTGGTAGCAACCTCTGCTTCCTTTCCTCAGTGAGCGGGTGAAAACAGCATATGACCGTCCACTTGCATATCCTTGGGTACCCTCCTCTTCATCGATTCCCCTCACAAATTCCATATACACGATAGTAGATTCGCGGTCGATTCAGCGACATCTTAATCATCTTCGCCTTGAGACGAAGGTTCTTCATAACTTTGCTCCTCTTCTTCGATTTCACTAAAGCGTTGACCGGAGGAGCCTCAAGCACTAACCGTGGGGAAGTTGTAGGCAAATGCAGCCTATGCGAGACGCCATTGGAAGTGAAAGTTATTCGTGGAATATCCCAAAGATCTGAACCGGGGAAGCTTGGGCTAACTGCTTCTTTAATGTGAGCAAGTCATTCGCCATCTTTTGAAATGTCGGATCAGATGAAGTGGTGGGAGAAGGGATCGAAGCTTTAAGCTTGGATGATTCTCTTTTTAATTCGCCAGATATTAGCAAGTTATCTTCGATCCGGATGGTAGCAGCCTGGGCGAGAATCAAAGTAGCTACTTGTTCTTGCAGGAGTAAGAAACTTACTTTTGAGCTCATGGCGTTTACAAAGAAACACTTCTGATTTTTCGGTGTTGGAAGCATGGTAGGCGGAACACGATTGATCAGTGAATTGAAACGGGCGATGAAGTCACGCATAGTTTCATTGACCTCCTTCTTTAGGTGAGTGATCTTTGACAGCAACGCGAACGCGTCTTCAGAAGGCTTATACCTGTCTTCAAATGCAGCCCGTAAGGTGGCCCAACTAGTAATAGATCCAGCCAAAAAATGTTGAAACCATTCTGCGGCGGGTCCTTGCAAAGTCTCCAGAAAAAGGAAAACCGACACATCTTCATGGGTCACATCGAGGATACTGCATGACATGATGAATGCAGATATATGTGAATCGGTGCTTTGGTTTCTGCTCCCATCAAATTTGGGAAAATTCTTTCGGTTTCCATGTGGGAGCGCATGAACAAGATGTGGCAAAGCCAGAGGGCCCATAGCATTTTCCCATGGTACTGCCATTTAGACGGTTGGAAAAAGAACGCGAGCCGGAAGCACATTCCGTTGAGCTGAAAGAAGGCAACGCAAAGTGATGTGGATGTTCCTAGTGAGAGATGCTTCCTTTGTGGAGGTGAGACACTCCTGGACAACCGGTCGGCTGAGCTTAGTGACGAGAAGCGTGCTTTGGTGTAATACTGAAGTTCTTCCTTTGAAGTAGATTGAAAGTAAGATCAACTTCTCCACGAGCTCTCCTACTACGAGTAAATGGTTCACCCGCCAGTGTACCTTCCAGGTCTGTAATTTTTGGAGCAGATTTAAGAACTCTTTTTTATTGTACTTGTTGATTTTCTAATTTTTCTGACAAAAATCAGCAGCATGTACTTTTCTAAATATATAAATTTTATCCTTCTCTTAAAAACCGATTGTGGTTTATTGTCTGATTAACAAGGATAAAATGATGGTAAAACCTAGTAAGCTGATTTTCAGATCTAGAGTTGACTTTTCAAAGAGTTTGAAAATTTTGGTAAACTGTCAGAAACTCAAATCTATGGAAAAATACGGACTTTTGTAAAAACTCAGTGAACTAAAGATCTCTATCTAGCCCAGATCTATGGACCTCTGAAGAAAATTTTCAGTTTGGAGCATTTTTTGCAAAAATTTTGGATTTCAGACAAAAGTTAAAATTTGCAAACAAGTAGTGATTTTTGACTTTTTCTTGATTTTCAAACACACCACTACCATAGATCCGTTAGATCTATTCGATCCCCAGTAGAGTCGCCAAAAACTATTGGTTCGAAAATCTATCGGGTGGGCAGATCTATGGACAGACGAGCCAACAGTGTGCAGGGCATAGCCCCTCTTTGAGTCAGCAAAGTGAAACTGGTTTATTGTTATTCTACCAGCAGGAATCTATGCAAGTCTCACAATATTCTAGCCTTCAGGGGTTGGGATCTCATCCCAGTAGAGGTATTTCCAACTGTAAAAGAAGGGAAAGGAACGAGGTGGGGAGATGGGAAAGATCTTAAGGGAGAAAAGAAATGAATTCCAAAGCAGAAAGGTCAGAAGGTCTATGATTTGGGTTGGTAGTAAACAGAGCCGAACCTACTTGCATAGAAGAATAAAGCAATACTGATGAATAAATGACAATAAAGTAGAAGTAGATTCAACAGAACAAACATACAGATCTAACATAAGAAAGGTCTGATGTAAAACACAGGTATTCAACGCACAAAGTCTAAATATTGTATTAATATTTGTTTCTGTTACAAAAAGTTCAAAGTCTTTTCTTCTTACTTCTATTTTTCATCTGAAAAGTATCCACCCTTGAATACAACAAGTATTCAAGTATTTATAGAAGAAGAGAAGAAAAGAAGGCAAAAACAAACCAACCACTTAATTACAAAATATTTACAAAATATCTTAAAGTCATTTGTTGACTTTTGACAACTTGGTGGATGACATCATCCCATGGTGCAACATGGATGATGTCATCATTTGTGTCAACATACTTTTAGATATTTACAAAGAGAAGATCGAGAGGAATGAGACTATTCATCGTCGTCCCGCAGCTGAAAGGGGGTATCCTGCGCTCGCTTTCGCTCGGAGGCGTGATGTGGAACTGGGCACGATATTCCATGAACTTGCTGATCATGGGCTGAAGTTGATCCTGGGAAGGATCCTTGTGATGATCACTGATAGCCTCGCAAGTTTCCCGCTCATCTGTGAGCTTTTCTGGGAGCTTGGAATATTCATTTTCTGCCTCTATCAGGTACCCTATGAAGTCATGACAGGCCAGCAGGTTGTTGATGGATTCGGCATCGAAAGTGACTTCGGCCCCACTTGCGAAATGATCTCCTCGAAGATCTGAATAGTTTCATCTGCCTTTCTCAAGGTGAAAGAAGGAGTGAGCAAGCCTGAGACATTCTCAAGACAATTTGCTCCATTTGATGCATTGCATCTAGGGCTTCCTCCTTGATTTTGTCAATCTTTTCCAGGACAAACTCCAACTGATCGACCCGGTAGTCCAGAGTAGAAAGGATTTTGTTGAGGGCTCAGGGTGACCGAAGATGCCGAACTTGACCAGATCTTCGACTGAACAGTCGAGCATTTTCTGGAAGGTCTCATGCTGCATCCTAGCATGGTCCAGCTCTTCGAAGATAGGTCCTGCAATCACCTGGAGCTCTTTGTTCACCCGACTGATATTCTGATACAATTTGGTGAACTTGACGATTACTCCCTCACTTTCTTTGAGGATTTGGCTTCTCAAGAGTTTCGGTGGCAGTTGTAGGAGGTGCACTACCCATTTTCTGCAAGGCATGGAGAAGATGTTTATTTTGCTCGTTTAATAGCCTCTTTTCTTCCTTTGCTTCCTGGAGCTTCTTGTAAAGGGCGTCAAATGTCAGATAGGGCCTCTCCATGAAGGATTTTTAAAGACGTCCCCATTGTGACTTGGGTCATCGTATAATCTGTCGAAAACATATCCTTTTTATCCTTTAAAGGATTGGGATACGCTATCTCCATTACTCTCTCTCCTGACGCACTCTGAGAGAAGCGGGTTATAGGTTTTTGCTTCTTGGCCCCTTTGATGGGATGACGAGAGAAGTCCATCGGCAAGCGATGGGAACTTTCCTCTTTGTTGGCTCAAATGCTAAGAGATCCATGCTTTGGACTTATGGGAGAGGGACCGGAAGTAGAAAAGGGAGCAAACAGTGGTAGTAGAGGAAAGTACGCTTGAGACACTGGAGGCGGCATTGAGGGGAGGCCAAAAAGTGCTCACGGGAGGAAGAGATACTGCAGGGGAGGTAGACATGGGAATGGAAGGGAGCTGAGAGATGAGGGAAGAAATGGTGGGGGACAGCTCCGTGAGAGAAGAGAAGATGGATGATGAGGAAGGGGGAACAGTAGAAGATGGGGGAGAGGATACGACCAAAGGAATAGTCACTTGGGTCACACGAGGAGGGGAAGGAGGAGAGGGAGAAGGGATAGAAGGGACCTCAACAGTTGTAGTAGCGGAAACATCCTAAGTGGATGTGCCCATCAGAACATCTTCAACCGCTTCTTTCTCTGGGGAAGCCACAGTTACAACTTGTTCTCGTGTGGCGGAAGGGGGACTCTCAGGAGCCTCTTCTTGGGCAGAGCTTGACTCGCCCTCTTTGTCTTTTCCCCTACCCTTTGGCAGATGTTTTGGCCTGGAAGGTGTGTTGCCCAACGGAGATGTGGTGAAATCTACCCCATGATAGATGAGGCCATTCATCCTGCACTAGTGCTCTATTCTCCGCAGAGTTTCTTTGACCCTTTCTTCAATGGTCTGGGGCACTTTAGTTCTGTCGATTACAGAAATGGCCAGTTGTCCCCATCCGTGTCAAGATATACCTGATCAACTTCTTGATCAGTAGTTTGATAACCTTTTGGGACAATGGCTACGCCGTACTGAATGATTTCGGCCAAAGCCAAGCGGGAGTGATCCTTTCTTCTGAGCTCGACCTCGTGATACAGGTCGATATAAATGTCCTCGATCTGCGGAATGTGGATTGGATCGAGTTTGGCCCTGGGAAGGCAATTTCTTGGATCGAAAGTGGGCCTTACCGAGAATTTGTGTTTCAGATTGAGCATTTCCATCTCTGCAAACATCTCTCAAGCTTTGTTGTGGGAAAGACAAGTGTACCTGCCCACTGTGAGGGGGAAAGGAGTTCCACCCTTCTTTCTCTTCAAACACTTTTCGTGGTAGGTTATGAGCTGTCTGGATCGCTCCAACAGGATCAGCTTGGGGCCGGCATATCTTGGCAATTTGGTGGGTTCCCCAAGAAGTTGGCTGCCCTGAGATAGGTGAAGGTGGGAAATTGTGTGAATAAGGCCCCCCACTTCTTCGTTGCTGCAACAATGATCTTGGTCATTTGACCGTGAGTCATGTTTGGCCTCAAAAGGTAGACGATGTCGTAGAAGAAAGCGTCGTTAATCTTTGTAAACTGTGGAATATTGTTTTCCAGCTTCAGCTCTGAGTATTATTCATATATTTTTACTTGGGGCCAAACCCCGCATCGCATCAATGCTGGATAATCCCTCTCCGAGGTTGCAGCATAAACTACGTAGGAGTTCATGTAGAACCTCCCCGTTGTGGTGAGTTATTGGAGCTGCTCGGATATAGTGCTGCTTATGATCTCCGCCCACTCGAAGCGTTGATATGGGACGTTCTTGTTCATTGTCTCCAGGTACCTGAGCATCCATTTATGGAAGTAATGGGTGTCATAAAGCCCAAATACTCTGCTTAGGAACGTGATGGTATCACTTAGTTCCTCAAAGAAATCGCTTCGGTGAATAACTTTGTGGCCATCCGTGGTTACCACCTTCTTCTTCTTCGTGTACACCTCATTCATCAACTGCATGCACTGCCCTTCATTGTCCTCCCAAGCCTTGGTGCAGTCTTCTTGGCTTACGGCCACAAAGTGCCGGTGGTGAGGAATGCCAAGCATAATTTTGAAGTGCCGGGTAGTGAGGTTGATCACGACCTCGCCCTTCTCATTTTGGACACACCTCGTGTCTTTGTTGTAGCAGTGGGCCACTACCATCATGAATTCGTTGTTTACTACACTGACTGGGATCCCCCCAGCAAAATGCAGGCCACTACCTACCAGTTTTTCCATCCAGGGACTTCCTGTGACCCTCCTGGTTCTGGCCCAGAAATCTTCCATATCGATGTGACCGAGCTCAGAGTCTCTTATATCCAGGTCACATTCTGCCTGGGATTCGGGCATCCTGACCCTCTGATATTTGTACTTCATCTCTTCCTCTGTAAGCTTGGCTTTACCCTTAGACTTGGTTGGTCTCTTGCTTGATGTAGACATATGTAGTTCTGAATTCAGTTGCTGATCTGCAAGAAGAAGAAGCGAAACCCAACGCAGAAGAGCCATGTTAGCTATTAGATCTCCCATTAAAGCATTGACAGAAGGAAGAGTTAGCAATTTTAAGGCCTCAGGGCACAGGGCGCATGAACACTGCAGGTTGCAGGGTTAAATAGTATGGTGCATAGAAGAAGGGTGCAAGACGCATGGATCTGCACATGACATTTTTTTTTGTTGTGAAGCGTAATGTGCCTATGCCATTTATATGCGTTTTATACCGGGCGCAGATAATTTTCATGTTGCACGGGGATAGGATGTGCCAAAGGGCGCAGGTTTAGTGTGTGTAACATCATCTTTACGTGCGCAAAAGGGGAACTTTTCGCGGCGCATGAAAGGTTTGCATGACATTGTGTTACTGTAATAGGGAATGCGCCTGCGCCGTTTAACGCAGTTTTATACTTGGCACAAGTTTTTGCAATGTAACAAAGTAGCTCGGTGCGCCAAGAGGGCGCAAGGTTATTAGGTGTTGCAAGCAAGGAAAGTGTGCCTTCTGAATGCAACTGTATTTTATGCAGCAAGCATGGTGAATGTGCCAAGAGGAAAATGCAGTCTAACACGAACTTTTAAGTCTTCTTTCTTTCTCTGGAGGGGTTTGCATGTGTTTTAAGCCTCTTCTGTAGGGTTTTTGGATGGTGAAGAGGGCATACTAAGGAGGTCCAAGTGATTTTTTCTGAGGCAGAGTCCACCTTACCAGCAGATCTGGAAAGAGGAGGAAGAGCATGGGGGAGAAGGACAGCAAGAACAACAAAAGAGGGGTTTACAAATCCATGCCTCCTACTACACAAACAAACAACCAACAACAAAAACACAAGAGGAATAAGGACCACCTACCCGAATATATATAACGTGAGAGACGAAGCGGGGTCCACGAACGCGATACGAGGATGACAGGCGTGCTGACAGGTGCAGAGGAATAAAATCTATCACGTGTTTTTTAATTGTGAAAGTGACAGGGCGGATGCGCCTATATATAGGCAAAGGTGCAATAAATGCACCAACCACTTTTTAAGGGGCGCATCAAAACACCTGTCGACACTTCAAACTTTGTGCCCTTTGGCACACCAAAACGCGTGTTAACACGTGATTATGTGCGCCTTTGGCGCAACAAAAATACTGTCAACACCGAAATACGTGCGCCTTTGGTGCACCAAAACGCGGCGCAACAATCATGTTGTTGACACGAAGGCACATGCGCCTTGGCGCATGCAAGAAAGGCGCATCATGGGGAGGCACACCAAAACATGTGTCGACACTTCAAAGGGTGCGCCAAAGGAAATGAAGGGGGCATACTTATTCTGTGTTGCACAGACAAAAGGTGCACCCAACCAAAAAAGACCAAAAATGGCTAAGTTCGGAAAACTAGATTTCCTGGAAAGGGATTTTGCAACGTTCCGAACGCAAGGGGTCCCTGACGAGGGACTAAAACAAAATTTTGATTGGGTTACCCATGAAATTGCCTTCGACAATTTTATGGGATAACACATACCAAAGAGATCAAATTGACATTTAATCTAAGTAAGTAAAACGAATCCTAATAGGTGCATATAACATATGATGTGGTCATACCAATGTTTGTACAAGAAAATGAATTTAATGAAATACATAATTTTAAACTAAACAATATTTAATCTAAGGTAAGCAACAAACTCCCCCTAAAAATGTACAATATGAGAAGCTCAGCACATCAACACTATACAAACCAAGAACCAAAAGCAAACTTTAAATTCTACTTTGTTTTTACAAGACAACATTGATATATGTTTTTCTAATGTTTTTGGGTTTATCTAGAAATATAAGTTTTCAAGGCTATTGTTCACATTGTTTTAAGGCTTCTCTAGGACAACATTGTGTAGTTGGTGTAGCTTCGTCCCTAGAATTGAGATTTTCATAATGTTTAGGTTTTTTTGTGTACCCTTTCCACATATTTTTGCATTTTGTTAGGTCATGTTCAAAGCAATGTATAAAGACAAAGAAGCATGGATGCCCCAAACGTGATGTGGGAATATACAAAAAGGCGGAATGCCACACATGTATGTATGAGAAAGTGGAATATGAAGGTAGCTTCAGCTTTACCATTACCTTGGGGGTAATAGGGGGTAGACACTTGAGTTGATTATGGAAATGTTGACACAATGTCTTAACTATTTTATCCTTGAAGGATTTACCATTATCAGCGATAATAATGCGGAGGGGATACCATAACGGAAGATGATATGGTTCATAATGAATTTAGAAATTTGTGCACCAGTGACATAAGTAAGAGGCACAACCTCTACCCATATGGTCAAATACTTTGTGGCAGTGATAATGTGGGTATGGCCATCTGAAGAAGAAGGATGGAGCTTCCCTATGATATCCAAGCCCCATTTAGAAAATGGCCAAGGCATTGCGATAGGATGAAAAGCATGTGCTGGCGCATGTATTAAGTTTCCATACTTCTGGCATAGCTCACATTTCTTTACAAAATTGCAGCAATTTGATTCCATGGTAGGCCAATAATAGCCTACTCTTAATAGTTTTTTAGCTAAGACCATGTTGTTGGTGTGCGCTCCACAAATACCACCGTGTACTTCCTTAATAGTATGTATTGAGTCAATAACATCCAAACAGTGAAGCAAATTCCTTTGAGCCATGACGATAAAGGGTGCATCCTAGAGGGTATAACGGCTATAATGACGATAAGGGCTTTCTTTTTAGAATGGGTAATGTCTGGTGGGAAAGTGCCATCTTGTAGGTATCGAAAGATAGGGTCATACCAGGGGGATAATGGACCAACAACTTCACATGCCAAACATGACTCGCATATCATATGCGGGAATTTGTAAATTCTCTACAAAGAAAGGCATTTTACTTTCTTGAGGTGGAATGTGTAAGAGAGACCTAATTGTAGCCATAACATCTATAAAATCTATTGTGCAACCTTGGCTTTTGCTCAAATATAATCATTTTAAAGTATTCCTTCATGGTTTCAACCATTTTCTTATATGGAATGAGCTTCTCATCTTTAATTTTATACTCATCATTAACTTTCTTGATGATAACTTAGGAGTCTCCAATGACTCATAGTTGTATAATATTCCAAGTAATAGCTAGCTTGATGCTAGTGATGAGTGCCTCATACTCTGATGAGCGCCAATCCCAACCAAAATTCTCTTAGTATGACCTTCCCTGTGGAGTGATGAGCACCACTCCCGTGATCCGTGGAAGGTGAATGACCCATAAAATGGACCTAACATTCTACAGACTCTTCAATGTACATCACATATGCATCTGGCAGATCCAAGCACAAAGGTTCCATCCCTAGTAGAGGATATTTTTCCAACTGATCATCCAATACCTATCCCTTCAAGGATTTCTGATTTACAAACTCAATATCAAAATCACTCAGGAGAATGATCCAATTATCCATTTAGCATGTGAGGGCGGGTTTGGATAAAAGGTATTTGAGAGGGTCAACTTTAGATATGAGTTTGGTTTTATTGTTTAGGAGATAATGGTGAAGCTTTTGGAAGGTAAAGACAACTACCAAGTAGGCCTTTTCAATCTGTAGGTAATTCAATTCGTAAGCAATCAAGGTGTGACTGAGATAGTAAACTACCCTTTTTATGGTCTAGATCATATTGGGCAAGCAGTGCACCAATAGCAAACTAGGTAGTAGAGATGTACAAGAGGAGAGGTTCACCTGGGGTAGGTGGCATGAGTACAGGTGGGTTGACCAAGTACGGTTTTAGTAGTGCAAAGGCCTTTTGACATTAATTGCTTCCTTAACAAGAATCTTAGAGGCGTCTACCATCTCTGTAGGATCAAGGGGAAGAGTAAGATCAACCTCCCGTGGGTATCTCATCTTCATCTTTAAATGGATAAAGAATTTCATCCATACACTCTTCGCTCTATTTATCTATGAGTGTTTCTAAGATTTTGTCACTATGAGACTTCCATTTATCTTTTATATAAGTTTTCTCTGAAGTGTTTGTACTCTTTTTTACCACCTTCTTATTCAAACGTCCACACATCTCTGTCTCTTCTCCAAAGTATGCATAGGTTTCTAGTTGAATTGCAAAGCCTTTCTTGTGATCCCCAGCTGGAATAGAATCCCTGAGTCCCATGAACTCGCAAATTCCTCATCATTTTCAAATAAGTCTAGTGGCATGTGAAGTTGTTGATCCCAATCTATAATTTTAGGATACACAAGGTTTATTTGATAATTGGTTAGGTGTTAGATCCAGATAAGATAAGCACAATTGAATCTGGGAATAGGTTAGTGGAAGCAAGATCCTCGTAGAGGCTATATTAGGAATCTGTGTCGCTATTAGAATGAGATGAAACGTCCTCACGTTCAAAAGAGGTGGCATCAATCTCAAAGGGTAGAGCATTATGAGGCCTTATCCCTAGGCCATGCTTATCAAACTTGAAACAATGGATGGGAATAGGCTCTATCTGGCCTTATGCATTGATTCCACATCCAAACCCACTATAACCCATGACAAACATCATGTGGTGACCTTTGATATACTGGGGTGCTTGATGGCATGAAGCCATGGTACCTTCTGGAACTCTGCTAGTGGGATCTTCTAACATCTTCTCCTCAGATAGGAGACCGCTATGGAAAAACTTTTCCAATGGTTTAGGACACTACTCCCGAGTACTCTTGAACTAAAATAAATCTTACCCTGTTTATGGGAGATACTGATAAATCTGATATCAACAAATCTTGTTCAAGAGTGAACGGCTCACTTAGGCCATATTTTGTCGACATTACCTCCCATGAAGAAAATGGGTTGACTAACGAAGGAAAATATTGGTTATAAGGCATGAGTGATTCTGAGTCTATCTGTTTCTTAATAGCTTCCATTTGCAGGGGGATAACAACATCCGTCGTAGGACATTCATAAGTTGTACAAGAAAAACTATGTAATGCCCTGCAATGTGTGAATGGTTCTGGGTCACCTAGAATGGTAACCACTTGTCCCTCATGACATAGCTTGATACACTGATGAAAATTTGATGGAATGACCTACATGGCATGGATCCATGGGCACCCCAAGAGTATGTTATATGGAAGGTCTAAGTCAAGGACATGAAATGTCGTGTCATGACAAGTTGGGCCTACTTCCATGGGAACTACTATAGTACCCGTCAATTCTCATTTTTCATTGTCATAGGTTGTAATCGTAATAGTATTCACTCCTAGATCCATTTTTGAATGTTCGAGCTGCTTAACCAGATTTAAAGTACAAATGTTTAGACTAGATCCACCATCCACAAGTACCCTCTTGATTTTGTGACAGGTAACCACCACTTCTGGTATAAGGGTAAATTGTGTTTTGGGTCACTACGTAGGATTACAATGTGATCAAAAGTAATATGATCATTGGAGTTGAGGTGTGCAATCATGGCTTAGAGGTGCGTAAGATCTACATCTGTAGAGAATCCTGAATTTTGCAATGTTTTATATAGTATGTTTTTATAGGCAATAGAGATTTTGAGGAGATCTAGAATGGATATCCTAGCAGGTGTTTTCTCTAACTAGTCTATCAAATTGTACTGACCTTCCTGAGGGATAGGTAGGGGATCTGGTATGATTAAACAAGCATGTCTCATCCCTACTACACAACTCTTTTCTAAGATCCAGATAGTATTGACTTGTTCATCAGATGAACGGATACATCTTATGAGGGAATCAAAGGGAATGTCATTAGTGGGGTAAATATAAGTGGTCATCCTATAGTCATTAGAGGTTTTTCGTGATCTGGCTTCCTTTTCTTTTTATCTACATGATTAGGAAAAGGCTCTTTGTAGATACCCATTTTCTCATTTAGACCTTGTCCTAAGTCAGGGGGAGAATCTATGGCGATCTTACCCTCTTCAATGAGGTCTTGTATGTAATGATGTAGTCTTAAACACCTATCTATCTTGTGTCCTTTAACATGGTGGAAGTCGTAGTACTCATGGTCCTTGAACCAACCAGGTTTTGGAGCATCTTTTGGGTATGGTATCACAGTTGCATTTGGATATTCCACCATTTTTACATTATCTAACTACTTTAGTATGGCAAATAGGGATTCCATTAATGGTATGAACATATGTTTAGTGGGTTCCTTGGGACGAGGTCCTTGTGAGATATTTAAAAGTGGGCCCATCTACACGGCTTGGACTCTCTTGGAGTCTGTAATGCCATCACCAACAACATGTTTGTTTTTATTGAAGAATTTCAGTTTGTCTACGGATTTGGCTTCATGTTTGTCTTAACAACAAATTTAAGCGTCCCATTTGTGATGAGGGATTTCTCAATTTGACCGCCTTTCTCTATGACCTCTTCAAGTTTGAGCCACAGTGCATCTATAAATGGAAGGATATTTCTGGGTTTAAGTTAGGAACAAATATGCTCACTAGTTGTTTTCTCGTAACGCACAAGGGAAACGACTTGCTAAACCTCACATTGTTGTAAAAGCCTACAAAGGTCTCATTAGGTTTTTTCTTTGTATTACATAGATCGCTCATCAGTGATATCATTTTCCATATTATAGGAATAATTTCGTAAAAAAAAAATTCAATGCAGCCACATAATAATGGGCCCTTGGGTATATTATAGAACCATTCCAATCCCAAAGGCTCCTAGGTTGTGAGGGAAAATTTGTATCAAAAATTTATCGCTATATACAACCTCTTGGCAAGCCATATAAAAGTCTTTTATATGATCACGAGGATCACTCTTGCACTTATACTTATCAAACTTGGGAACGTAAAAGTGTTTGGGAAAGGGTTGCCGCAGCATGTCCTTGTCGAATGGGTAAGGGCACAACTCCTCATATAAGTATTTCCTATTATGGCCTATGTTTCCCTCTTGTAGGGTAGTAAGTGTGTCTTTCATCAATTGTAACTCTTTCTGAATGAGTTGTTCTTTAGTAGGTGACATTGGTCTTTGTGCCTTATCCACCTTAAAGGTAGTGTCAGTGTATGGATCAAAGTGAAATTCACTAGATTTCATTTTGTCTTTGTCTTTGTATATGTTTCTTCTTAAAGAGCCTAGGTTTGCTAATTTCGACTCGCTTTCAAGATCTGTTTTTGAAGGATCTCCTCTTCAACTAGAGGGTCCTCTTCTTCATCAAATTTGGGAGGAGGTGAGGCTTTACACTCAATCTTCACTTTACATGAAGCTTTGTAGTAAGGCTGTCATGATGGGTCTCCTTCAAAAGTGGTGTGATTTTGCCCAGAAGTAGAAGTGTACCTGTCTCAAAGGGGTTATCTATGTCTAAGAGCGATACTCATTCTTTTGTTTTGTGATTAATGACCTTGGTTTCTAATTCACATTCGTGTGGAATTTTAGCTCCTAATTCTAAGACTCTTGTGAGTACTTGATCTCTATTATAATATAGGATTTCATCAAATATGCCTAATTATAATCTCTATTGCTATCCTAAAGAGTCCAACTCTTCTCCACTGTGGTCAATTAATGGCTCTACATCCTTGACTTGAGAAAAGAGAGGCGCTAAGTTGTTTCCACTAAATGGGAAGGTTTCAAAAGGGTTTTCTCCTAAGTCATGTTCATTTGATTTGGTTGTCATCTTTGTGTTTTTAGGCACTACTAGCCGTAATTTGTATGAAGCCCGGTGTCGATCCTAAATGTATAACTCTCAAGTTGTTCAACGTGATGTTTGAAATACACCACAAGATGTCCTAGTTGTAATGTTATACAATTGTTTTAATCAAAGAACACTCATATGCACACCTAAATGTAATTATCACTCAATTTTATCGTTACCAAGCCTATACCCTAAAACGAATAGTGACAATATCGTATCAATGCGTAGGTCAAGTTATAATTCTAACAAGGCCTAAATATCAAAGCGGTATTGACGCAGTCTCTCGACGAGGTATACTAAAACTAGTTTGAATTTTGATGAAAGCTAAGTCCTCTAAAAAATGGAAGTCGCGACTAGATATAGCGTAACAACGCTATCTTGATATATTAACTAAGAAAGCAAGGTGTTAGTATCAAGACAACATTATTGCGATATATATAAGGTGATATCGACACTTTTAAAAGACTTAGATGACATCAAAACTGAAACCAAGTAATGAATATGACAAAAAGTTTTTTATCACGCAAAGCAAAGTAATCACAAGAATAAAGGGACTTATATCACATTCTCAAGAAAATTGAAAACACGATGTAAGTACCAAGATTGTGCGACTAGAATGTGAGTAAAACTATCAACTCAAGAAGAGACAAATGATGAACCGAACTCGCAGTAGTGAAGATGATCTTGAAATCAATATCAAAGGACTATCAAAGATACAAAAATGTACCTGCGCACTTTAGATGTTTAACAACCCAACCATAAACATGGATGGGCATAAATGCAGAAAAAAAGTGGTGAGTACCATCTTTGATAAGGCACATGAGGTATGCTCCTTCTCACCCCAAAATTAGGAAGTGAGAATGCATGGGTATATATTGAAAAGATGAAAAATAAACTAAGTGCCACTTGGGCAGAGCTTCGCCTCGTCTAAAGACGAGAAAGAAGCTAAGCTAATTGAGACGTTGACTAATTTCCGTGATGAAAGACACTTTGCTCAAACTTACATGGGTTCTTTTCCTTGTTCTAGGAACAAGGTTAAGGCTCCAAGTGAGTCATCACTTCATGATGTCCTGATGCGAAAATGAACTAACAAAGTGGGCTCCAAGACAGAATGGCCTCCTTAATAAGTTCTCTCAACTAGGTGTCAGAAGATTGTCTAGATGTGAGTGTGATTTTCCCAAAGAGTCACAATGACTGATTTGGGAGTATCTCGACTTTAGGGTACCCCCTTCTGATACAATGAGCAACTAGTGCATTCAATTGTACCGTCATTGGAGCCACGATACGAAAAATCTTTGACTCTAACTCACAAGGCATACTAGTCAAGTGGGTAAGTGGAGCACTTCTGTTTCATCCACGAGGTTACTCAATGGTGGATTACTTTAGGGTTCCTGAACCACCCCCATTGTTGTAGCTTAAGGCATTATGCCAAAGGATTTATGTTTTGGTTGAGCGGATAGGGACGTATCCTTTTCTGAAACCTGCAATACAATGTGAAGTGAAATGGTGTGTTTTTTATCTTTTTAACTTAAATGTGGTTTCAAGTAGCACATCATTTGGAAATCTACATGTAAACACGTGTATTATAAGTCTTATGTTTTGTTTTGACGCCTTCTTTTAACAAATGTTAGGTCCTGTAGACAACAAGTTTAGTAATTTTTTATTTTCAAATTGATATCAAGAAAGAGAATTTACACTTTGCTTTTGATTCCTAAGATCGCCAAAGGGTGCGAAGGAAGAGCATATGCAATGTGAAAATTCCACTAAGAAAAATCATATGGAAATTTCCTTACCCTTTAGAATTATAGAACAAGTGTTTTTAAAGTGTGACATAAAGTTGTACAAGTGCTTTTGATCTCCAAGATCTCCTAGAAGGTGCGAGGAGAGAGCATACACACTTTACAAGCCTCATTCAAGCTAAGAAATGAAGACACTTAAGTTATGCAAGCTGAAATAACAAAACAAAACTCGCATCTACCTTGTTAGTCTTTAAAAACCTCATAATAGCTCAGCAAAAATGATTTTATAGCCTGGAGAAAAGTTTTCAAATTTTAATACAGACACCTGCGTGCCCAAAATGACACCAACGTGCCCCAACCAATGGATACGTGCCCTAACCAACGCAGATTCATAACAAGAGAACTCGACATAGGGGTATAACACCTACATGGGCCTTCCCGATGTGTACGCTAGGTTCGACACGAACGTGCCTGCTCAAAGATATACGCCGCAAAATAGAATTAAATAAGCCCACAGTATATCAAAAATACACTAGTGTGCATGAGACACGTATATGCCTAGAAGTGACAGAGACAGGGATATGTCAACAGAGACGTGCCCAAGACAAAATGATAGATTTACACAGTGGGGTCATATACACTAGTGCATCCAGAGAGATGGAGACGTGGGCCAACCAACATAAACGCGCATGGGTCAATGATTACACACCCTTTGAAAAATGTCTTGACAGAGAACAATACAACCAGATAGGTATGCACATGTTTCAAGGGGACACTAGGGTTTTGATAGGGACACGCCCCTTTAAGACACCTACGCGTACCCCCTGAAAAACCTACAAAACTCATGGATTTGAAAATTTTCAAAAGAAAACAAGTTATTTATTAGTCAAAGAATCCTATTTCTAGTTCAAACCCACAAAATATATGCGAACAAGGGTGATTTAACTAGTTTTAGAAATGGAAATAAGAAAATAACAAGTTGTTTCCTCTAAAAACATGTAAGTGAACTTTGAAAAACTTAAAAGACCTCCATTAATGGAGGATGGACATAAGTGTCCCACCAAGCATGCCAAATGTGTTCAAAGAAAGGTTGTAAAAGCTATGGAATGGGATAAGAACGCTCAAAAACCCCAAAGCTTTGTGCAAAACCAATCAATGGACCATCAGTTAAGAAGTAAACGAGGATTCCTACTTTGCATCCATTAGTTTGAAGTAAACAAGCAAACTTAACAAATATAACTATCATATATTGTTGAAAGCTTAAGTAAATGAGCGTAATAAGGATCCAAGCAATTAGTTTATGCTTTCAAGAGAATGGGAGCTCACAATTAATGGCGCCAAGGCCAATTGTTCTTCCCATTTACTTTATGTTATGTGATAAAATGTAAAAGATAAAGCAAATAGCTCAATAAGATGAAATAAAACTCCTAATCCTATCAATAATATTATATTTTATGTTAGAGGAAGAAGTGTTCTTGAAAATGAGAGGGGGTAGTGGGCTATTTATAGTTTTCCATTTGGGAGATGGGGGTTTTTTGGTGTATGTGGGACTAAAAAGGAGTCAACAAGTTAATTAGCAAGTCAAAGAAAGATTTGACTAAGTTTAGAAGAAGTTGATCATGGTTTAGGGTAATTAACCTAGGTTAGACTAATTAATCTTGTTTAAAGAGAAATTAGGGCTTTGGGAGGGTTCTGAAATGCCTAATCAATCCAATGAAATGGATCGATAGTCTAGGAAGCTAATAAGTGGTAAAAAGAGGATTTTAGCCAAGAAGAGGTTACAATAGCCTATTTAATTGACTTATAAGAGGAATAAGACCGGAAGAGTGTCAAAAAGGGGAGTCAAATAGATCTTACCGACGATGTGTCATCAATTTATAAGGAAGGGAATAATTAGTGTAATATTAGAGATAATAGTGCTTTGATCAAACTACAGTGTCTACAAGACTAAGCTAAAGACAAGTGATGTGCTAGTGGACTCATTTCGCTTAAGTGTGTAAATTTGTAAATGTCTAATTTGCTAAATTAATCGCCAAATGATTATCATAAAAGTACCTTTGGAAAACATTTCAAGCACTATAATTTCCCCATTTCAATCTACTAATGAAATTCCAAGATTAAAATGAAAAGGAAAAGTAAATGTAAACCTCGTAGTGGGTATGTTGTCATGAAAATGTGTGGGTAAAAATGAAAATTTGAGCATGAAAACTAAACCAATAATGGAAAATTATGATTATCATTCACTATGCATCCTTCTCCTAGCCAACCAACCCTTAGTTCAACCCTCACCCAAGCTAAGAGGAAAGTGATAACAAGATTATTAAATTTATTTCAGTGTGCAGGGAAGAGTTTCTAGTGTGATTGATGAACTCATTGAGATTCGATGAAAGACAACTTCCTCCGGAGACCTAAAAGATCATTTTTGGCCATTTTACAGCTAAGTAAACACCCTCTGGAAGTGTACAAGGAAAATCTAAAGCATCTGAGGGTGATGTCGAAGAACATTGAAGGTTTCCAAGGTAATTTAGGAAATTCTAGAAAAGAAAATCAGATTCAAGAATGATTTGTTCGACATCGGATGATTTAAGGTATAAGGAATGAAAGCTAAAACAATGAAAGCTGACTTATCCCAATGATTTCGAGAGTTCCAAAATGAGTTAAGAAGGAAAGAATAGTCATCGGAAATATATTGGAATATTCAACAAGATGGAAACATGAATATTGTTTCCGTGCTCAAAGGTTTCCTAAGATAGTTCATAACATTATAGTTGCCCTCTCTATCAAAGATGAAGTAGGCCCTAAATTTTGAATTTCAAACATAATCGGTTCTCAATAATGGTTCCATTTATCTCATCAAGTGTTTTGGAGTCAAAATAATATAATTTATGACCCAAAAACACTTTCTTTCGCTTCCGGGTGAAACTTACTTCAGTGTCCCAATTTAGACATACAAGGAAAAATTGCTTTACTAATCTAGAAAAGTCACACTTTGGAAACTATTGTGTCCACTCTATCCCTCAAAGGACAAGGGGGACACCAAATTTTGACCTCCTTATCTCTCCTAAGTCACACTTTGGCCTCCCGCTTATTGATTTAATTTAATTAGAATTAAATCTATATATCACAGAGTCACTATTTAACCAAATGATGTAAAAATGCTGAGATATAGCAATGATACAAGAAAGATAATATTTAAAGTATGAAACTTTAATCAAATAAGAAAGAGAGAGGACTTAGCTGATTTTCACCAAATTTTCATCCATGACCATTTAGCACTTATCGGGAAGATACAAGGTCACATGAGGGTCTAATGGCTACAAACCGGGGTGGGACACATTTTTTTGCTTCAAATTTCCCCACTATCCCCACTCGTCCCCGTGATAGTCAAGACAGACGGACACCAAAATGTGCCACCCATCCAACTGTAAAATTGACTAACTCCCAAAAACATGAAACCACTTTTCCCGAGCTCCAAGACGTATTTTCGGAAAAAGTGTTATATAAATTTGACTCCCGAGACCACTTAAAGATCAATGGGATGATTAAAATCCGATGATATAATTCAAGGTCTTCCTAAAGTTGAACAATTGTCAGAAGCCCGTTCGACTACTTCAATATCGAAAAATCGCAAAAAAAGTTTTAAAAAATTGAACAAGAACCTGGCAAGATCTCTTGGAAACTTTTGGGGGTCATTCATCAGTGTTAGGATAACTATGGAGCATAGTCAGATTCAGTTGGTCAATAAAATTCAAAGGGTTTATCGATCCCAGGGAGTACAAATTTCTGATAAACATATAGAAATTATTGTACGCCAAATGACATCAAAAGTTTTAATTGTAGATGTGGACAATTCGGAAAATGGAAATTTGGAAAATGGATTGGGTAATGTTTTTTTACCTGGGGAACTAGTTGGATTATCACAAGCGCAAAGAATGGATCGTGCTCTAGAAAAGGCAATCAATTATCGAACAATTTTATTGGGAATAACAAAGGCATCTCTGAATACTAAAAGTTTTCTGTCAGAAGCGAGTTTTCAGGAAACTGCTCGGGTCCTAGCTAAATCTGCTCTTCGAGGTCGTATTGATTGGTTGAAAGGCTTGAAGGAAAATGTTATTCTGGGGGATATTATACCTGTCGGTACTGGATTCAACCGTTTGGGAAAACGGAACAAAATGGATCCGGGAACGGAGAATAAAAATCTATTTAGCAACAAAGTGAAAGAGATTTTATCTCATCATCAATATAAAGAAGTCTCTGTTTTGTCCGTTAAGCAAAAAAAAAAAAAAGTTATAAAAAAATTAGTAAAAAAGAAAAAATTGAAACGACCAGTAAAAAAGAGGTAAATAACTTTTAGAAATAGAGGAATTTATTATTATATTAATTTTTATTGTTAGATTCATTTTCAGTTTTAGAATAAAGATAGAAAATGAAATGGATATTTTCTATCCCGTACGATACGGGGCAAGCAATCTTTTTTAATCCATTCCATCGGAATGTAGATATTACAGTTAATAGTAAAAAGAAAGAATAAAAACAAAATGACGAAAATAAAAAATTGGAACATCAATTTGAAGGAAATGATAGGAGTAGGAGTTCATCTGGGTCATCAGACTAGAAAATGTAATCCTAAAATGGCACCTTACATTTTTAAAGATCGTAAAGATATGCATATTATAAATCTGACTAAAACTGCTCGTTTTTTATCAGAAGCCTGTGACTTTGTTTTTGATGGAGCAAGGAGAGGAAAACAATTTATGATAGTTGGCACAAAAAATCCAGGAGCTGATGCTACTAAATTAGCTGCTTTAGCAGCTCGATGTCATTATGTCAATAAAAAATGGCTAGGGGGCATGTTAACTAATTGGTTCACTACAAAAGCAAGACTTGAAAAATTAAAAAATTTGATGAAAAAAAAAAATACGGGAGGATTCGATCGATTTACAAAGAAAGAAGCAGCACTATTAAAGAGAGAATTGAACAAATTGCAGGAATATCTAGGTGGGATTAAATACATGACAAAATTGCCCGATATTGTAATAATTCTCGATCAAAAAGGAGAATCGACCGCCATTCGGGAATGTATAACTTTGGGCATTCCAACAATTTGCTTAGTTGATACAGATTGTGACCCAGATCTCGTGGATATCCCAATTCCAACCAATGATGATGGTAGAGGACCCATCCGATTGATCCTAAAAAAATTAACTTCAGCAATTCGCGCGGGTAGAGAGGTTATATAAAAGGTTAATTTTTAATTAAAAACGGTAAGCTATATACTGAGTTGGCTACTATTCCAAAATATTAGAGAATAGATTAGAATAATCTATTCTTATTAAAATCAAGAAATTTCCTTAATCAAATAACCATTCCATTATTCTACCTCCTACAAAAATGTTATTTTTCATTCAGACCGCATGGTGAGTCTTCTCGATATTTGTTTGCATTGAGAAGCGTATAGGTCTTGTGAAGAATGTGAAAAATCTATCATTTAGAGGATTATTCAAGATTTCTATCGATATATTTTTTTTCTTGACTCATCCCGGAGCTCTCGAAATCCTCTGTTGTTCGTGTGTATTTTTCCATTGCAAGCTCCTTAAGCCTCCTAAACCCGCTTTCACTACTCTTGTTCCACAACCTCTGAAGCTTTCCTAAACCTTCCTAAAACTTCTCCATTGCATTTCAATCTCTTCAATGACATCTCCAAATGACTTTAGGATTCTTGATCAACCCCATAGGGTGCATACCTGTCCCGAAAAGGCTAAAGACTAGCCTTTCTAGGCTTAGTACAAATTTCATCTTTTAACCACATTTCACTAAATGGACTACATGACCTCATGACAACATTTCCAACACTTGGGAAGGATTTTCATCACATTATGAGGATTTTCAAGGATGGTAATATTATGACACAGAGGTCTAGTTGATCTCAGGATGAATCTGAGGGGTTTCGAATAAATTTTTGACACTAAGAGTTAACAATAACCACAATTTATTTTCAAGAGGAAATGGACTAATATTCAAGCCTACAACTTTATAATAATGTATTTTATAAACATATTTTAAACTCCAACTTCAATAAACACAAGAGGAACTTTATTTTCCAAGTTATTTAAACTTAGCACTAAATGTGAAGAAACTATTCATTCTAGTTTACTTTGAACCAATCATTTTCTTTACCCAAATTAACCAAATGATAAGTTTACAACCTTGAAATGAATTTCCAACTAAGTTCCTATAGTCCCATAGTTACTCAAAAGTTTAAGTAAAGTAAAATTTCACTCAAAAACTTATTCTCTTACCTTAAATGAACTATCAAATTCTCTATAAGTAATAAAACAATATTTCCAACTATTTTCAAGTGAACAATCCATAATACAAACAATCAAGGGAAGAAGGCATAACCCAAAACTTGTAATATTACTTGAGTCATTGTACAAACTTTCACAAGGTAGAACTTCCATTTTATTGAAACCAAGTACCCTTTTATACAATTACAACTTTTCCATTCAAAAGACTATGCATTTCAACCTTCATTAACATTTAGAATACATTGAAATGATCAAGTACATTTTGATTTCAAATAAATATACAACAATGAACAATATTTCTATTTTCAACCCTTCTTACATCAACCAACAAAGTGTCACAAAATAGCAAAATAAATGTGGAGGTGGCGTTCACCTCCCAACCATGCAATGGGTAAAATCACATCCCATTGCCCCACAAAACCTCTAACTCTCGAGAAGAAGTCTCATGACCAACACCAAGACAAAGATACCAATTTTTTTCCCCAACAATCCCAACAAGTAATAATATTAAGCCCAAAAAACTAATTCAAACACAAGAGGACTCATGAGGACAAGGGGGATACATTCAAATCAATCATGCACTACCAAGCTTTATCAGCTTGCAAGGGGAACTAGATGCACTCCCATACCACTTATCGCTCCAATAAGGGGTTGGGTACAAGCCCTTGGTTCGCCAAAGAAGTAAGGTGCATGTCACTTATCCCTCCACCTAGTTTTCCCTAAAAAAACCCACTTATCTCTCCACTAGGACAAGTCTTAAATCCCATTGGTTTCTCCAAAAGAAAAATAACACATTTTCTTTAACTTAATAGTTATTTATGTCTCCCGATCCCTCTACCTTCCCCATATGCACATCATGCTTGATATCCCCATAATTTTTGAAATCAAGTAACACAACGCATGGTAAAACCACATACTTCTCAAAAGAATACAAAACCACAATATTCCATCAAAAGATGACAAAACACAAAAACAAGAAAATTTCAAGAATAACATGAAAGGTACTCATATCTTATTCATCTTGTCCTCTTTTCAATCACTAAGCTTCAAAAAATCCAAAAGCACTCCAAAAGTAATCTAGCAACATCAACCCAATACAAGGGTTTCCCATTAAAATGGAAAAATAGGCCCACTTAAATAGGAAAAGTTTCAAAGATCACCCCCTTAGAATGATGTCAAGTGGTAACATCTTAAGTTCCCAAGGTAAGTCAAATCCCCAAAAATTACATTAAATTAAAATCCATGCCCACATGAGCTAAATCAACTCAAAATCCAATTTCACCCATAAAACTTAAATGCTCTTACAAGGAAAGGATAAGTAGAGTCAAAATGGAAAAAAAAACAAACCACTTAAAAATAATTATCTCTTATTCTACAAGTCATTACAAAATCAACTCACATTATAATTTATTAAGGGTAGGTGGAAAGTCTTTCAAAACACCTTTATAAGGTCTTAATGAGCCCAAATAGGCTTAAAAATTCAAAACAAGTACTCATGCCCTATGGGTAGGTGTAAGGATGGGTTTTGGGTGTGTGGGACAAGTTTTACTTGTCCCACACTTCACTCAAAAATGGCCCTAAGGGAAAATTCAAATTTACAAAAAAGGAAAGATTTCAACCACCCCAACCAAGGAAAAATCAACCACAAATGGAAAACATTCACCCCCATGAACAATACTAAAAATAAACAACAAAAGAGATTAATTAAACAACTTATAAAATTAGCTAAGGTCATGAAAATGGTTAGCAACAAGCCAAGATAATAAATTTAATAAAACAAGCACTTGTCACCTTACACATAATCTCATCCCACAAATATCCATGTCCTGGGTGACTCGTGTTGGCTAGGGAGCTTCACACGAGTTAGTCCCCTCTATCCTCTTAGGTGTTTTTAGTGTGTGTGTGTGTGTGTGTGTGTGTGTGTGTGTGTGTTATGTATATGTTTATGTATATGTATGTATGTATATGTGTGTGTATATGTATATACATATACGTATACATATGCATAATATATATACATACATACATATATATATATATATATATATATATATATTATATTTGGTTCTTTGTGTGTAGCCTTCTACATGTTCATCATCTGCACACTCAACGCACACGTCATATCCATCCAAATAGATTAACCAAATAAAAAGTATTAAATTTAATATAAGATGCACCAATCACACATACATTTTATAATCTCATTATATCTTAAAACATACTCAATTATAATCATCATCATAGTCAAAATATAAGCAATACACAATCCTAAAACATCAACCATGTACATCTATCAAAAGCAACAATATATCAACGTGTCATGTCATAACCATGCTAGTCATAATATAAGGTTAACACCTCGTGCCAACTCAATGTCACCAAAGAAACATAGTCCAAGTAAAGTGTAGTCGTGCACCCCGTGTCGATACAACATATACAATGAGTCACATGATGAAAAATATAGTACGTAAGGAAATATCTATCTAAATAATGTCTGAGGGAAGTGGGCACTACACTTTGTATACGTCCAAATTTTGACCACGATGTAGGAAATTGTATGTACTGTATACTTAAACCGGTTACGAAACCCCAATGATGATTCAGATCTCTTCGCAAGGTGTTCGGAATCCAGAAAATCTCGCCAAGTATACATTTGCATCCTAAAATCCTTGTCTAGCTTTTGCATGTTTTGTTCTAACCTCTCCCCCTTTTCCTTGCATTTTAGTCTTTAAGTTACAGGACCACCCAGGACAAGGCGACGGTCCTATGCGCATTTTCCAGAACGTTCCAACGCTTTTGTCAACATAAAATTCAATTTGCATCCACATTTCTCAACCACTCTTGCTTGCATTTATGTTTTGGCCACCTGGTAAATAGTGATTTCTCTTTGTTTATAATAGAAGAGTTCAATTCAAACTTACCCTCTGGTAAATCCAGATGCTATAAATACCCAGCTTGTTTACAAGCAAATGGCCCCTCTCTCTCTATGAATTATTATTCAGTGTGTTTTGAAGTTCTTCCATAAGTTTCAATAGGTTTAGATTTTGCATGAATTCTCAGCCTCTCCTTTCTTGCTTTAGAGATCATTTGATCTTAACACTTTCATTTTGCTCCGCTGCTATCCTACATAGTCATATTAGCATAAGATAGTTTCAGTTCTCTAGATTAGAGTTCATTTGAAAATCTTAGAGTCAGATGTTGTTGTTTTGTCACAAGAAATAGATCCTGCAATTCTCGGATATTTATGTTGTATCCCCGCAATAAATCCTCGCTAAGAATCACATATTCAAGCTCTATTCACTTGCATTATCCCTATCTTACTTGCATTGTATTCTATTTATATCCAAAGTTGCCATTGTTCGAGTATCTTCTTCACTCGACACTATCACATTCACTCTTTTCAATTCACGAGAACACGAAGGAACAAAGAGATCACACTGAGGGGACAAGTCACAACACAACTAGATTTACCACTATTCTGTAAAACTCCAAGTTTGAGCTATCAAAGTTGTAGTTACAATATATCAAATAGAGTAGCAAATCATTTTATTTCAGTTAAAGCTTGCTTTTAGTATTACTAGGAAGCTGTGATTTATTCCTCACTTCTAAGGTAAGATTGAAGGTCTTTTGATTAAACTAGTTAGTTATTTAAATATTTAGGATAAATTCACAAGT
Source organism: Taxus wallichiana var. yunnanensis (assembly GCA_018340775.1). Classification (NCBI taxonomy): domain Eukaryota; kingdom Viridiplantae; phylum Streptophyta; class Pinopsida; order Cupressales; family Taxaceae; genus Taxus; species Taxus wallichiana. Next base: position 654,663,072 of record CM031236.1, on the reverse strand, counting down.
GCACAGGCAAATAACTACATCAAGCTAACTTGCTTGTTTTAATTTTGTTATTAGATTAATTGTTCATTATCTGAATATATTAGAATAGCTTCTCTTTAAATTTTGTTCAAATATACATCATCAAAAATACAAAAATAAAAATAATATAAGCATAGTGTAGATATATCTTTCATAGTTAGTTTACTCATTTCAGTTAAAGTTGAATCATCTTTTGCATGACAATTACAGGACCCAGAGAGCCCAGGGATTATGTATTCAAACCGGTAGTACCTCAGCCAAATCTCTTCACAACATTAATAGATATAGATCAAGGGCTTAGGATTTAGGTCTTTCAAATGACAATAAACCCACAAGCGCTAGTGAACAATTGAGACAATTGAATATTGATGATCCAAAACCAAATTTAACTAGCAATTGTGCACACACATTTTTCTTGCTTTGTATTTATTTTCGATGTAAAATTTGAACATTATATCCTTTTTGTATTTTTAATAAAATAATAAAAATACAAGTACTGTGCAAATATTGAAAGAAATGAAGAGGATTCACCGTAAATTTGACACAAGAATTGATAACGGAGTTCGGGCTGAGGCCTACGCCTCCGGGTCCGGTTGAATGGGACCGATCTATTAAAATCTTGAAAATAATTCTTTACAAAGAATTCTACAAAATTCTTCTCGCTTCTTCCTCTCACAAAAATAATAGGGTTGCTTTTTACATCTCCTCCAAATTCCACTCCTAGCTCAAGTTATGAGCATTACAATATTTTCACACAGTCCCGAATGCTATACAAATATAATATCACTCCTTTTATATTGTTTCCAAACAGTTGGCGCAATGGTTAGGTGCCTATACTTTTGCTTGGGAGGTCAGCTATTCCAATCCCCTCCACTTCTCCTCCTTCTCCTTAGGCACTTTTGAAGTGTTTTATCCCACATTGGTGGGGCGTGCAAATAGGTAGGCATTTAATAATGCCAAGGAGGGCGGTTTGAATTGGCTTAAGAGCCACCGTGATTGCTTATGTAGAGGGTGCATTTCTTGGGACAACGCATGGTTGGTATTTTTAGCGCTAACAATAGGCCAAGGATAATGCGTGGACAGTTGGCTAAGGAGAATGCGTGGAATGTGGTATAGTGAATATGCAATGCGTGGAAAGTTTAGCTAAGGATAATGTGTGGAATATGGTAGTTAATAAAAAATGCGTGGGAAATTTCATAATTTAAATAATGCATGTCTAATAGTCCCACATGCATAGTGCAAAGGCAATTATAGGAGTTTATATACACAAGTTGGTTTAATGATTAAATGAGAAGGAGGCCAAGGCACCCCTCCATAATCGAGTGTGTCGAACTCGGCCGAGGGCCCCACCAAGAATAAATGGGGTCCATTTGTCCGAGAACGAGTGTCCAAGACCGCGTTCCAAAACCCTTTTTTTAGATCGTCACACAATTCGGCCCACGTGTCGCAATATAATCGAAACACTTGGTGAGCGTGCACACGCCCAACTCTCCGCACAAAACTCCAAATTTTACCAGCTTGCCCAAAAATTTCAGCGGCTATAACTTTTGCAAACGAGCTCCGTTTCCTACAAACAATATGTTGTCGAATCGTATAATTTTTCTCTACGCTTTAAAAATGAATGCAACTTATTCTCGAGAATATCTTAGATCGGTGTTTCTCTCGTGAGGATCCTCCGATCATTCCTCCCCACCGAGAAACTTTTGACCCCAAAAGTCAACCTAATTGGTGAATAGGTGAGGGTATTTCTCCCTCACCTTTCCGGATTCCATCCTTTTAGCCTTGTTCGATGCATGCCTTTGAACCCAACATGAAGATACTCAATATCACCCCTTCGTGAAGTTCTTACTTTCCTGTCCAAAATGATGTCCTCCTACAACTCATCAAGATACTTAGGAGTAAAATCATCAATGGAAGGCATAATGTTAGAATCATCATGATCAACAATCATAGGCGGTTCATACAATCTTAAATTCTCAACATTAACAATTGAGTAGATTTGCATATATGGAGGTAAATCCAACCTAAAGCGTTGTTACCAATTTTTTCCAATATTTGGAACGGACCATACCGTATAGGTTTCAATTTTTTACCTTCACCTGTCAGTCTTTCCTTGCTGATGTGAAGCCAAACTGAATCACCAACTTTGAACTTGTGATCAATTCTATGTTTATCATGCCTAGCTTTGTACTTAGCCTGACTTTTCTCCAATTGTTCACGAACATACTGATGAACCTGTTGTATTCTCTGCACAAATATTTTAGCCTTGTCAGAATCACTTGCACCATTAACAACAGTTTCATGTCCATAATATATATCTAATGGAGAATTAGGCAGATATCCATAACAAGTCTCAAATGGAGACTTCAAAGTAGAATAATGTAAGGCACGATTATAAGCATGTTGCACATAATAAAGATGTTCATCCCAAAATTTAGGATGTTTGTTACTATAGCCCCTAAGTAATTATACCACTGTGTGGTTTATAACCTCTGTTTGACCATTAGTCTGTGGATGAAAAGCAGTGCTCTTTTTCATTTTTGTGTCCATTAACCCCCACAATGTTGACCAAAATTCCCCAAGAAATCTAGAATCCCGATCGAGACATGATTGAAGTAGGTAAACCAAAATGAACCCAAACAAACCGAAAAAATAAATGTGCAGCTTCCTCACCAGCTATTTGTTTAGTACATGGAACCAACACACACATTTTGCTAAATTTGTCTACTACCACATATAAGTAATCATGTTTCTTCCGTGTCATGGGCAAGCCTCCTACAAAGTCCATGGAAACACTTTCCCAAGGCCGTGTTGGAACAGAAGAGGAGTGTAAATTCCTAATTTCTGTTACTTTGGCTTGCTTGTGGCACAAAGAACACATCCCTTAATATACCGGTTTACATGTTCATGCATTCTAGGCCAATAGCAATATTTTTGTAAATGTGCAACTCGTCTTACTAACACCAAAATGCCCCGAAATAAGAGAAGTAGTATGTGCTTCCCTAATCATATGCACACGCTCATTTTCTGAATACAAAGTTTTCCAATGATATAACAACCTTCATGCAAATGATAATCTTTTTCTCCTACTTGTTTCCCACTTACTAGATCCTCATACACTTCTCTAAAACCAACATCATTTACATATTGTTCCTCAGAACTAACATGAGCCAAAGAAATATGCCGCAAAAATAATAGATGCTACTACTACCGGTGGTCCTGATAACATGTCGGCAACCTTGTTTTGAATACCTTTTTATACCTGATTATAAGATGAAATTGTTGCAAAAATCCCTTCCACCTCGAAATGTCTAGATCTGCTGCAATTTGGTTTGTGTTTGTAAGTATTGAAGGCGGTTGATGGTCAGTATGGATAATTGTTTCTTTTCCCATTAAATAATGCTTCCACTTTTTAACACTTTGAACCAAAGCATACAACTCTTTATCATAAGTTGGATAGTTTCTTACCGCACTTGTAAAGGTTTATGAATGGTAACATACTAGTCATTTGTTCTACATCAAAACTGCCCCAATTACGTAGTCACTAGCATCCGTCTCAATCTCAAATGAATGTTGTAAATCCGAAAGTGCCAAGATCGGAGCGGTACTTATCTTCTCTTTCAGTGTATCAAATGCTTTTTGTTGTTTTCCTCCCCACTGAAAGACCTATTTAATACTTGTCAAAGCATGCAAAGGAGATGCAATATATGAGAAGTTAGCAATAAATTTTCTCCAGTACTGAACTGCACCTAGAAAACTTCTAACTTCCGTCACATTTGTGGGTCTAGGCCATTTCACAATAACCTCTATTTTTGCAGGATCAATTCTCAATTCTCCATTTCCTACAATATACCCCAAGTAAATTAAAGATGTTTTTCCAAATTCACATTTTGACATCTTCAAATACAATTTCTCTTTCCTTAGTGCATCTAAGACTTTCTGGATGTGTTTAACATGTTCATCCCATGACTTACTGAAAATAAGAATATCATCTAAGTAGACAATAACGAAATTATCAATGAATGGTCTAAAAATTTCATTCATAACTCTCATGAATGTTACCGGTGCATTGCACAAACCAAAAGGCATCACTAACCATTCAAACAATCCCGGTTTTGTTTTAAAAGCAATTTTCCAAACATCACCTTCTACAATTCTTACTTGGTGATAACCACTTCTTAAGTCTAACTTAGTGAAATAAATTGCATTCTTTAATTGATCCAGTAAATCATCTATTCTAGGAAGAGGGTAACGATTCTTTATAGTAATCTTGTTTAAAGCACGGAAATCAACACACATTCTCCAAGTGCCATCCTTCTTAGGAACCAATATAATTGGTGAACCACATGGGGATGTACTTGGATGAATTATACCTTGAGCCAAAATTTCCATTACCTGTCTCTTGATTTCCTCGTTCTCTACTACTGACAACTTGTACATTCCGATATTGGGAAGAGGTGCATCCTGAAGCAACTGTATCTCATGTTGAACCCCTCTTTTGGGAGGTAGACCCTGTGGATCCTAAAAACATCATCAAAATGAGAAACAATTTTTACCAATTCATCCTTATGTTTTAGATCGCAAGTCTCAAAAGCCATCTCATTTTATTTTTCCTTGGCTTTGACCACCATGAGCACAAAAATTTTTCTTGAGTTTACAAGCCTTTTCATTTGACCTGCAATTACCAAGGATAGATTATTCTTTTCACGGTGAGCTCTAATAATAAACTCAATTCCATCCTTTACAAGCAAATATTTATTTTCTTCCCTATAGAAGATTGCTTTACGATCATACAAATAAGGACTTCCCAAAACCACCCCACAAATATCCAAAGGAACTACATCCAATTCAACCTCATCAATAAACTTGTCTCGTAATGGAAAATCAAAGTACAAGTTTTAGTTACCTGATTTTGATCATCACAAACCCACCCAAAGGATAAGGCTTAGGATGCGGTTTAATTTTGAGTCCTAGTTTCTTAACAACCTCCTCGTAAATTAGATTAGCTCGAGATCCACTATCAAAAAGAGTATCAATTTTCTTATGCTTTGAAATTACTCTAATGTGGAAAAGCTCATTTCTTTTCTTATCGTCGTGTATAGTTTGTTTACTAGAAGAAGATGCAACATCTTTAGTGCTATTGTTGGAAATTGAAAGATTTGATTTACCTTGAAAACTCATAGCTATGATTTTGGTTTCATCACCCGAATCGAAATCAAGATCATGCACTACAGTTGTTTGTTTTCTTTTCTTTTCCTTTCTTAACCATCCATTTAGGCTTCTTTTCAGATGTAATTTCCAACATTTAGACTCATCATGGTTTTTTTCAATGATTACAAAATGGTTTTTCATCTTCCTTCTTAACAAGAGAGTTTGTTTTATGCTTACCCTTTCCTTTTCCTTGTTCTTTCAACCTTTTCCTTCAGATTGCTTGTTCTTCTTATTAAAATAAGAGAAAGAGGACTCCTTTTCATTTTCCCTCGTGCTTCCAAATGGGTTGCTTGAACACATACTGCATCAAGATTAGTAGGACCTAAAACAAGTATCATATGCCTTAGATAACTATGCAATCCACCAATTTATTTGAGCAAAGGTTTTTCTTCGTGTTTAGGAAATTCCTGCACTTAGAGCCCTTTTCCTAAATTCTTGTTTGTATTCTTGAACACTTTGTCTCTTAGTTTGTCTTAATGTTTGCCAATCCATCATAGCTTGTTGCTTATAACCAAGAGGATAAAATTGTTGCCTAAGATTTGAAACAAATTCAGACCAAGAAGTGATTTCTATACCTTTGTTTTCTTCCACTTCCTGAAGCTTACTCTCCCACCAAATGAGTGCTATGCCACCCATCCGAAGAGTTTCCAGATGAATCTTTGCTTCATCATCAACAATTCTCTGAACCCTGCAATATACTTCTATTTGCTTGACCTAGTTATCCAACTTCTCTGCATTTAGCTCTCCAATATACATAGGCAATTCAAACTTGATATCTAACTTTAATGAAGGAAAATCAAATTTTAAAGAGTCTCTTTTTGGAATATCAGAACTAGAGCTTTCTTCTTTCTTACCTCCTCTAGTTCCTTTTCCCTTTGCCTATCTTGGTACATTTCTTCCACCATTTCCTTCATCTCGTTGGAATGATTGATTTAAAGTTTTCTTCCACTTCCTCTCAATCCGCCATTGTAGGACTTCGAGATCATCTGGTACCAATTTTGGGATCTCCTTCAACTAACTCTCCTTCACCCTTCTTAGATCGAGACCTTGTTAACATCCAACACACAACTTGCAATCCAAAACACGTTAAACTGAACCAAAAATTAGTCAAAACCAGCTCTGATACCAATGATCTAAAACCAAATTTAACTAGCAATTGTGCACACACATTTTTCTTGCTTTGTATTGATTTTCGATGTAAAATTTGAGCATTATATCCTTTTGTATTTTTAATAAAAGAATAAAAACTACAAGTACTGTGCAAATATTGAAAGAAATGAAGAGGATTCACCAGCAATTTGACGCAAGAATTGATAACGGAGTTCGACGCTTGAGGCCTATGTCTCCGGGTCCAGTTGAATGGGACCGATCTATTAAAATCTTGAAAATAATTCTTTACAAATAATTCTACAAAATTCTAGACCTTCTCACAGTCTTCCTCTGTCAAAAATAACAGGGGTTTCTTTTTACATCTCCTCCAAATTCCACTCCTAGCTCAAGTTATGAGCATTACAATATTTTCACACAGTCCCGAATGCTATACAAATATAATATCACTCCTTTTATATTGTTTCCAAATAGCTGGCGCAATGGTTAGGCGCCTATACTTTTGCTTGGGAGGTCAGCTGTTCCAATCCCCTCCACTTCTCTCTCCTTCTCCTTAGGTGCTTTTGAAGTGTTTTATCCCACATTGTGGGGGCGTGCAAAAAGGTAGGCATTTAATAATGCCAAGGAGGGCGGTTTGAATTGGCTTAAGAGCCACCGTGATTGCTTATGTAGAGGGCGCATTTCTTGGGATAGCGCATGGTTGGTATTTTTAGGTGCTAACAATAGGCCAAGGATAATGCGTGGATAGTTGGCTAAGGAGAATGCGTGGAATGTGGTATAGTGAATATGCAATGCATGGAAAGTTTAGCTAAGGATAATGCGTGGAATATGGTAGTTAATAAAAAATGCATGGGAAATTGCATAATTTAAATAATGCATGTCTAATAGTCCCACATGCATAGCACAAAGGCAATTATAGGAGTTTATATACACAAGTTGGTTTAATGATTAAATGAGAAGGAGGCCAAGGCACCCCTCCATAATCGAGTGTGTCGAACCTGGCTAAGGGCCCCCAGCCAATAAATAACGGGGGTCCATTTGTCCGAGAACGAGTGTCCAAGACCGGCGTTCCAAAACCCATTTTTTTAGTACGTCACACAATTCATCCACGTGTCACAATATAATCGAAACACTTGGTGAGCGTGCACACGTCCAACCTGCACAAAACTCCAAATTTTACCAGTTGCCCAAAAATTTCAGCGGGCTATAACTTTTGCAAACGAGCTTTGTTTCCTACAAACAAGATGTCGTCGGAATCGTATAATTTTTCTCCACGCTTTAAAAATGACTGCAACTTATTCTGAGAAGATCTTAGATCGGTGTTTCTCTCGTAAGGATCCTTTGGATCAATCAAGACGACAAAGCATACACATTCTCGTCAAGTCAACCCAACTATAGATTGCCTTGATAGATATCCGCATGACCATACAAGAACCCAAAAGAGAAAAAAATATTTGGTTGTGATCCATTAGTTCTCAGCCAAATGCAGAGACCTTCTCATCGATATAGACACGACAGCTTATGTATACAAGTTTCTAGAAAACCCGTAAGGTATTCTCGAGAAGATCGTCAACTCCCGATATTAAACATAGAAGTTGAAAAGGCTTATGACTATTGGATATTCGGAAGAAGAGATTGATTCTTCACATGACCATAATAGGTCCACAACAACCACGAACTCATGGTTGTGATCCCCAGGTCCCACAACCCAACGGGCTTGCTAGTCAGTTAAGTATTGACACTAGTTTACGCACGCTGGTATTTAGATCCTCAAAGACTCCCACCAAACATCATAACGCAATTTTCCCGCATTAGACATGGAAGCCAATCAAACTAATATTGTCTGGGCTAGACCAGAAAACCACCCATAGTTTATTATAAATCCACTCCACCTCTCACTACCATTTTCCATGACCTTGTCTAGAAATATACACGAAGCACCTACAAGTCACTTTCCATATATCTAACATCCAATAGATAGGATCTCGCAAAGCTTGACATTGATTGAACCTCCAAGCAGCTATTATATCTGAACGATCCATTACACCAATTCAAGTTAGGAGAGCTTTCTTTTCCTTAGATTCGCATATCCCTTTATTGCGTGTTGAGGATATAAGATTGCCCAACTAGTTTGTCTATATCCACATATATTCCATTTCCACTGGTTGTCTCGGCACGACCTCGGGAGGTCGGGTACGAAGAAGAGATACTTGTAGATTCTCATACTTGCATGTCACTTTTCTATCGTATGTAAACCTTAGGCACACAGATAAATTTTAGAACCGCTACCACCCTCATAAAGATGGTCGACTTAGGGAGTTAATCGTATAGAGGACATTCTTCGCATGTATTTTATGGATCATCAATCTTTTTGGGAGGATTATTTATACCGCAGAGTTCACCTATAACAACAGCTTCAATGAGCCCATTGGTATGGCACCTTATAAGTATTTGTATGGGAGAGAGTGCAAAAATCCTTTGAGTTGGAATTGTTTTGAGGATAAATTTGCTGTAGGTCCTTCCAAGGTTCGTGATATGGGTTTTATTAAGGTAGTTATAACTTGATGTAATATTGTTTTAGGCCCCATCTTTTACTTATGGTATAGTATTATTATTGTTTTAAAAACTTTTAACCTTGAGATAAATGACCCACATGCTAAATGTTATCTTTTAATTAATAATTTACCCCACATGTATATTAATTTAATTACCTACAATTAAATTAATGCCCATTTTCACAATATTCATTAATAAATACCTTAATTAAATTAATTTCCACCTCACCTCACCCCATCACCTATGACACCTCATCATAGACCTATTCTTAATGTTGTTTCCTTTTAACTAGAATCAATCTCTACTTACCATAACTAATTGAGACTTAGTCTAACCCTAACACTAAATGCCTATTCTTCCTCTAACCGCATGCACACTTACTTACGTGGAAAATACAATTTTGGATTTGCAAACAACAAAAAAATTGGCCAAAAAGATAGCCAAGATCTGTTATTTTTGGCAACCTAGGATATCCCACCTTAACCGACATCGATCAACCCAAATTGACATCACCACACCTAAACCATCGTCGGTTACCATATATTCACTTTGGTAACCTTGTTCTCAGGGTTGGAAGAATTATTCGAGTTTGGGGAGAGAGATATCTACATGCAAGCACGAACCAGAGCCCTCTCACACATCCAAACATCTTGAATCAACACCAAGATTGATCTGAAGGTTAAGCATTCATGGTAACGTTCCGGAAGCACCGCCACAAAGATACCACCAGCTTTTATAGATCAACCATCACCATCTTCCAACCACCAGTGCCTATGAATACAAGTAAGTATATTGATCTACATCATTTCATACTTATTTAGATTAGTTTTTTATCTCTTTTAGTTAGATTCTAGTCTCCTTTTCACATCACCTCCCACCTTCCTCCAATCCCTCCACCCACCACCTGACCTCTCATCCTCTAACATTCAACCCCAAACTCCTTTGAGTATTCCCAAGCGTTTTTTGGACCTAACCTCATTCTCTTTCTTTCTCTCTATGTAATCAAAGAGAATCTCTAAAACCAAACTTTATTGAGTTTTATCATCCCGCCTCCACCGACGCCGGTCAACTCTAAACCATCATCGGTTCCTCTCAACCATCTTCGTCATACCCACACCGACATCGGTCTTTGTGATCCGTAACCCTTCTTATAACAATGACCTAATAACCTTCACCCAAATAAACCAAATCACCCAAAACTTGATCCTGACATGTCCCAGTCACCTTGGCTACCTGTCCTACCTCCATATCTGACCACAACCTTACCTGTTAGATTAAATTTTCTTATTGTATTTGAATGAGGTACCTAAATCATATCAACTACAGTAGGATGTTGTTTACTTATGTTATTTCTTGCATTGAATTGTATTAAACAATGGATTGACAACCATCTAGGAAGTATCACACTTCCCGGATCTAGCACACACTAGGCAATCCACTGACATATATTGTTTAATATTCCTCTTGTGGTCTTGTTTTGCATTCACAAGTAGTTCCTCCTAGAAAAAGGAAGTTCTCACAATCAACACTTGGATCGGGAAATCAAAATGCACACACTCTACCTTCCACCTTCATTCATAGGTATTCCTCCTCACCCTTACCCTATATGTTTTGCTCATACGTACGTAACTTATCGGAAAAACATTTTGGCATGCCCGATGGGACCCTCGTTTGTGGGTTTCTTTTTATTCATATAGGTTGCATCTTGTGTGTTTCCTTTCTAAATTTTTATTCACTAAATCTTCTTCTCTGGTAATTTGCCCTTCTTTCTAATTGCTCTAAATGAAACATTTCTTTTGGTGCATTTAAAAAGAATCATTCTTCTTTCTTTCTGCATTAGTGAAAATCATCCTCTCTCCTATTCATCATTTGCTTCATCGAATATAACTGATCGATTTGGGTTATAAAACTTGTTGCATTTCATCTATGTATGTTGCATTATTAGCTCACATTTAAAACTGAGGGCAACCTATACGCTAGAAGTCATGCCCAGCTGATGGTTGACACAATTGAATCATAGAAAGCACATTTCTCTCTCTCTCTCTTTTTCCAAACTACACAAATCTAAATTTACACATCTTCTTAAACAACACCTTACCTGGAAGAAGTTTTCAACGATCACATGATCAGAGGATTGATAGTGGGTACCCAGCTAGTTTCTTTATCCAGTCATTATCTCAGAGAAAGGACCCCCCCACCAAAACATAACCTGAAACCTCACCTTTAGATTACCTCTTCATAGGATGCCTTCCCAACCAAAAATTATGTTCTAAATTCACAAGTCAATTTCAAATAGCATAAGCTAAAGTAACATAAAATCCACTCGTAGGATTACATGTTTTTCTTAGCTTTCTTCCGATTTTTTTTGAGTTGTGAGGATTATGTTTCTTCATTTTATTCTTCCTTTCACACTCCCCATCATAGTTAGAGTATTCTGACTATTTCTGAGTGTGTCAGGGCCTCATATTATCATCCTCAGGTCTTCTGGGTTATTTCTTCATCTAATTTAATTCACAAAATCCATTTTTCTTCACTTCTTCAGATTTCACAGTAATCGGTGTCGGTCCAACGACCATCATCGATTCCCATCTGACCATCGTCGGTTTACTCTGACCGTGTCGATTACCATCTCTTTTGGTTATTTTACCCAAAAATAATTTCATCACCTTCTCTTTTCTATTTAAGTCATCTAGACATCATCATATTCCCAATATTTTGATATCACTATTATCAAAGTACGCTTTCCCATTTCATTTTTCATCAATTTCGCTTTCATTTTCTCAAACTGGTGTTTTCCCACAAGAATTCGTATCGGTTATAGAACCATCATCGGTCCCCCTCAACCATCATCGGTCATCTTAACCGGCGTCGATTTCCCTATTTTAATTCTTAATTGAAACATTAACCAAGTCCACCTACTAGTATATGTTATTCTTTCCCATTCCTTGTTGCTTTTCTATGTCATCTACAGAATATAGTTTCACCAAGTCAACACTAATTCACATGGTGTTGACTCACAACCAAACCAACGCCCTTATATTTCATGCTAGTCTTCAGCCACTCCCACCTATCCCATCACCACCTTCCATCCTGTCACCTATGGATCCAACTCAACCTATCACCATTTCTACCAATGATGAGGAGTTCGCAAGACTCCTTGATCAGAATCCCATGGCCTTACAATACTATCTTTCCCACTCATCTACCTAGACTCCTCAGACAACTAGTATATGGCATGCATGTATCTATTCCTCCTACCCTCACCCCACTTCCACATCAGCTACCACTAGCTCGAAACACTTCCCTCATCCACATTACCCCATGTGGTCTCTCAATTAGGTCCCACCTCTATCCATAACTGCTACCCCAACGACGTCTATTACTCCGTGGTGTCAACCATTCCTTCACCAACTACCTTGAACATGGCCCCATCTACCCCCTTTCCTCATATATACCAATTGCATCATAACCACCTCTAGTGTCAACCCACACCCCATTCCAAAACCTAGTTCTTTCCATCCCTCAGTCTCTACCACCCATTACCATGAGAGTCATTGACGACCACCCCACCTATTTACACACATCACCAACAACCCCCAATCTCATCTATCACTTATTCGAGGTACATATTACATTCCACCTATATCTATCCCCCTTCACAGTTTTCATATTCGCACCCTCATGTACTAGGATGTCATCCACATCATACACCCATCATCAACCTCCTTTACTACAGGAGGCACCCATTCCTCACAACCCACCAATGACCTCATTAGGATGATGATGGAAAAGATGCAGACATTAGAAGCATCAGTTTTCGGCTCTCGTAACTCCTTAACCTATGAAAAATTATAATGATCCTATTCATCCATCCATTCCTATTTTCCCATACCCCGTGCATTGGGAAATGCCCAAGTTCAACCATTTCAATAGTAAAGAGGACCCACAATAACACTTGCGGTCATTCAAACATGGGTGCTACCTAATTTCCCATGATGATGCTTTTGTCTTACGAACATTCCCCATGTCCCTAACAGACCCACCTTAGATTGGTATAGCAGTTTACCTAGACATTCCATCTACTCCTTTAACCAAGTGGCTCAAGAATTCTTGGACCACTTCTCGATCAATGTAGTCAAAAAAAGTCACCATGACCGACCTATATTCGACATGACAATATGATGACGAATCTATCACAGATTTCGTTTCTCACTGGTGAAGTCTTATCAACCAATTAACGTTCCAATTACCTCAAGTGAACTTATTGAGTTGTTCACTAGAGCTTGTGCTAGACACATCTCACCAACTCTAGGTACAAACCTTCCATACCTTCGACGAAGCATTTACCATGGCACGAAAGTTGGAAATTCATGCCATTAAAGAAAAGAAAATCCAATTATGAAACAAGAACACCCCGTTCAAATCAAATGATTCTTCTTCATCTTCAAAACCCCAAAATAATTATTCAAAATCCAAAGGATCTGCCAATGTGGTAGTTCTCAAAGCTGGTCCATCTCATCCCTCTAATCAAGCCAAACCTTCTTCCAATATTTCCCTTGTCCAGACCTTTTAGTTCCGGTGGGAACACAATGAAGTACACTTCAATTAGAGAGCCCTATTCTTCAGTCTTGGAAAATCTTCTTAAAGTTGGAGCCATTACACTTCCCCCATAAAACCTCATACTAGTTTCAATCCCACTCATCCTATGCCTGCATGGTATAAGGAACATGACTATTGTAATTATCATCACGTCAAAGGCCATAGTGATGGTAATTGCATAAATTTTAAGAACATTGTTCAGAGATGATAGATAATGGAGACCTCATCATGGACAACCCAAACGTGCCAACAAATCAAAATTTTTAACATCTTTAAGAAGTCATTCCCTAACCATAAACCATCATCTAATCAAAATAGTGAACCTTCAACCAATGACAACAATGTCCGTGAAGTCCACACGTTTTTGATATCATACTGCCATTTTCCTCAAATTCCACCTATTTCATCTATCAAGGAAATTCTAGCATGAGCTCCTCTACCCACAGAGGAGCATACCTCTTCCACTCCTTCACCCTCGAGGATTCCCCTTCATCTCCCCTTCACCCACGGAGGAACCCACATTTTCTGCTGATGCCATTTCACCGTCTACCTCACAACCTACCAAATAGTCAACAATATTAACTCTCCCATCCAAGAGAATCATCATCTCCTCCTCCACCAAAAGGAGAAGTCTACCTCACCCCACCTACCATCTCTCCTACCCATGGGAGATTCTTCAGACATGCCACTACCTATTGGGGAGCAATTCTCCCTCAGCATCCAGATCCCGTTGACCTGATCTCGGCTCTTTTACCCATAGAGTCCGAGGCTAATCGATTCCCTGTCTCACAGACATATTTTACAGGGATTGCCACCAAACCAACTACATCTCCTCCTACAACAATCCCATTTTCATGGTTGGCCATCGCTTGGATTACATTGATAATTCCATGCTCTGGGGACGTCTTCACTCCCCTTTTCGACTCAAATGCAAATGTTTCCTGAAGATACCTCCACGATCTATCCAAAGGTATTTCTAAAGAACTAGATCGACCTTGACCATGCCTATCAAAATGGCTTCTTCTTCATCACCTCTACCTACATCCGAACCTTTACCCATGACTAAAACCATTCCAATGCCTAAGAACCTACCCACACCTATATCTTCATTCATATCTAGACCATCACTACCTTGGGTGTCATGCCGAACATCAAGCCTTACCCATCCACTTATCAAATTGGACTTAGCCATGTCTTCCCAAACCCACACCAAAATTATTCCTCCACCTAAAAGGAAGACCCAACCTTCTAGGCCACATACACCAGTCTCACCTACCACACCTTTGTCACCTTCACCCCTTCCATCCATCCTAGGGCCTCACCCATCAACCCTAGCCAAACAATCTCCTACCTAAGGCCAAGTCAAAAGCTAAGAAACTTACTGCTTCATCACAATCCTTCATTACACCTCATTTACCCACACAAAAACACCCTCGCCCTCACCCATACATTTCTTACCACCTATACCTCCACCAATTACTATAACCCCAAATTTTCCTATACAATTCAACCCATACCATCCACCCAACCTCTACCAACCACTTCCACTACAACTCTATTGTCCCCATGGGTAACCCATCCTCTTCCACCATCTTCTTTCCTTTCGCATCACGTACTCCCATGTCACCTTTACCCAAGAAGGTGCAACCCAAAGACAAGAACCCACTACCCTCCAATAAGGTAGTTAAACCAACAAAACCTTCCATTGTTAGCTCTTCTACCACACCTTTACCTAAGTGGATGCCATCAAAACCTAAGACAATACCACCTTACCAAACCAATGGGTCCAACCCATTCCCTCTATAATGCCTCTTCCCTCACAATCATCCACACCTTTACCCAAACCCACACTCACTTCCCATTGTGATCCATTGCAGTGGTCCTACACCAACATTCTAACCAACCTCTTAGAGACTTTTATCATCACATTACCACCACTTCGACCTTACGACCCTCTCAAACCCAAACCAAAAGGGTTTGATGAAACCAATATTTGTGCCTATCATCGTGTGTCAGGACATGATGTAGAAAATTATAAGGCTCTAAAAACCATTCTTCTCCAACTTTTTCCTCCTGAACAAAATTTTGACAATGATGATCTTCTTGATGAGGACCATGTTCCACCTTCACCTATCACCACACATCATCATCCCTTGTTTCTTCAATGACCTACATCTCCACCCCCACAACCCTTTTTCCACCTCCAAAATTTGAGATCAACATGGTCCATATCAGAGAGTTGGCCAAACCACCACCCAAATGCCAATGTGCCCTACTCATTTCACAAGGCTCTTCCCCCCATTAGGTTTTTTCCATCATGTCATTACACTACTCATGACACACCTTCTCCATCTACCACCTCCTCAGATTAACATGGTCCAAGTTGCCACCCGCGCCAAAAGGAAAAGGAAAAGAAAAAGCAACTAGCCCATCAACCAACCCCATGCCCAATATACCATCTACACCCACACCCAAAATCACCATTCGAGGACCCACATACCCTATCTCTGACGGGGTCACCCATCATACAATGATAAAATAATTACACCAATCCCTCTAAAATGTCTTTGTATGATCTCGTCCAAACTTCAAATCTCATAGACAAGCCCTTATGGAGGTTTTGCAATCCATCAAAGTTTTACCCAATGACCCCACACCAGTGGCCTCCATTATCACCCCTCACCATGTGGCCTCACTTACCAAATCATCTCCTTCTTCTACCCCATGCCCACTCATCAAGTTGCCACCCTCAGTTTCTCTAATGAGGAGATTGTACCTCTCTAGTCAGATGACCCTGATCCCACCCTTTTCATTTCCATCTATATCGATAACATATGTGTATGATGCATGTATGATCGATGGTGGTGCTAACATTAACATCATCTCCTCCCACACGTATAATCAAATGTGCATCCCTTCAAATTATATGCATAATAACCTAGTTATGTTGCACTCCTTCAATGATGCCATCACCTCCACCCTTGGCACCATTATTCTTCACGTTTGTGTGGCCCTCGCACTATCCCAAAATTATTCTACATCTTAGAGGGAGAGTTCTAGTATAACCTATTGCTCGGGAATACCTTGGATTCACGTCATGGGTTGTGTCCTTCAACTTTACACCGTTGTGTAAAATTTGAACATGAAGGGCATAACTATACCATCCCAGCCGACCCATCACCATTCAAAACTTGTAACATGTTATACCGACCTAACGATGTCCTTGTACTCAATCAGGCATCTCCACTACTACCCCCACTTCTCCTTCACCCACGATCCCCATCCACCAATGTCACCACCTCTCCCACACCTAACTCTTCTATTCCTACTACTTTGCTACAGTACCTTCTACAAGTTGGCCCATCTACTTCCCAACCAACCGATACCCCTCTTGCCCAATCATCTAGTATTCATCTATCCCCACTACCCACATATCTACTACTGATCCCTTAGAAGGTGTTTTTCAATGCCTCACTCTAGGGGAGTACCACCTCTACAATATCAACACATTCCTCACTCCACAAGAGTATGGAAACCTACACCAACATCCTCATTATGACTATCGCATAGGAGAGGTTTTCCCTTATGGTCCTCCCCACCTTCACACTAACTTAACATATGGGGACTTGATACTACCACCTATTCACCCAAACCTCCATCCCAAACATGATCATTTTCATCTGACCTCCAATCCCTCACTAACTTCTTCTTTTCGCCCACACTTTCCTTCACCATTGTGCATGGAAAGGCTTTGGCTTCGGTTTTTATGAACAAGGTCATCATATATCATTCCATGTACCACCCATAAACACAAAGATCACAGTGGGCATCTTTCCAAGAAGGCCCATCGACCTCATTGGAAGACAAACCTTCTCCACCCCATTCACCAACATCACCACCTTCACCCACGGAGTCCATAGATCCCGAATCTATTCCTCCTAACTTTTTTTTTCGTGAACATGATTTCCTTGGGACCTCTGACTTATCAACGCGATGGCGAGGCTCCTTCTTTTTCCCTTCATGTATCCTAACATGATCATGATGATACACCTTCTATTAATGTCGTTCAATGTCAAGACAATGAGTCTATCCTCACCTACCTTGGTGTGGAAGATTCTTATATTCACCGGTCATTACCTTCTGAGATGTAAACCATGTTGAATGAATCAACCATCAAAATCAACATTAACACTCAGATGACCCACATTATAAAGATAGGAAAATCTTTAGATGTTGCTAAACAAGAAGCTTTTACTTCTTTCCTCCAGACCATAGCAACGCTTTTTCTTGGTCCTATGTTGATATGCCCGTATTGACCCAAACATTGTGGTCCACAATATCGTAACCATTCCTGATGCCAAACCCATAAAACAAAAGCTGGGAAAATGCATCCTCACATTTCTCTTCTTATCAAAGAAGAACTTTAGTGCCTTCTCTCGGTTTCCTTCATCCTACCCATTGACTATCCCTAATGGATTTCTAATATCATTCTTGTCACAAAAGTGATAGGGGGACTCCACATTTGCATGGATTTCTCATGACCTCAACTTAGCTTGCCCCAAAGATGACTTTCCTCTACCAGGAATTGACCAACTAGTTGATCTCACCACCGCCATGAGATGCTATCACTCATGGATGGTTTCTCGGTTATAATCAAATATTACTCGCTCCAGAAAGATCAACACAAAACTACCTTCATCACCCCTTGGGGGACCTTCTCTACTATCGATTCATGCCTTTTGGCCTTAAAAACACTGGTGCTACATATCAGCAAGCCATGACTTATATCTTTCATGACATAATGCATCGCATATTGGAAGATTACGTAGATGACCTTCTTGCCAAATCCAAACATCAAGCCAAACACTTACAATCCTTAAGGTCATCTTTGACCACCTCATCAAGTATTGTGTTCACCTTCAACCTAAGAAGTGTGTCTTCATGGTGCTTTTAAGAAATCTCCTTGGTTTCATCATTTCTTTGTGTGGCATAGAAGTCATCCTACTAAAGTAAAGGCTATTCTCAAAATTCCTCCACCTACTAATCTCCATCAACTTCAAATTTTGCAAGGTAAGTTACAATCTATTCGTCGTTTATTTCACAACTTTTTGACATTGTCAACCATTTCATCATCTCCTCAAAAAGGATGTCTCCTTCAAATGGGATGATGAATGCCACAAAGCCTTTGACGCCTTAAAACAATACCTTCTTCAACCATCGGTGCTCATTCCCCCTAAAGATGACCAACCCTTTTACCTATACATTTATGCTACTGATCATTCCTTAGGTGCCATGCTCGCTCATCGTGACGAGTAAACACAGGGAGCAAGCGGTTTATTACATAAGCCATACCCTTTTGGACTACGAAACTAGGTACACCCATGCTGAAAAACTTTGCTTAGCCTTAGTTTTTTCACCCACTAAACTTCATCATTACCTACTCAACCACAAAACCTTTGTCATCACTAACATTGATCCCCTACATTACATGTACACCAAACCCTACCAACATCAACGTGTTTGCACGTTGGCTCATGCTTCTTGTAGACCTTGACCTCAAATTCATCCACCAAAAATCTATCAAGGGCCAAACCATCGTTGACCAACTAGCAGACATGCACCTCTTTCTGGAGATCAACCCTCTAACTTTGATTTTCCAAACGAATCCATTTGTTGCCCTCTCTTTGGATGATACCACTTACCAGATGACCTTATTCTTTGATGGTTCCAAATGTTAGCGTGGAGGCGGTGCAGTGTTATCCTCATTCCTCTTGATGGTGAACCTATGCCTTTATCTTTCAAACTAGATTTTGATTGTACTAACAACATCGCCGAATATGAAGCACTTATATTAGGCCTTCAAACCGCCATCGCCCTAGATGTTAAATCAATTAATATCTTTGGTGATTCCCAATTGGTTGTAAACCAATTCAATGGTATATACCAATCGTAAACGAAATACTCCAAAAGTATAAACACCATGTTGACATACTTTTGACTACCTTTGATCATTATGAACTTCAAACCACCCCATGTTCTACTAATAAATTTGTGGATACCATGGCCTACCTGGCTTCTCAAATACCCGCTTTCATCTTCCAAATCCAAAATCTTTGTCACAATACAAAGGTTTTAATCACCTTCTTATTTATCTCAAGATGTCAACTCCATCGGAACCATTGCATGCTTTGACCCACGTGACCTTTGGTATAAGCAGTTTGCAGACTACCTTTCCCTTTCCATTCTACCTCCCGATCTTACTCGTAATGGACAACGTGCCTTTCTTAAAGGTGTCTCTCGTTATGTCATCATGGGTGGTCTTCTTTATAAATTCAAATTCGATGGTATTCTCTTACGATGCCTTACAAGTTCTAAAATTCCTTACACCATCAAGGAAGTTCACAACGGAATTTGTGGAGGTCACTTTAGTGGCTTAGTTGTCACTAAACACATTCTTCACCTAGGCTATTATTGGCCAACCCTAAACCATGACTATTGTGACTATGTCAAATGTTGTGTGAAATTCCAACAACATGCTAATCTTCATCACACACCTAGTCATGCCTTACAGTCACACGAGACCTTTGGCCTTTCTCTCAATGGGGTTTGGATCTTGTCAGAGAGATCAATCCTCATTCTTCACAACGCCATAAATGGATTATAACTCACTATGAATACTACACTAAATGGGTAGAAGCCATCCCCTCATTTCTAAAAAGTCGAGAAAATTTGTGAATTCATCAACCATCACATTATTTGTCGCTTTGGTGTCCCTCACCGCCTCATCACTGATAACGGCAAGCAATTCAAAAACAAAACCCTATAAAATATTTGTGATGCTTTTGGCATTCAACTCAGTTTCTCTTCACCTTACTACCCACAAACAAATGGCCAAGAAAAATCAACCAATAAAACCTTGAACAAAATTCTTATGAAAGTAGTTGATGATATTGGGAAGGATTGGCATACGCACATTCCTTTCACCTTGTGGGATTACCACACTAGTATTCACACTTCGAATGTAGCTATACCTTTCTCTCTAGTCTATGGTACCGAGGTTGTCTTGCCTCTCAAAGTCCAGATTCCATCTCTCTACATCTCACTACAAGACATGCTCAATGATGATGAATTTCGCCAGGACCATTTAGCACAACTTGAGTTATTAGATGAATGTCATCTCAATGCTCTTGATCATCTCCAAATCTACCAAAAACATATCAAATGTGCCTATGATAAACGTGTCCATGAATGAACCTTCCAGGTCGGTGACCTCGTCCTGAAAGGAAAATCAACATGTAACCAAAGAAGAAAAAAGTAAACAGGGAAAATTTTCTCCTAATTAGCTTGGACCCTATATCGTTACTCATACCTATGGATCAAGTGCTTATTATTTGTCTTCACTCAAGGTAAACCCAAACTTGAGCCCCTTAATGCCTTGCATCTTCGACCATTTTATTGTTGAAATCCAGTCCTATATCACCTTCTGTCTATTGACCGCTCATCCCTTGAGCACCATTCACCTTCCATGTTACCCATTTTGAGGATCAACGACTAAACAAGAATCATGTGATTACCCATCACCTTTTAGCCTTATCTTCAATATGAGTACCATGGCTCTACTCATGGCATGATTCTCATGGATACTTTTCATCTTTTTCAATATGGAATCCCATGGTCATTCATCACTTGAAACCATCTCTTTCATAGTTAACCTCTGTGTACTATGGTTTTGTCTTCTAAACAAGAACCTAATCTTCCTCTATAGTCTTTTCCATGACTTAAACGTCCAAAAGTAAAATGGGATTCAACTCCTTGATTCAAACTTCCAAAAATGAGATGACTCCTCAAAAGGGACATCTCTTCTCTCTATCTCGCCACTATAAATAGATTTATCCCTCGAAGGACATCTATATAAATTTATACTACACATAGTATATCTAAAAAAGAGACTATAAAAATAAATAGTCAAAAGCTTCCCGCATTGATCAGCTTCACGAAGACCTCAAGGAGATAATATACTCATCCCACATAGACTTCCCACATCGATCAATCTATCAAAAACAAAAACAAAAGAAGAAAATGATAACTTTTTCATCATGGACTTGCCTATTTTTTATCATGGGTTTCTTGCAGTAAACATGTGTGTCATACACTAAGTTACGCTAAACCACCCATTTTCACCTCATTTCCTTTTCACCCTAATTTTCTATCTGCTCAAGGGACTTGATGCAAACATGACATTTCATGATCATGTGACTTTCTTCACCCTTAGAATAGTCCATCATGCAACACCTTTAGGGTCTTATGTTCATAAGCCAATCTCTGGTATGGAAGACTCATTATGGTTCTTATCAATTAGGTGGCTCTTTTTGTCACCTCTTACCATTCACCTTCTCCATTACTTATTGATTACCCTATATAGGACCAGACCATTGTTATTTACATGTTAAATACTCAAACACGCTTTCCCCTAAGACTCAACCATGCCTAAAACCAAGACTCAACCATGCCTAAGTGACCTAATTCAACCATGCCTATGACCTAGAATCAATCATGCCTGAAACCTACCAACCCATTCCTCTACCTCATCATATTCTTCCCTAGCTTATGGGAGAACTACATCGGCCTGAGGCCCCTTTTCACCAGGGGCTATATAGGTAACACTTCGAGGGCATGGGGCCCTTAGAGGTTAGCTTGGCCACTCTTACCCTAACCCATTTTCTCCCACATGTTTTCTATTAACATTCTACCGTAATTAATTTCCATTTTTTATAACACTTGGAAAATTACCACACATACATATCTACCATGTTATCACATCATAAAAACATCCAATCAATCATTTCACATTTCCATGATATCAAAGATTTTGGAAATTTACACCATAACATACATATACTCATCATTTATTTCCCATGTTACCAATAACTTGGAAATTAAATCAAAACTAAAAACAAGACTCCACCATACCTAAATGACCTAACTCAACCACACCTATCACTGACTTAACCATGCCTAAATGACTTAACTCAACCATGATTAAATGACCTGACTCCATCATGACTAAACTAACATGACTCCACCATGCCTAATCCACCTAGTTTCCATCCATATACAAATAAAAATGGAAATTTTACAAACACAAGTACATCATCCATCCAATAAATATCATCATCTATAAATAAAAGTATGTCTATCAATCAAATATACACTGATACAAAATAATACAAGTATCTCTCAGGTCTAACCTCAAAATCTTTAGCATGCAGGACGATATAATAATCAACTCACAAAAACTCTCATGTGCAAACTCACTATCATCGGCATGTAGGCTATATATATCAAAAATAAACAAAATGATGATATACAGAGACATCAATCGTCATCCCAACTAATGTCCATGCCAATCTCATCTGTCTCCTCCTCTCTCCTGTATGATGCCCTGCCAGCATCTCTCCATCCTCCATGGGTCTAGGTCTCGCCTCCACCTGGCCTGTAGTTGGGTCAGGCCTTTGTGAAGTAGTGGCCTCACCCTGACCCTATCTCTGGGCTCGTCGGCCCCTTGTAATCTCTTGCACTATGTGTGCGAGATCTCATCCTCTCACTTGAGGCTTGATGTACCATGTACTCTGCATAAGATGGGACATCTATCCCGAGTAGTAGTCAAGTGATCCTGATAGTATCTGGCCTCATTCAGGGCATCCTAAATCTCGTCATCGCATTGCCATGATGGTGCCATAGGTCTCACAGTAACCTACGAGATTTTTCCTACTAATAATGGCCTCGGCCCCTGTCCCTATGAACTTTTCCCTCCTCCTCCTCGTACTGTGGGACCTGTCTCGTTGTTTCCTGTAATATGGGACCCTATCCTTTGGCCTATGAGGGTGCTGCATGTGACTGTGATTTGGGCCTGTAAGGCCGCAATCTAAGCCTATCCAGGTGGCTAAGTGACCTGCCTCGACCTACTATACCTACACACTGTAAGGGAAGCTACATGTCCCTCATCACCATCCCCACCTGCAATGCGGTACTGCCTACCCTATGTAACCTAGGCCTGCAAGGCTACCACATGTGCGTGTAATGTGGCAACTTGTGCCTCGATCCATCATCATTCCCCTGTCGTACTACTCCCGGTTGTATCAAAAGGGTAACCACCTGACCCTGTAATGTGTCCCTCTAAACCGTAACGGTGGCTAAGTCAAGCTACCCATGCCTCGGTGGTGTTACTCATAGCTGCACTACCCACCACTACTTGCATCTCACAACCCCAACGTCATCAATTCCATTCGGTCCACCACTTGCTACTGCTCCTCTACCTTGTCGACACTGCTTTGTTGGATGTGGTAGAGGCATAGGTCTCTCCATGTCATCTCTCCTATATTGTGGGAATGGCGGAGGCACATCTTGGGTAGCCCAAACTATCGTCTGACCCTGTTAATGGGTATCATCTCGTGCTCGTTGGCATGGCGTCCCTCTATCCATTTGAGCAGTTGTAGCTCATCCAACTCCACTGCCATGTGTCTGTAAGAAGGGAACCCAACATATGGCCTCCAAATGATGTCCACCCCTGACAATCCCTCCAACAGACGCACCTATAATATGCTGCATCATGTGCAGCCCTAATTACCTGCATGCTCTCCCCCTAACAGGTACCCAACACCTGTAACCAACTCGGACCAAGCCCATCGAATGCATTAGGCCAGGCAAACCAACTAGACGCACACATACATGTGCTCATATGCCCAATAATGAAGAAGAAAGGTATAACATAAACTAAACCTTCGTAGCCTCCCATAGGCCCATAGCTCTCTGTATAATTACACCAAGAATGTTGGTGCCCAAGAAAAATGGGTCATATCCTCCATCATGTCATGGATAACCCCCATCAAGCACTCATGGGAATCTCCCACCCTCTCGCATCTGGTAAGGTAAAGCAACACACTACCTCTATGATCCAGAAAACCAAGCTCATCTCTTGAGGATGGGTCGCGTACATGTCCCCATAATTCAGACTCAGCGCTATGGTATCTCGACTCTCATTATCACATCTCCAAACACCGCCACTATCAGCTCCTTTGATGCCTCTGATGAAATAGAATAAACCTACTCTCCCACTATAGGTAGCCACAGGATCCTATATACATCCTCTAGGGTGACAGTGATCTCACCCATCGGTAGGTAGAATGTATTGGTCATTGAATCCCATCTATCGATGAGTGTGACCATCAAACTTGGATCTCAAACTATATGCCTGTAGCATCAGATCCCAATCAGTCGACATCCATCACATGCCTCCACTCCTCTGCGGTCACGCTCAACCATACCACTAGCAATAGAGGTGGTACTTTATCCCTCATCTGCAGCTGGTCCCTAGCCTACATCCAACAAACCACAACATTGTTCACCTTGACCATACCCAACATACCTTTTACCCAACACACCTATTACATGACATAACTATTTCCCACCACACCCAACCCAAATCACAACCCTCTCGACTACCCCTTTTTCCTACTGTATTATTACACCTATTCTCCCTTATTCTACTTGACCCCCATCATCACCCAAATACCCCTTTTTACCATCTTTTCCCTACATCCACCTTCCCTTAGCCCTTCCTTGCCTATTTTTCCTTCCCCTACCCATTACTTACCCCTATTTCTCCTCATCCCTAACCAGGCGTCGATCACCTTAAACCGTCATCGCTTTTCCTCAACCGACATCGGTTCCATTTCACCGGTGTCGGTCATCTCGATTTAATCGGTGTTGGCCAAGGCCAACCGACATTGGCCGACACACTGACCTGACGTCGGTCTTTGTTGCACAATTAAAAACCGAAACCCCCCACCTATCAAAATTTTCTCACAAACAACCTAAAACACCTAATATACCCTACCAAACGTACCCTAACTTCATTCCCACCCCTATTTAGACTATATTGACCCCCTCCCTTGTTTCATTCGTTTTTACCTACAAATGAAAATTCATTTTCCCCAAACCCCCCTTTTTACCCAACTAATTTAAAAGATTCTTTTTAACCCAAATGACAGAAGAGAATTGAATCCTACCTCATCTCGGTGTCATCAGCGTGGTGGTACGTTTGGCTGTTGCGTCGGTGGTCCACCTGAACCTTCTCTTGCCTCCGTCATTGCCAAATCCACTCTGCACCTTACAACCAATCAAATGGCTCCACTCAATCTCGTGGACCCACCTACCAATGCTAATCACCAGCTACGAGGCTCACTAACTCATCTCTCTATCTCGTCTGTCACTTTCCAACTTTTACCTCACCGCTCTGTCGTTTTCACAAAGGACAAGTTACTAATGAATCCGTAAAATATGGATTTTTCTTTTTATTAACCCTACCCAACTTGAATGACGTCGGTCATAAGAAATTGATGTCGGTTACTTTTTATAACCGCATCGGCCGCCTTTTCTGCTATACATTTTTACCCCATTTTTCCCATTTTGGCCTCAACTCATCCTTTCCCGATACCCTTTGACCTCACCCACACTTATGGAAACCTACCTACAAGCCCAAACTACCCCTACATTTCCTTAGTTGCGTCTCAGGATTTGTTATTTTACCTATACCTTGGCCTTACTCATCCATGACCTATTTACCTGGACTTGACCTACTTGGTGTGACCATTGACCTTATGTACTCATTATACCTTGCGATGTTGTTACCTATGTTGTTTTATCCTAACAACCATACCTTGCCTATTGTTGTGTCGTTTATCCCAACCAAACCTTTGGTGTACCAGAACATACCTAAACATTCCTACACCTAACCTATGTTGTGTGTCCGGACCATATCTTATACCTTGGATACCTGACACACTTCACCCTTGTTTGGATAAACCTATCGACCTTGGACGATGTAGAGTTTGCAAGCTCTTCAACCTGGTACCGTGTTGCAATCTATACATGTGCGTGCATTTGATTTCCATTACCCATTACCCATTTTGACCCCAGCCTATTACCTATTACCCGAGTTGACCATCACCCTTTCCCATAGTACTCATACCCTTCCCCACCTACCTTCACTTCCACC
This sequence comes from Taxus wallichiana var. yunnanensis, assembly GCA_018340775.1. NCBI lineage: Eukaryota > Viridiplantae > Streptophyta > Pinopsida > Cupressales > Taxaceae > Taxus > Taxus wallichiana. The sequence continues at coordinate 654,636,524 of CM031236.1, read as the reverse complement.
AACTACACATTTTTCAAACCACTCACCGATTCCGTATAACACCTCATCAGTTCCTGGTTTGAGGGGGATCACCTTCACCCACACATGGGGCAATCACTTCCTGTTTTTGTCAGCATCACTTACCAATACAAGCTACGTGACAAAAAGGGGCAAAATGTAGACACCAAATTTGGGTCACACTCCCCCTTTACCCCACATGTATATTAATTTAATTACCTACAATTAAATTAATGCCCATTCTCACAATATTCATTAATAAATACCTTAATTAAATTAATTTCCACCTCACCTAGACACCTCACCCCACCACATCACCTATGACACCTCATCATAGACCTATTCTTAGCATGTTTCCTTTTAACTAGGACTCAATCTCTACTTACCATAACTAATTGAGACTTAGTCTAACCCTAACACTAAATGCCTATTCTTCCTCTAATCGCATGCACACTTACTTATGTGGAAAATACAATTTTTTATATCCGCAAACCTGACGGATAGAGTTGGCCAAAAAGATAGCCAAGATCTACTATTTTTGGCAACCTAGGATATCCCGCCTTAACCGATGTCGGTCAACCCGAAACCGACGCGGTCACCCTAAACCGTCGTCGATTACCATATATTCACTTTGGTAACCTTGTTCCAGAGGTTGGAAGAATTATTCAAGTTTTGGGAGAAGAGAGATCTACATGCAAGCAAGAACCAGAGTCCTCTCGCACATCCAGACATCTTGAATCAACACCAAGCTTGATCTAAAGGTTGGGCATTCACGGTAATGTTCCAGGAAGCACCACCACGGCACTAGGCAATAGATTTTACAGATCAGCCATCACCATCCTTCAACCACCAGGCCTGCGAATACAAGTGAGTATATTCTGATCTACACCATTTCATGTTCATTTAGATTAGTTTCTGTATCTCTTTTGGTTAGATTCTAGTCTCCTTTACACCTCGTTATTCCCACATTCCTCCAATCCATTTATCCAACCACCCACGACCTCTCAACCCTTACATTTGACCCCAAACTCCTCTGAGTATTCCCAATGTTATTACCAACCTCAACATTCTCTTTCTTTTCTCTGTGTAATCACAGAGAATCTCCAAAACCCCAACTTATTGAGTTTATATCATCTCACCTCCACCGACGTCGGTCACCTCTAACCGTCGTCGGTTCCCTCGAACCATCGGCAGTCATCATACCCACACCGACGCGTCGGTCTCTGTGGATCGTAACCCTTCTTATAATAAAGCAACCTAATAACCATCACCCAAATAAACCAAATCACCCAAAACCTGGTCTCGATATGTCCCCACCTTGGCTACCTATCCTACCTTCGATCTCGACCACAACCTTACCTGTTAGATTAAATTTGCTTATTGTATTTAAATGAGGTACCTAAATCATATCAACTACATTAGGATGTTGTCTACTTATGTTATTTCTTACATTGAGTTGTATTAAACATTGGGTTGATAAATCATCTAGGAAGTATCACACTTCTCGGATCTAGCACACGCTAGGTAGTCCACTGACATATATTGTTTAATATTCCTCTTGTGGTCTTGTTTTTCATTCATGGTAGTTCCTCCTAGCAAAAATAAGTTCTCGTAATCAGCACTAGATCGGGAAATCAGAACGCACACACTCTACCTTCCACCTTCATTCATATGTATTCCTCTTCACCCTTACCCTATCTATTTTGCTCATACGTACGCAACTAATTGGCAAAACACTATCCTTATAATCTAAATTTTATAAATTAAATTAAATGAGAAAACTATAATGTCGACTAATACGTAGTGTAACCCTCTCCACAAGAGAAAGTATAAGTGTGCCTCTCAAGCAAGGCTAGTCATCTTTCATGACAATGTCAAAGTCTCTCAATGTCGTAACTATGTTATATCTCATTAACCATTTATAAAGTTAAAAAAATTAAAATTTTACCACTTAGTTTAAATTATTCTTGCGTGTTAATTTTTGGTGTCAAATTTTCAAAGTAATTTAGGAAATTTTAGGCAAGAAAATATGATTCAGAACAATTTATTCAACATTGGGTAATTCAGGGTATAAGGAATGAAAGCTAAAACAATGAAAGCTTACTTCTCCCAAGATTTTTGATGTGGTATTGGAGATGAGAGAGGGGTGAGCTCATATAGAAGTGGGTATAAGCCCACAAGAGAAAATAAGATGCAAGAAGGAGCATCTTGGATGAGGTTATTGGACAAAGGTGTGTTTAATCCTACAAAACAAAGTAAATTGTTAAAAACAACCACTGGTTGGAGGATTTGGTTGAATGATAGTGGGTCTGATCCAACAAGAATGAAGAGGAAGTTGGTTGAGAGATCAACTAGAGGCTGGAAAGGGAGAAAGAAGCATAAAAACCAGCTAAGAAATTAGGCTTATTGATACGGAAGCAATGGCTATCAACCTCAATATCCAAAACAATGTTTCTACCACTTCCTCAATCCTTATGAGTTAGAGATCATAATTTAGTTACCCCGAGTGTCTAATGTAAGAGTATTATAGGCATACAAGCCATCTTGTACAACCAAAAATAGAGTGTATGTGTTAAATGAGAATCTCAGGGATTTTTTTGGTTTTAGTGTTATGTTACAAGGTTTAATGAAGGTCGCGGTGATAACACATCACATAAGCATCTATTAGAGAGGCCCTTGCATTTCTTATAAGGGTCATCGTAGTGTGGAGCCTTTAAGTCATAAGTGTTAGAGGAGCCCTCAATTTCTAAGGTTAAGTGTAGCACATAAAAGGATTTGATTTAAACCTTGGGGTTAATTTATATGCTAAAATTCTTGGAGACGCTTTATAAGCTAAGGTTGTGGTGTTAAATTTATAAGGAGACCACTTAACACTTGATACTTTGGTGAGCCTAGGAGTCAAAATAGAACTTAAGAGCTTGAGTTGATGTAAGAGAGACAAGTGGCACATTCGATTCCATCGACATAGAGAAATAAGAGGGACCCAATATCAATATAAAGAAAGATGGACACAAGAGTTCATAAGTCACGGTTTATAAAGGCATGGGTACGTGCATCGGTCACAGTGTCCAAGTATTCATGGAGTCTACATGATCACAGTGTACACCTAAGTTGGCCTAATGGTGATGAACTTGTGCTCTTGAAACAGAGGTCACAAGTTTGAATCTTACAGGGGTTAGGGTATGTATGCCTAGTATTTGAAGCACAGTTAGGTGCCTCATGTGTACTGGGGGTACAAGGTAGTCCCATATGTTGTCAGTCACTTGCAAACCCAAAAATAGGTCACCCAAAGATCACGGACTATAAAACTATTATTATTATTATTATTATTAAAAGAGATCTCATGATATTGACACTTGGCACAATCACACATTGGTCACGAGAGATAACTATTCACAATAATGGTTAAATGATACGGAGATAATTAGGGAAACAACTTTCACAAGAGGGCACATACAAGCACGAGTTTATTCTCATTGGAAATTCCTCTTTAAGAGACTTTGAATGGCGGTAGACTCAAGCTTGTTTGACACATATGAGACCCTATGAGCACTCAAAATATGGGAATTTGTTTCAACCATTTCACACTCGATTCATGGAGCTGAATTCAATGTAGGCACTTTTCTCCTAATTAACTTAGTCCCAGCGGTTACAAAGAGTTAGAAGGACACCCGATTCAAAAAGAAGGTTATCACAATAAAATTGAGGTTGTTGGCCATGGAGACAAGAAGAGAGTATGTTGTCAATTTACATGAGGGACTCAAATGCAGAGTAGTTGGCCATTGAGGAGGCAATTCGAGGGCTTGACTACAAAGAGTCATTGAGTAGAGAAAGATTCTACGACGACAGAGAGCATAGAGAGTCACATAGAGCCCAACTAAGTTGATGAACATGGTTATAGAAATGAGAGAAGGCTCCAGAGAGAGAGAAAGCCCGGTGAAATGAAGAATATGCTAACCTTTTTCATAAACCCGTTGATGTTCATATAGTGTAAGTAGGAGTTCAAAGAAAATTCAAGTGGTTTGTAGATGTCGTTAAGGCTCAAGAATTAATAAAATAGAGCTAGAGTTGGTTTTATTCCCTTGAGTATTGGGATACTTTAACTACACAACCATGGGCATATGTTTGTGGCATATCTTACTATAACTACACAATTTTAGTGGGATGTGTGCAGCAATTACTAAAGTAATGTGCGTAGATAGAAAAAAGTGCATGTGGGGTGCAAAAGCTATTCCAACATTTGAAGAAGAAAGTAACTCGAGAAAATGGTGTTGGTGTTACCCTTTTTCAATAAAGTACTTCAAGTAGATTGTGATGTGAGTGATAAAACAATAGGTGAAATATTAAGTTAAGAGGGAAGACTTGCCCCATATTTCGGTGAGAGGTTATATGATGTGAGGCGCAAGTATTCAATGTAAGATCAAGAGATCTATGGCATTACGCAAGCATTCAAAAAGTGGAGACATTGTGAAGATTTTGGTAGAGATTGAGACATACAAACAATGATTAAAACTCCAAACAATATATAGACAGAGGACCTCCTTCATTCAAGGAGTCAAACTTCATCTTCAATCCCTTCATTCGCTCACTTACATTATTTAAGTAATTCACATATTAATATCTCACTCACATTAGACACATGTGGTATTCTAATATTCATACTAATATGATCTTTCTAACATTCCCCTCTTTAATGTGAATAAGTAGGACATCAATTTCAACCGAAAATACATTCGTACAAACAAATATAAGAAACATATCCAACATTCACCTAAACATAACATGCTAAATAAACACGTAAATTAAAACATTACAAAATCCAATTAAAAATGAATTTAACAAGAGAAGAAACTAATTATAACATTAAAAACTCAAAGACTGGAAATAATAAACCAATTTTTTTTTAATAACATTCGTTGATTAAAAAATAAAAAATTGGCACTAAGATTATTATATTTTTAATAAACATATAAAAACAGCTAGAAGCTACATCTCCCTCACTACAGATGCCACGTTTAGTGAAGAGCAGAGTGTTGAAGGCAAACTCAAAAAGATGAAAGGATTGAATAAAACAAGAGAAATGATATCAGCCTTGTTTGTAGCGCCCATTACAAGAAATGATATCAGCCTTGTTTGAGATTGATCAAAGTCTTGTTTACAATTACAAGCAAACCATTTCAATAATTGATTCAGATAAGAATAATGGCGTGATGACTGGAGCGGATCAGACTGATCTGACACCTGTTATTTACCTTGAACAACTAACATTATTTAATTAACTCACATATTAATCTCTCAAACACTATACACATGTGATATTCTAATGTTCATACTAACATGATATTCCCAACACATTACATATTATGGAAAATTTTATTTTATATACAAATCCTCGAACATTATCGTCCAAAAATAGTGAGGGTAAATTGAATCAGTGATATGATGTGAGGTGAATTCTTACAAAGATATCCGCCTGTGTTTTGACATAAGAGTGGCAAGTCAAATACATTTGCAAATGTGTTGAATTGTAGAGTTCTATTATTGAATGAAATGAGAGTGGAAGTCATAGGATTTGATTCTATAAAAGATTAAGTTGCGATTGATAAAGATTTTAGTGAAGTATGGACAATGTGTGGAGATCCAATAAATGGTGACAAGATACCGGTTGGATTAATTTGTGCAAGAAAATTTTTGTTTAGAGTACAATGGTGAATACATTAATTTGTTCAATGTTTGAGAATTTGATTAGGGAGAAACATAGTGGAGGTTTGACATATCATTTTAGTTACATATAAATATGTGTATAATTGGCAAAATACTTTTTTTGGCCACAAATGAGCACGTGTGTAGTTATGTTCAGCAGTGTAGAGTTTTCCAATCAACGAAATGGAGAAACCAAGATACAATGTTATATAAATCATTGCCTATTTTGGAGAGACTGTGGGAGGATATAAGTATAGATTTTGATTTTGTTTTAGGACTGCCTAGGACACAAAGGAAATGATTCATTCTTTGTGGTAGTTGTTTTCAAAGATGGCACATTTTGTGGCTTACAAGAATAGTGACGCAAAGAGCATTGCTAATTTATTTTTTTAGGGAGCTTGTAAGGCTACTTGGGTTTCTGTGCAACACAATATCATATAAAAATGTAAAATTTGTAAGACATTTATGGTGGACATTCTGCAAGAAGTTGAACACCAAGTTTCAATTCGATCAACATATCATCCTCACACAAATGGATGGATAGAGATAATCATTAAGATTTTGGGTAATCTTTTGTGTTGTTTGATAAAGGGTAAGCTAGAAACATTGGATAGTATTCTAGCGCACACTAAGTTTATATTATTAATTTAGTTAACCGAGCACTAGAAATACACCATTTCATATTTGTGTATGGATTGAGTCCAAGAGTTGTAGAATTGTGTAACATCGAAGTGAACAAAAGAAAAGTGTAGACATAATATTTTGCAGAGAATATGTGAGACGTGCATGACCAAGTGCACAAACAATTGGAAAAGAGCCAATGGTATAACCAATGTGGAAACATGAAGAAAGGTGGGGTGGAACATTAGGTTGAGACATCGTTTTAGTGCGGATGAGGAAGCGAGAGATTTCTAAAGATAACATACAATAATTTGAAGTGCAAGAAGATTAAATTGCAAAAGTGTTGCAAGAGTTTGCAAAGAATGTATATGAGATTAAGTTACCTCAAGGAATAAGCATTACACATATTTTTAATGTGGAAAATTTGTATTCATATCATAGAGTACGGGTAGAAAGGGAAGCACAAGTATAGATTCAAATGCCAACTCTAGAGATATATATTGAGAACACAAATCCTAGAAAAGCACATATCCTTAAAAGGAGCAAGTGATTGAAACAGAATCAATAGGAGAACGTGCAACAAAGAGTATAAAGAATATTTGGTCAAATAGAAAGATCGGGGATTGAACATGCATTGTGGATAAGCACATCAAAAGTTACAAAACATGTGTACCTTTGGCAAAATTTCTAAGTTCATAAGCGGACATTTATGTTTTTCTTTGTTATACGAAGTGTATGATTTAGGAGCATCCGGGTTCACTTGTAATCATACATAAGCCAAAAAGATGTTAAACTAGAAAAATAAGCTAGGTAGGAAAGTGCACAAGTTTTTTAATTGTGTAAGCTTTGTATCTTTTATTTGTGCAAGTCTTGTTGTGCGTAATCGACTTTTTGTACTTTTGGCACCGCCTACAAGTGTGCACATGAAATGGTGTTCTTTTACGAGATATCTCGTGAAGTGTTGCCTATGTTTGTGTTGTTCTTTTGTGCATGTGGATATGATTACCTATACAAGCTTTATTTGTGTGCATTTGGTGTTCAATTAATTATAATTAGTGAAGCACATCATTAAATGTCGGTAAGAATCAAATCATTTGAGTCCTAATGTAAGCGGTCATCAGGTAACCCATGCAGCACCAAACAAGACATCAATAAGAAAATAGAAAGACACCAATGATGATGTTAAACATCAAAGTGAGTATAATCGCCGCCATTAATGCAACATTAGAATGATTTACAACTATAGCGGGAGAAGTAATAAGTTTTGAACTATGTTAATATACTAAATTATGCATAGTTGTAAGTGGCATATTATACATATTCATGATGAGGTACGATAGATACTTGAATAAACAAAATGCATTTCCTTATAAAGGGGTTCAAACAAACAATGTCTGTTTGGGTGATTAAAGATGGTGTTGTGCAACATGTTTGTTGTTGTCTTCATACAATTTAAAGAATGGGCAATGTTATTTTTCATAAAAATGTATTTTGTCACATTCATGCCATCTAAGGTGAACAACTCAAATACCTCTACCCACTTCAATCTAAATGTGACATTCAATGAGCAATCAATCTAACCATAGTGATGGACTCTGAATAAATATTTACCAAAATTACATTCTTTGAATTAGTGGCGTTGTAATTTAAAGACAAAAACATAAATAAAACTTTATCCAAAAAGGGATGTCATTTTCATGAGACTCAACAAAGGTGATCAATGAAGTTATGAATGACACACTTGTCATATGGATGATGATTCAAGGTTTGTATGTGACTCGCACATAATTATTTGCTAGCTTTATATAATTTATAACAAATGGCAACATACTGATGTAATCAGAAACACCTAAAATCCACTTACACGCTTTAATGCTAAAGTGGTACCGACTATCCTATCTTATTATTTCTGTTATAATTAGATATTTCCGCTAATTAACTAACGCTTCCCCTACATTTTGATCATTTAACAACACTTCGTTAATTAACTAACTTCTATCACATTCTAGATACCAATTAACGACACTTTGTTAGTTATAATCCTCTTCAAATCAATTAATTAACTATCATTAATTAATAAAGTCTTTTAACATGCATTTAATCAATAAACCCTTTTATTAGCTAAATCTCACTTTCAAATGCTTCCAATCCTATCAAATTCCTCATAAATCACCTACAAACAGCCTAAAAGTTTATTCTAGTCTATTAATCAATCTCATTTAATTAATTAAAATACCTTTTAACTCCCATGAGTTATTAACCCACTAGTTAAATCATCTAATCACGGTTAGTCTAAAGTTACTTTATTTTTTTATCTTTTGTCCCACATTCATTGGGAAGCTTCTCTCCAAATAGAAAGCTACGCATACCTTCACACCTTACACCTTGGTATTGGTATTCACACCGACACCATACTTTGAATAGTATCTCATATAAAACATATGATTTAAAAGCCTTCTCCATTGATTTGGAATAGCTTGATCATCTATTTGCATCCATTCTTCATGCTTGGTTAGTAAAGGAAGATCTAACATGGCCTTGTAGCCATTGCTTAGAGAGATCCTTTCACCATCTTGAAGCGACAACATAATTTGATTGCTCATAGATCTAATTAGGTTCATTTTAAAAGCAACCATTTTAGATGATTAATTTCATGTAGATTTCCTTATGCATTCTCATAAACTTTGATCATGATGGTTCATTGATGAATTTATTATCTTAGCTCTAAACTACTTGGTGTTAGTTTAGGTTTAAATTGCTTTGCTTAAGTTTTGCATATATTCACAATAACTTTGTAAATGAATTATTTTATCGCAATAGAATGTGTAAATAGTTTTAATTTCCCTAACCTAACTTAATTTCTGGTAGTTACGCTGATATTTTTGTTTGAATTTAAACATGGGAGTGGGATGGCCCCACAACAAACCAAAGACCCCAACAAGCGGCCAGCTTTGAAACAAAGGCAACCCACCGCCAATCAAATGTATGCAACTAGTCACTTATTTTAGGTCACCACACCGATGTAGTCAACAAGCCCCTTATGAGATTTGAACATGGATAGTTTGGAAAGCACTTGGCCCTCTTAACCAACTCACCCGCATCTCATCGTTATAGAATAAACTGACGTTAAATGCACGACTTGTATCATTAAGAAAATGGCCCATATCATTATACTCGCAAATTTAATAAACTCATATACCGAATAAACACTTTCCTTTTGCTTTGTAAATCTTCATATCCATTGAGGATTATCTTTAATGCAGAGTGGGATAAGCTTGAACCCCTACATGCTTAAGATTGGTAAACATAGATTGCACTCAATGTTGTGGGTATCCCAATTGATGAAGAACAAGATTTTGATGTAGGATGAAAACAAAATTGACCTAGGGATCATTCACCAAATGCAAAATAAACACACAAGGTGAGAGCAATCAATGTCTAATAACATTGATTAAACTTGTACCACAATATACAAGTTTTTTTCATGAACCAAATGATTGTCTATCTGCATGTTATTCCAAATTTGATCTTAAATTAACTATCGATTCTAATGTAAATAGGTCAAGAAGCGGCTATCAAAGGTTTAAACCCATTGAGTGTTGGACTACCAACTTACCACATTTATGATAAAGGTTGTACACAAAAACAAGGTTAACCCCATATTCTTACATTATAGGTTCATGAAATGTTACTTACTCTTTAACAAGGAGGAAAAAGAATGAGGGTTTGTGAAAGGTACTAACTTGTTTATTTGTTATTCGCCGGGTGGATTTTACTTTGAAACTAACTTATATCAAGATCAATCCTTAATGCGGGAAATTTTTCTAAACAAATTACCCTTTGAGAATTCTGCCTCTTAAGGTTTCTGGGCGTGTCAAATTATGTTCTCTTATCTTTCTATATTCAAATATATGGTATGCTCCACGAGGACACATCCCCTGCCCTTTTAGGCTCGTCCCCGTACCAAGGACATTTTGAAAACTCGGGGATGGGTAGGAAACGTCCCCTACAAGTCCCCAATTTGTCAAAAATCAAGGACATCCTGAAACTCCAAATTTTGAGCAGGGGATGGCAAGGGACGCCTAGATGTCCCCGATACGTCCAAGGGACTTCTACAAGTCCCCTAACCATACCGGGGACGTCTCGGCGTCCCCTATGTCCCAACAATGTTTTAACTCTTTTTAAAAAAACACACAAAGTTAATAAAAAGGAATGTGGGGGCCCACAAGGACCCCCACATTAGCATTCCTTTCAGTCTTAAGGACGTACAACTTTCCTAGAATGTTGAAAAACCAAGAAACTCATATTCCTTAGCAAAAACACGTAGAACTCGTATTATGATTACTTGCTTGTAAACCAAAAAATCCACTTTTACTAACCCAAGGAAATGAATCTAAAGCAAACTCGCTTAAGTGAGTGCTACTCTAAAACTTTTCATTATCTTGCAATTAAACACGTCTAGAACTCCGAATTTATGTATGAAATTCCTAATTCAATGATAATCAAATGAAGTCTCTCGTCCATAATATATTGTGTATATATAAGTGTATAGTGCATATCCGAGGCATACATACTAACACAGATCAATGTTCATTTGCATGTTCCCGCAAAACAAACACTTTATTAGATATAAAAACTATACTCTCTTAAGTGCAATAGACCTGAATGTACATAATCTTGTGATAAGTAACTGCGTGCGATTTAGAAGAGAGAAAATGAGAGATCCCAAGGGATGCAACTGCTTTCAAGTATCAAAAGGGCTTACCAGCCAATTTTAGATATACCTAGATCTAAACATTCTTGATAATTCTAAATTCGATGTTCACGCAAAGATAAGGAAAAAGGAAGAAATAATAATAACAGGCACAACCATCCAAAAAAAAGCATAATTCTAATGTCATCCTAAAATAATAATAATAACATGCACAACCATCCATATTTCATATTTTACGACATCCACATTCCTTCCTTTCAGCTCCAATTTTATGTACTAAGGTTCTATAATGTGTGTGATGGATGTTTTATGATTTATCAATGTTATCATATAAATATTTGGAATTTTCTATATTTTTTAAATTTTCCCTTATTTTTTAATAATTTGTCCCTTGTCGTCCCCTAAAAAAAAGCCTCCAAAAAAATCCGTCCCGGAAACACATCCCCCCGTTCCCTGCCGTCCCCGTCTTGGAAACTTGGTGGAACATAGAATATATGTGCAAAACTAATTTATTTTAATATAACGTGAATTACTTGTGAGAGCAAAGTAGTCCTCTTTTTGCCACAAAGGCATGTTTGATGGTTTACTACTTTTGTTTCGTCTACTTTGATGTGCACATCCTTCCAAGTTTTGGTGGGAATGCACAAAAAAACTGAAAATCCATTCACCATATATGACAACTAGCATAATTTTGCAACGACCTTCGCCTGTATTGTGCAGATGGGTGACCAAAAGCACTAAAAGGAAATTAAAGCACACAAACTGTCTTGGAGAGTTCAGGTCCTGATTTCCCTGAGATGTTACATTTGTCCATGAACTCAAGTCTGGTAAACATTTAAAAACTTACCAGTACCGATAGACATATAAAGAATTGCAGATAGTTGTACTGAACTGAATTAATTCCATACAGGCATTGAAAGATAATAAGCATATCTGAATTCACATAATTTAGAGCTAAAAGGAAACTCACTTAACAAGCATGTACAATATATAGACCTATAACTCTTATAATGGATATTGCCATTTGCAACTAGAGAAAGGGATGATTACGTGAATAGGACATTCCATGCTGAAAATGATTTTAACATATTAAAAATAGGTGGCACTTTCCAGACTCCCAATCAACAGCCAACCCTCTTGCCGGTTACACAGAGGTGAGACTATTGGGCTTTTACCATTCACTGGGCTGGGCTAATTTCCTCCAATCTGGCATAATTACAAGATCATCATGCCAGTGGCTGCAACCAGTGAGTATCACCCCGCTGAAATTGGACTTGGGTGTGCAACTAAACATGGGTTAGCATTTGACCCCTAGTTTAACCAGCTCAAACTCAAAAAACTTGCCAGAATGCACTCTTGTTTTTGGCAGCTATAAGCTTTCATTTCACAGCTCACCTTATAGTCCTTAAGCTTAAAACTGAAACTTTACTCACCCAAAAGTTGTATTTACATCCTAATTGAAATTTCTAATTGCATTCTCTGAGCTTTTCTTTTCAAAATCTGCCGCCCACAACTCCACACCATAATTGAGGCTGTGATTCGCTTTGCGGAAGTTACATTGAAAACTGGACCCCAGCCTCTGCATCAATATTTACACCTGTGTACAAACTTCTCACAAATTACTTATTTTTGGTGGAAAGAGTAAAAGCTATTCTGCTCCAACCTTAGTAACTGCTACTCCAGAAGCAGCCAAAACGATATTGGAGGAACATGTACGATGTGTCTCTCGTCCTTGTACTTTGACATTGCAAACCTGCAAAGTTTTGGTCATGAATGATGGCCATCCATTATATGCATGTGTTCCACACACAACTGAATAAATGAAAGGATTTTTAATTTTTAAGCATGCTAATGTCAGTCGAAAAAATAAAAAATAGGGAGTCTCAACATCAACCAGGAACCGATGAACATTCTCACCCACTAAATCCCTCTACTTGCAGTTATGTATGCAGGAGAATGAAAATAAGCTAATTATTAACTAAAAGATAGCTAAATAGGAAAACAACCTCTCCAAAATACATTTTACACAACCAATAAATAATTAATTCCAGTAATAAAATCACCTCTCAGTTTCTTTGGAAAGGCTAAAAGAATTGAGTAAAAGATTGTATGAGTTAGAAATTGTTCCCAATTGATCGTTATGAACCAAAATACAGAAAAAGAAAATTGTAACAAGGTTACGGAACTACCTTATAAAGCAATTGAATGGCTGTCAAGTGTTCCTTTAGTAGTGGCACCAATTCAGGCTCCTCGTCTTTTGTAGCCGATACAACGAGGCATGCTTCAACTCTACAGTTGGAGAGGGTAGAATGTTTCCAAGAAACTGTAAGCAGGAGCTCATTTCTATGATCTGCTGCCTTGCTTTTTCATCCAAAACAGCAAGCACCGCTAGTATTTGGATAGCCTGCAAAACATAATAGGTCTGTGATGTAAAGACAAAAGCTGGATTTTATTTGCAAATCCAAGGAACACTAACCTCAAGAGAGTTGGGAAATTCCAAAAGAAAATATTTATGTTAAAAGTTGCAAAACTAAGAATACAAAATTAGAAACTGCCATCAAGGAAGAGCATATAATGTGCTGGAGGAAATACCAGAGATGCCCTTATCTTTATACAGCACAAATTGCAATGAATTAACCACACTCAACCTCAGGATATCAGAATGCAGAACACCACTAAGGGTTATGGAATGTTAGAAGCAAGAAGCAAATTTGTAACAAATATAGTTAGTGTCACCAGGGTGTGATATTAGGTAGAAATGAATAAGAATTTTTAGGTCCAGGCCTAAATAGCACAGCTGTTTTGGTGTATGGACAAGGGGATTTTTCTCTTTACCCTTAAGAGTGCTTTGAACTCAACAGTTGAAGAGGGTAGAATGTTTCCAAGAAACTGTAAGTAGGAGCTCATTCCTATGATCTCCTGCCTTGCTTTTTCATCCTAAACAGCAAGCTGCACCAGAATTTGGATAGCCTGTAAAACATTATAAGTCTGCAATGTAAGACAAAAGATGGATTTTGTTTGCAAATTCAAGGAGTACTAACCTCAAGAAGTCGGAAATTCCAAAAGTAAAGATTTATGTTAAAAGTTGCGAAACTAAGAATACAAACCTAGGAAATGTCCTCAAGAAAGAGCATATAATATGCTGGAGGAAATACTGAGATGTCCTTATCTTTATACAGCACAAATTGCAATGAATTAACTGCACTCAACCTCAGGATATCAGAATGCAGAATACCACAAAGGGGGTTATGGCATGTTGCAAGTAAATTGGCAACAAATATAGTTAGTGTCACAAGGGAGGTAAAGATTGATAGGAATTTTTAAGTCCAGGCCTAATAGCACAGCTGTTTGGTGTATGGACAAGGAGACTTTTCACTTTATCAATATAGATAGTTTTAAATTTGTAACCCTCAAGTTTGAACCTCGTGATGACACTAGGGAGCAAACCGGATCTTGCCAATCCACTCATGCCCTAGCAAGTACCACGCCCATGTAATTTGCATCAGATTTGCAAGTATGATTTCACTCATTAAACTCCCGTAAATTAATATTCCATATTAAAATATACATATAAATAAGCCTTGTAATTTCCTATAATCAGGAGATGGGCTTATCAATAAGTACACAATCCCACAAATCTCTCACTCCAACAATACCTCTAAAACTCAGACTATGTAAGTTGTTAGATCAACCAACTTACGATATATTACTACCCACCTAAATAACATCACTCACTAACATATATAATGGAGACCTAAATAATTCATAACATTCCCTCCCTTAGTGTGAACATGGAGAGTAAGAACACCACAAGAACAAAAACAAAAAAACGCATGTCCATACATGCTTTAGGTCTACATTTTGCTATTCGAGATATTTTTGCACATGATCACCTACATACGAAAGCACAACTGCTTACACTTTCATCTCTAGTGAATGCTCAACCACATACTTCTAACAATCACCTACATACAAAAACCCAATTGTTCTTGCTTTTACTTCCAATAAGTATTGAGCTTCTCATTGGCCAATCCCTGCAAAAGTACACAACATAAAATACAAACTGGCCATTTTCTCTCACATTCATCTGTTTGCACTTTGCAGTTAGTTTTATGTTTAACACACTAAATACACATACACTGATTTTCACTCAATACAAATAGTCTTCATCACTTGGACAAGAAACATTTTCGTCCCTGAACAGGCATGTTTTCTTCCAAGTCACCTTGTTCAACTAAGTAAGCCTTTTGATCTAGTTTATCATCTAAGAGATCTTGTGCTCTCTTCTTACAGTTCATAATTACATGTCCTAGTTCCTTACAATAGAAACATGTGCATTTTCTTTTTGGAGATTTGGGATTTCACATATATTTGATTTACTTTGAAGAAGTGCTTGCCTTATTTCATAAATAAATAACATCTTTAGATTCATAATTTTTATTTTGATCCCTTCAACAAGTAGAGATTGCCCCTTCTAGACTGATATTCACTTTGTTTAAAGTAAAAACCATACTACACAAACTTCAATTCAAGAGAATTGCTTTTGCATCATCATCTTTTACTTTTTCATTAATGCCAGCTAATTGATTCGGTATATATTGGTACTTATATGGTCTGCCATCTTTGCTCCTCCTTCCATCTTCAACCCATATAACTTTTGCTTCGGTGTTGTCTAGGCGCTTT